>JAHHFK020001912.1:0-405030 GCA_024533555.2 Aedes koreicus
AGATCTATTTTGTTATTTTGTTTTGTTTAGGTTAATTTTGTGATCTATTTCAAAAAACCGCATCCAAATTCGATGGTTAACGATGGAGTTTCATCAATTTTTAAATTTGAATTTTTCTGTTTCAGAGGGTTAGGGACGTAAAGGTTGATACGGTCAAAATTTGGTCAAGGGAAAACGCGTGTAAATCGGTGAAATCGTTTATTTAAAAAATCAAATTAAATTTCTTTTTCAAGTTCAATTAGTATAAAATTCAGGAAAAATATTCAGTTAGGCTTCCGCTTTTCCAAATCCGAATTACGGGCCTTACACTTGACCCCTGCCATCAGATTTTGTACAGCCACCTTATCCACCTTCTTCGCCGCCTAAAGCCAGTTTGCCATGAACTGCTGCTCGTCCTTAGCATATTTTTTGATCTTCTTTAGGTTCCACTTGACAATAGCCCAGTATTTCTCAATTGGGCGGAGTTTTTTTTTTTTTTTTTTTTTTTTTTTTTTTTTTTTCCCTGCACGTTGTTGGCGGCGTACCACTCCATGGCCTTTTTACCGTAATGGCAAGATGCCAAATCCGGCCAAAACAGTACGGAACAACCGTGTTTCTTTAGGAAAGGCGGCAGACGTTTATTCAAACACTCTTTCACGTAAATTTCTTGGTTGACAGTCCCGGAAGCTATGAAAATGCTGCTTTTCAAGCCACAGGTACAGATGGCTTGCCAAACCAGATATTTCTTTGCGAACTTTGACAGTTTCGTGTGCTTGAAAATATCTGCTACCTTTCCCCTTCCTTTTGCCGTATAAAACTCCTGTCCCGGAAGCTGCTTGTAGTCGGCTTTGACGTAGGTTTCGTCGTCCATTACCACGCAGTCAAACTTCGTCAGCATCGTCGTGTACAGCCTCCGGGATCGCGCTTTGACCGTCGTATTTTGTTTATCATCGCGATTTGGAGTCACTACCTTCTTGTAAGTCGATAGTCCGGCTCGTTTTTTGGCTCGATGCACGGTTGTAGACGATACACCCAGCTTATTTGCGGCATCTCGGAGAGATAGGTTAGGGTTTCGCTTGAAACTACCGGCAACTCTCTTTGTCGTCTCAGCGGCTTCCGGTTTTCGATTTCCCCCCGATCCAGACTTCCTGGCTGTTGACAAACGTTCCCCAAACACTTTATTTACATTTGTAACGGTTGATTTGGCAACTTTTAGCGATTTTGCCAACTTTGCGTGCGAGTAGCTCGGATTTTCGCGATGCGCGAGCAAAATTTTGATACGCTGCTCTTCTTGCTTGGACGGCATTTTGACAACTGAAGAGTGTATCCAAAATCAAAATAGGAGCAACATTCTCACACACACACCTTCAAAATGAGGGGTGTTCAGGTTTTTTTAAATGCAAAATTGAAAGAAATACGTCAAGTTGATATTGACCAAATTTTTGACCGTATCGCCCTTTACGTGTTAAGGAGAGCTTTATGATGAAAAAAGAAGAAAAAAGAGGTGTCGCTCGGCATGTTTTGGATGCAAGAAAAATCTGGCCACATTCAGAACCCTTCAGAGGGATCTGTGCCGGGACATGGGTTAATTTGGCGGTTTTTAGGGGGGTTTTTGGGTGTACCACATTTCGCGCGGTTGAGATGTTTTGCCTTTTTGTGTGTATTTGAGAGAGAGAGATTTTTTAACGTGCATTATGTGTAAAAATTGGACAAAAACGGGTTGGGGACCCCCGGGAACCGGGTATGTGTGGGCGGGAACCATGGCCATTCCCGTTATTATAAAAATAAATTAATTTCCCCGTCGAATGCTTCTAAGAGAATTTAAATCGGTCAATATTTCGTGAAGTTAGAGCACTCCAAAGTTGACCATATATTTGCCTATCCTAGTTATTTTGTCTACCCCCTGTATGTTTAATTCCATGAGAGTGTTATGCAGGTCAAGTAATCGTCTCTTAGCGATATCGGAGAGATTTTTCAGAAGGTTGAATTTAGTCATATCGCTTCCGGGGAGGAGTTATTCGATGAAAGAAGTGCCATTGAAAATTCCAACATTGTGAATGGTTCGTGCAGAGAACCGTTATTTCGGGTAGTATCCCGTAAATTCGGTTGTGGTGGGACAGAGTCTGGACAAACCTTTTTACCGAAGTCGAATATCCACTGCATGGGGTATTCTTCACTCTCATTGGAGGATGAGCGGTTTCGCATGAAGCGAGCCTTTCTCTAAAGCGTAGTCATCGAGGTTTCTCTAGATAGTCCCTCTACAAACGAACGCCAGTAATTGCGTTTCTTTGCTTTGAGTAAGTTTTTAAGCTTTTTTTCAAGCTTGAGGTACTTTTCAAAAAGCTCACATGTTTCATGTCTACGATAATCTTGAAACGCATCGGATTTCGTAGACAGTGTATAATTTACTGTCAGAAAAACAAATGACCTTTAATCTAGGTCAACTGACAACTTCCAGAATTAGCTACATGGGCTTACCCCAAGGCTCATGTTTAAGTCCCTTGCTTTATAATTTTTATGTTAAAGATATTGATAACTGCTTGGAAAATAGATGCACGCTAAGGCAACTTGCAGACGATGCTGTGATCTCCTTTAGAGGTCCACGTGCGGAAATCTTGCAAAGTCCATTGCAAAATTCCCTAGATAATCTGTCCATCTAGGCATAAATGTGGGGATCGAGTTTTCACCGCATAAAACCGAATTGGTAGTGTTTACTAGAAAGCGGTTCCCAGCCCAACTGCGTCTCAAGCTGTTGGGAAGAGACATTACCCAATCTTTGACCTTCAAATACCTTGGAGTCATGTTTGATTCGAAATGCACTTGGAGTGCTCACATTGCGTATTTGAAACAGAAATGTCAACAAAGGATCAATTTTCTAAGATCAATTGCCGGGACATGGTGGGATGCTCACCCGGAAGACCTCATTAAACTCTATAAAACAACTATTCCTTCAGTTCTCGATTATGGCTCTTTTTGTTTCCTCTCGGCAAGAAACAGCCACCTCATCAAATTGGAACGCATTCAATATCGTCGTTTACGTATTGCCCTTGGCTGTAAGCATTCAACGCATAATATGAACCTGGGGGTTCTGGCAGGAGTGAAACCCTTACAGAACCGCTTCTGGGAGCTCTCATCTAGAATACTGATCAAGTGTGGAATCAGTAACAACCTTGTGATTGAAAACTTCGAAGAAATGCTCGAATTGAGTACCTAGTCAAGATTCTTACGAATCTATATTAACTATATGTCATCTGATATTAGTCTTCCATGCTATAATTCTCCTAGTGTTCGCTTCCCTTATCACAGTTCCTCCATTGACTATGATGTCTCCCTGAAACGGGCTATTCAAGGAGTTCCAGATCAACTTCGACATATTTTAATTCCCCATATTTTTATTAAAAAGTACCAACATGTCAACTTCACGAACCTTGTTCCGTATATGTTGCTGAGCTGGCAGCAATCAATTTCGCATTGGGGATAATTTCCGACATGCCCATAGACCATTATTTCATCTTCTCGGATAGTCTCAGTTCTATTGAGGCCCTCCAGTCGATGAAAACAGTTAAGCACTCATCTTACTTTCTTTCAAAAATAAGGGAGCAGATGTGTGCGTTGGTCGAAAGATCATTTAGAATTACCTTTGCATGGGTCCCATCACATAGCTCAATTCCAGGCAATGAGAAGGCGGACTCTAGCAAAGGTGGGCGCAAAAGAAGGCGAGATATTTTAAAGAAGAATTTCACATGATGAATTTTTCCCATTAGTTCGTCAGAGTTGAGCATGAGCATGAGCATGATTGACCGCCCACGGATGCTATTCCGTTATTGCCAGATCAGCTGTATTTACACAAAGAACCAACAGATGATGTTTGGGACTAACATACATCTTCAATGTGTAAAAACCCATTATGGTGACCCATTATGCAGCAATACCGGCGCCGGCCGTGCCCGAATGCTGGTCAAGTAGGGAATGGGAAGGAACGTGTTGACATGATACTCGCTTTGAAGGAAGCCGAGAAATCCTATGCACTTCCACGAGAAATCACTGGGATGTTCACTGCCCCTGGTGCCTCTGCTGCGGGCACCAGCTTGGACCACACAAATTAACCGCTCACTTCTAGTGAGATTGATTTTTATCACTCCCTGGCGATGCGATAGAGCAGCCGCATCTCGAAACTCGAGCACTGATCTCACTATCTACAACTTCAAGCTGATTGACTTTTCCACACAAACACAATCATATGCTTTTATCACTTCACGTTTGTGTTGGGACACTCCGGGATTCTTCGCGGGCCTTTAAGTTGGTGTGCGGTTTCGATCTCCAACCAAGCACACTAACACACTTTGATTACAAAAAAAAAAAACACACCCGTGCAAAGTAATAGATCCAAGAGAACGTTACTCTCGCGAAAGGAAACCCGTCGTCGCCGAACGAAAAAAACGACCTCGGTGAGCAATCTTTGGATATGAAATTTCCACCGCAAATCGATCGGGAATGCACTATTTTTCACACAAGCAAGCAGAACACGTTTAGCCAAGCTTTTGATACACTTTGTATATCAATTTTGATCGAAAACACGTCAATTTCTGCGAAAATAGTTGCGAGCGAAACAACATCAACACCGACCGCCCCGAGCTCTTTCACGTCCCTTTTCTCATTAGTACGTCAGAGTTCTCTTCAAAGTTGGCAAAACGATTGGACAAGTAATTCTCTTGGGCGGTGGTTACATTCCATTATTCCAAATGTTTCGTCGAGATCGTGGTTCAAAGGTCTGGATGTAAGTCGCGGTTTCATTCGTGTGATGTCAAGACTTATGTCCAACCACTACTCGCTAGACGCACATCTCTACAGAATTAACCTCGTCGATAGCAACATATGTAGGTGCGGAACCGGTAAGGGAACGTCCATTAATTACGTCACGCTAAAATTGACTTTTTGTAAACCCCCCCCCCCCCCATGTCACGTTTTTTGTATGGACCTTCAAATTTTTTTGTATGGATCGTCACGTTTTCTCGAATCCCCATTCCACCCCTTCTGCGTGACATAATTAATGGACCTTCCCTTATGATGACATCGATCACGCAGTTTGGCATTGCCCGGGTAATGATGCCTCCAGAGCACGATTATTGGATACCCTAGTGGCCCGAGGTAGACAACCCTCCCGCGAGGTAAGAGATGTTTTGGGAATGCGTGATCTTCTCTACATGCAAGCGATCTACGAATTCCTTTGTTTGTCTGATCTAAGAGTGTGATGTCATCACCCCCTCTCCTCCACGCTAGTAAACTCCCCGCCATTGTGTCCCAGCTATACCTTCCTCTTGTTTCCGTGCTATTTGTACCTGCCCAGCAAGCAGTGGTCACCCATCTGCGGCTTAGTTCCTGAAAGGAACTACAGGGACCAAGGATTTGGTAGATGTCGCAACCATGAGCAGCAAATAATACCTTCAATAAGTTACCTGCCTAGCCCCTTCCAAACGATATTGTGACCCATTAACCACGAGCGAGCCACGAGTAATTGGCACCCCATTTTACTAAAATTGAAAAATTATACATTGTTAATAACAATATTGAATATCGGCTCCGTAAAGTGTTACACACACCTGAGCCAAACAAATAAACGAACTACCATAGACATAGACAGAAGCTATGCAAAGATCTTTATTCTTTACATTTATTTGGCAAGCGACGATTTCAATGCCTGAGATTATTGGGAGTGAGATTTTATAGAAGGGGTAGCACTTTTTGATCCCCAAAAGTACGCCACCATATGAATCATCTCGGTCCAAGCGAATAATGTTAAAATCGTGGAAGTTTAGTTCATCTTCAGAAGAAAGCCATGTTTCACAGAGAGCAAATACATCACAATCAGAATTGTGAATCAAATACTTGAACGAGTCTAATTTAGGTATTAGACTACGACAGTTCCATTGTAATACAGTGATCATATCTTGATCCTCACTCGACGAATTATTCATCGAAAGATATGAATTCACCAAAGAGAGGCCATGATACAGTCAATTGCTTGAAATAGTTTCCAACTATAGGAATAAGCAGGAAAAAATAAAACTAAGGTAAATCAGATGTTTTTTTAACCACCTTATGCAAACGATTCCACTATATGGGAGAAAATACACAATCCACTAACAGACGAGTGGGAACAAAAACAAAAATGTGCTACTTGCCCTTACGCTGCTGTTGTGTTGGCTATTGTATTTTCGACGTGGCTCCGTCTGCTGTTGCTTCTAGACAAAGCACCGGTTGGTGACCCGCTGTGAAAGGTGCCATGACCGTCACTGCTGCGATTATGCGGATGGTGATGATGAGTACCGGCTGGTAGCTGGACAGAACATTCGTCGGACTCGGCAGGGAATGTCTGCTTCCCTTAAGGAACGCTCGGCTGGGTTTCGGCGGTTGAAAATAATCCACTATGTTTCCAATTAATTACCGCGTGGTTTGATGCGGGTTGGAAAAAAAAAACTGGAAAGTCTCCTTCTCAACTTCTAGAAAATGGCCCCTAAATTTCTGGGAAGTTTCTTCCTTAGCTTCTGGGAATGCCCCTTCCTGCACTTCGGAGAAGTTTGCTTCAACCCTACTGGGTTTATTCCTAAACTTCCTAAATGGCAAACTTCCTTCGAAACTTCGGAAAGTTCGTTTCTGAATCTCTAGGAAATTCTCTCATTTTTTTTTAAGGAAGTTCCCATAATTTTTGACAAGTTCACAGAAGTTCTTGGTCTTGAGAGGAATTACGATTGTCCTTAAAAATTCTGAAAAGCTTGCATATCAAGTCCGTAGAACGTGCGCAAAGTTCGTAGTTCATGTGTTCGACAATTATTTTATGCATTGTTTGAAGTTTATCATGCAAATAAACACTTTCAGGAGATGCAGGGTTTCCACAGGGACATGTGTTGCTTACACCTTACCGGAAAACCCGCATCCAAATTTATATTAACATTTTAACCACAAGCACAGCCAAGCAAGAAGTATTCTAGAGATTATTCTAATGGCTCAATTCAGTTGCTTGCTAGGTGCCAGGGAACTTTATTACAGCCCAGCAAAGGCGACATCAAATGTTTGTGACGCTTGCTTAGCCAAGTATCACTTTCAGACGAAAAACGTGTATTTAAACAAACTTTTACTCGACAGAATGTGACAGATCAGTCACTAGTTTTCGAGCTATCGAATAAGTCGACCTTCTTGACAACCTTTTGTCAATCTCGACATCTGTAAAGAACGTACTAGAAAAAAAAACAAAACTGATCACCAAAAATTCATTTAAGTCTTCAACTCCTTGTCGTTTTTGAAGAGCTTCCCTGTTTTCCGAAGCTTGCCCTTCATAATCGCCCAGAATTTTTCTATTGGGCAAAGTTCTGGCGAGTTTGGCGGACTTGCCTCCTTGGGCACAAAAACAACATCGTTGGTTTCGTACCACTCCATCACCGGTTTCGCGTAATGGCACGATGCCAGATCCGGCCAAAACTGACAGTTTGCTTTAAGAAAATGGACTTTGTTTTTCGGATGGTGATAAAAAAAGTTAATACAAATAATTGCTCTTGATAAATTTCCCATGGATGGTAATTATTTAAGCTTACTTGCAAAAAAATTCTACGCCCTTGCGAGCGGCCTTCCGGCACTAACCGGAACATTGGCCATGGCGGATGAAAACATGCGTGTAGGCAGGTTTTTGAGTTTTTTCTTCGTTTTATTTATTATATAAATTGTTGGAGTAGATCTTACGCTACTGGTTGGCCGACTTGGGTACCACATCGATACCACATCAGCCGCTCCATCTCCTCAAACGATCGCTTCGAGTAGTGGGCTGATGCCAGATCCGGCCAGAACATCGCGTCTTTCCTCTTATGGCATTTCTTGATGAACGACGCAACTTCCGGCAGGCATTTCGTACTATAAATTTCCCCGTTCACGGCCAGTCCGGAGCGAAAGAAGAGCGGCTTGGACATCCCCTTCTCGCTGATTGTCAGCCACAGCAGCACCTTCTTGGGGTATTTGGTGTGTGAAATGAACTTCACCTAAGAGCTGACTTCCTTCGTGGGGGAAGTAAAATAGAAGTGCCCTGCCAGTCGTTGCCATGCAGGGTGAGATAGGTCTCGTCGTCCATCACCACCGCCACGACGCGATTCGCCGGGAAAATCGAGTTGACCATCTTATTCAGCTGCTGCCGTTGCGTCATTGCCTGCAGCTCTGAAACCAATGTACGTGACTTCCGCTTCCTAACATGTATGTTCATGTTCGCCAGGTACTTTTTCACTGTTTGGCCGGTTGAACCGACTTCCCGGACAAGCACACGCAGCGATGTAGCCACTTTTCCCTCGGTCTTCCTCTTCAGCATCCTTTGGAGCTTCTTGTCGCTCAGGGTCGTCGGCCGTCCGGAACCGGGCTTTCTTTCGATGCTCTGATTATTGTCTAATAGTGCCAAGATGTTGTAGATGCCGGAACGGGCGTATCTGGCGTCCACAAAGTGCCGCACGATGTCCGTTTTCAACGCAGCGGGGTGCCGTTCTTTGAACGCGCACACTTCTGAACGGAGTTGCTACACTGTTTTTGCCATCACGGTTAGAGTTCGACTGATAGAGCTGTCAAATGTTGTCTGCTGACACATGGGTTACTATGATTGATGCTGCATGAGTAGTTTCGTCAGTGCGGGTGAAGGTTACGCCTCATCGTCCATTACGACTGAACTAGCGGTACAGCTTTCTGGCGCGGGATTTGGCCACCGTATTCTGTTTATCGGTTCGGTTAGGCACCTTTCCCAAGTAACAATTTTAGTTTTATTCTAGCCGTATAGCACTCCTCCCGGCTTTGTTGATAAAATTACATTCAAAACTGTTTTGTCTACCAACACCTCCTCTATGCTTCTTTAAAGCCGAAATTTGTACAAAATGGCCCACTCTATAGACGGTTGTGAAAACAAGTCAATAAAACCTTTATAAGAACATAAAGATCTTGAAAATGTTCTAGTGAAAGATGTTATGACCACTTGAGAACCTTCATAAAACCTATTGGCTGCCATGAAAACCAGAATGTGGCCAAATGGCCACAGCTGCCAAACTTCACTGTGAAATCGAGATTGTTTTGTTGCTGTTCTGCTTTTTTCGATTCTCTGCTCTTCTGCTTCATTTAGCAGTTAAAAAAAGGTCTGGAGTTGCGGGAAATTTTGTTTGATAGCAAAATATCCAAAACAAATTGTGTTTTCAATAGCGTATAATGCTCGAAATTATATGCGCATTTATTTTTTTTGGTGAATATTGGCACGATAAGAGCCGAAAATTAATGCGCCTCGGAAATTTTGCGAATTTACAACAACGTAAATCAAATTAAAACAAATATATTCGATAAATTAATTATGAATTTCCTGAAGAGTGCTTGGAATTGGATGAGATTATCTAAAAGAATGCCGAAATTAGTCTCCGATCTACAGTTTGTTTGCATACCACTGAAAATTTGATGCATTTATTTTTCCACATTTCAATTATTTCTTTTATTTCAATATGGCGATTAGAAAAAAAATCACATTTCTGCCAATTTTTCTTCGTAATGGTGGTCTTATGGTGACTTCGTTTAATGCTAATTTGCCGCATAATGCATTTACTGGAGGCAAAATGGTTTTAAAATGCTTTTTCAGCAGACCATAATAAGATAATATGAATGAGTCCTAAAACGGCATTTCAATACAGCATTTTACGAGTTCATAAAGTCGAAATAAAACCTTTGATAGGAGTAAAAGGAATTTGAGAAACAAGGTTTTAAGATCGTTGTAAACAAGCTGTGTAGGTTCCCATAAAGCTGACTAAAATATGAAACCTATTGGCACCTCTTAGTGCCATAATAAAACCAAATTTATTTCAAATGGCTTTCATAAAACGTTAATAAAATTCAATAAAGCAGGATGGTGTTAGCAAGGTTACTTGGGTCCTTACCTTAAAGAAATGAAGTCTGGCCCACTTCATTGTTATTCTTGATTGTGGCTGTTATCAAACTCACGGTAACAGAACCATCACTGTGTCCTGCTCGAAGGAAGAGACATGCCATGTAACCCTTTTCAGACGCATCGCAGAATCCATGAATTTCCGCGCAGAACAAACTCTTGTTGAACCGGTTTTCTGGGTACAGAAATTGTATTAAGAGTATTTCGGACACAATCCTAACTCCATTCGAATGGAAACACAAAAGTTAAATTATTCAATAGAACAGTTTTTATTTTGAATCACATAATAGCTTGCTACATTAGAAATATCAAGTAATACTTTTATTTTCACGTTTTTGAATTATTTAAATTTTAACTGCAACAAACAACTGAAACTACTCTAACATGTCTACAAAGAACAGTTTAGATGCTCCTCATAGTTCTGACTTTCGTTTTCCGCAAAAATGAAAATAATCAAACAATTTCAATAAAATGAAGGAACTGCCCCACAAACACGGGATTAGCTTGTTCTTAAACTCTTTGCTTGAAACTAGTATTTAATATTTGATACTATGACTATTTAGGGTAATAGTGTGTTTCTTTCATGAAACAAATTGTGCATCCTTCCTAGGAAAAGTATGGCATGTTGCGCGTATAGCACGGGTGGTGCCTTCGTGTGAGATCCCGCTCGCTCATGGTGGGGACCTTGGGTTTGTGCTCCGGTGCGATTGCGTTGCCCATCACGGACAAATTGTCAAGCTGTCCGGCTCCGTGCGGACTCTCCAGTGACATCCGCCGGTTACCGTGTGGGTATACATTACTTCTAGTTTGGGGATGAGAAAGGGTCACGTGTTAGTTCGCATAATTATGAGACTATCTTTGAACAGTAAACATTCAAGGTGCATTCGTTAAAGCCAAAATGGTGCAAGGTCAAATCGCGAATTTGGAAGAATATCGTCAAACATCAAAAGCAACCACATTTACCCATAGTCAATGGATGAGGGATCATGATAGCGCGGCTGGTGCGAGTTGGATGAGGAGAACTTGCCACCGCCGCCATTTTGCAATGAGGGATGGAGTGATTGGATGGACATAGCACGTGGTCTGCCGCCGCGGGTTCCACCACCAGCTGCCGTCGTAGTAGTTGTTGTCGTGGGTGGACCAGCGACTGTGGATGATGATTGTTGCTGATGATGATAGGAGGAAGACGGACTATAGAGATGAGAAGGAGCCTGTTCGTGCGGTTGCTGATGCTGGTGGGAGAGCATGTGGTACTTGTTGGCGACAGTTCTCGTTGTAGCAGAAGCCACGACACTACATTCCATCGTCTGCTAGAGAAAAGGCAGGGTGAATTGGATGCGAATGGTTTGGAAATGTTCATTTTATGAGCATTAGCTACACATAAACACGCAGCACATTGATATTGTGTGAAAATGAAGACAGCGTTGATGGTTTTTGGCTGTCATCTATGGATTCAAGCTGACAAAAGCAGAATCGACTAAGATTCGTCAAGAAAATCTTCACTAGGAATTGCTTTGCGGATGTCGGGGAGAAAGGCACTACTGCGTAACCTGAGTCATAACGAATACATACGCTGGAATTTATACCTCGTCTAATTTAACATAAATTGAACGAGCAAGTGTTTCGGTTGCATAATTGCTAAACGTAAGTTCGTTATAAGTCAGGTAACGTAATAGTAGAATGTTCCTAAGGAAGTGCTGTTAGTTTTTGGATGGTGCCTACATTATTGGTAATGGTTATGTACCGAGCGTCTCCATTGGTCTGAATCTGTTTGTGGAGATACCTAAAGAAGCAGAGATGATGCGCGTTGGCAAAAACTAGTCACCATAATGCGATCATAATTTGAGAAAAAATTAGGCCTTCAAACATTCTCTCAACCTCGATTCGCGGCTTCGATCTAATTATAGTTTGAAAGAAAATTTTGAGACTTTTTCTTATAGGACTGCGGAAATTACTACATTGCACATTAGGCAAGCACTTCTGTTCTGTGCGCTTCTCGCTTCGCTGGTATCAGAAGGTGCAAAGTATCTTCTCTTATGTAAAAAAAATCCGGCGAAACCAACTACCGGAAGTGTCTTAAAGTACGCTGATTTCGTACTTAAAGATGCCATGGCCAGTTGGGTACAGTCAGAAAACACAGTTCATAATTTGGTTCAATAGATGAAAAAATGAAAAACTAAACAATTTAATAAATGAATAAATATATGAGGGAAATAATGAATAAGCAAATAAATAAATAAATGGATACATGAATAAATAAATTTATAATTACATTAATAAATGAATTGATGAATATTTGAAAAAAATAAAATATGAATAAATGAATAAAAAATTAATAATTGAATACATAAATAAAAAATGATTACACGAATAAAACTATTAATGATATCATGAAAAAATAAAAGAAAATAAATGAATGAAATTGAGAACTAAAAAATTCGAAACAAGGACATTTCCAAATTGCGGAACTAAAAAATCATTTTAGAAAATCATTTAAGTAATGTTAAAAATTGAAAAAAATAGTTATAAAGAAATTAAGATATTAGGAAATCAAAAAATTAAGATCATAGACGATTTAGAAATAACAAAATTCTGTACAGCAAAAATAAAAAAAAATAGGAAATTAAGAAATTTAGAAATTTAGTTGTAGAATAAATAGATAAATGTATCTAATAAATCAATAAATATATGAATAGATGAACGAATGAAAAAATTATAAATGAATGTTTGAAAAATAAAATGAATGAATAAGTAAACAAATGAATCAGTGAAAAAATGATTAAGTAATTAAATAAAAAAAAATAATTAAATGAATTTATTAATAAAACAATATATGATGAAAATATGAGCAATTGAATAAATTAATTAATGTTATTGTGAAAAGAGGTAAGTTATTTGAAATAAGAAATAAAAAAATACCAAAATTTTGATAAAATTAAGAAGTGAGGAAATTAATCAAATAGAAATTAAGAATCTAAGAAATTTACAAATTTAGTTATAAGAAATATAAGAAGAAATTTAAATATTTGAAGGTTTATAAAATTTGATAATTTTATGGTAGGAAATTCAAGAATTTAGAAGCTAGGACTCTTAGAATTAAAGGAGTTTTGATATTATGAAAGTAGAAAATTCAAAAACAATTATTTTTTTCCAGAAAGTGACAAGAAGATTAATAAATTTAGAAGAGAAGATATATATAAATTTAGATATTTAAAAATTATATTACTTAGAAAATTTAAGAAATTGGAAATTCAGGAAAATTAGTGTGTGGTTCATAATTATGTGATTTAGAAATTAAGAAATTTATAAATAAAGAAAAATTAGAAATGAAAAAAAATCAAATTAAGAACTTAAGATAAATTAAGTTGAAAAAATCAGAAATTTCGAGACATAAAAAATTGAAAATATAGAAATTATTAGATTTTGAAGCAACTTTGTAAAGTAAGCACATGATAAATAAGGTAGTGTCTTATAGTAAAATAATAACTGAATAAATTAATCGATCAAATAATTAATAAATGAATAATCGAATAAACAAATATGAGAAACAAATGCATTATTAAAAATAGATGCATAAACGAATATATTTATTACAATATAAACAAATAAATAAGTAAACAAATGTACAAATGGATGAAACAATATATGAATAAATGAATAAAAGATTTAATGATAAAATACATAAATGAATAAATGAATAAATGAATAAATGAATAAATGAATAAATGAATAAATGAATAAATGAATAAATGAATAAATGAATAAATGAATAAATGAATAAATGAATAAATGAATAAATGAATAAATGAATAAATGAATAAATGAATAAATGAATAAATGAATAAATGAATAAATGAATAAATGAATAAATGAATAAATGAATAAATGAATAAATGAATAAATGAATAAATGAATAAATGAATAAATTAATAAATGAATAAATGAATAAATGAATAAATGAATAAATGAATAAATGAATAAATGAATAAATGAATAAATGAATAAATGAATAAATGAATAAATGAATAAATGAATATATGAATAAATGAATAAATGAATAAATGAATAAATGAATAAATGAATAAATGAATAAATGAATAAATGAATAAATGAATAAATGAATAAATGAATAAATGAATAAATGAATAAATGAATAAATGAATAAATGAATAAATGAATAAATGAATAAATGAATAAATGAATAAATGAATAAATGAATAAATGAATAAATGAATAAATGAATAAATGAATAAATGAATAAATGAATAAATGAATAAATGAATAAATGAATAAATGAATAAATGAATAAATGAATAAATGAATAAATGAATAAATGAATAAATGAATAAATGAATAAATGAATAAATGAATAAATGAATAAATGAATAAATGAATAAATGAATA
Source organism: Aedes koreicus (assembly GCA_024533555.2). Lineage (NCBI taxonomy): Eukaryota > Metazoa > Arthropoda > Insecta > Diptera > Culicidae > Aedes > Aedes koreicus. Next base: position 14,327 of record JAHHFK020001912.1, read on the forward strand.
AATGAATAAATGAATAAATGAATAAATGAATAAATGAATAAATGAATATATGAATAAATGAATAAATGAATAAATGAATAAATGAATAAATGAATAAATGAATAAATGAATAAATGAATAAATGAATAAATGAATAAATGAATAAATGAATAAATGAATAAATGAATAAATGAATAAATGAATAAATGAATAAATGAATAAATGAATAAATGAATAAATGAATAAATGAATAAATGAATAAATGAATAAATGAATAAATGAATAAATGAATAAATGAATAAATGAATAAATGAATAAATGAATAAATGAATAAATGAATAAATGAATAAATGAATAAATGAATAAATGAATAAATGAATAAATGAATAAATGAATAAATGAATAAATGAATAAATGAATAAATGAATAAATGAATAAATGAATAAATGAATAAATGAATAAATGAATAAATGAATAAATGAATAAATGAATAAATGAATAAATGAATAAATGAATAAATGAATGAATGAATAAATGAATAAATGAATAAATGAATAAATGAATAAATGAATAAATGAATAAATGAATAAATGAATAAATGAATAAATGAATAAATGAATAAATGAATAAATGAATAAATGAATAAATGAATAAATGAATAAATGAATAAATGAATAAATGAATAAATGAATAAATGAATAAATGAATAAATGAATAAATGAATAAATGAATAAATGAATAAATGAATAAATGAATAAATGAATAAATGAATAAATGAATAAATGAATAAATGAATAAATGAATAAATGAATAAATGAATAATAAATAATAAATGAATAATGAATAAATGAATAAATGAATAAATGAATAAATGAATAAATGAATAAATGAATAAATGAATAAATAATTAAATGAATAAATGAATAAATGAATAAATGAATAAATGAATAAATGAATAAATAAATAAATGAATAAATGAATAAATGAATAAATGAATAAATGAATAAATGAATAAATGAATAAATGAATAAATGAATAAATGAATAAATGAATAAATGAATAAATGAATAAATGAATAAATGAATAAATGAATAAATGAATAAATGAATAAATGAATAAATGAATAAATGAATAAATGAATAAATGAATAAATGAATAAATGAATAAATGAATAAATGAATAAATGAATAAATGAATAAATGAATAAATGAATAAATGAATTAATGAATAAATGAATAAATGAATAAATGAATAAATGAATAAATGAATAAATGAATAAATGAATAAATGAATAAATGAATAAATGAATAAATGAATAAATGAATAAATGAATAAATGAATAAATGAATAAATGAATAAATGAATAAATGAATAAATGAATAAATGAATAAATGAATAAATGAATAAATAATAAATGAATAAATGAATAAATGAATAAATAAATAAATGAATAAATAATAAATAATAAATAATAAATAATAAATAATAAATAATAAATGAATAAATAATAAATAATAAATAATAAATAATAAATAATAAATAATAAATAATAAATAATAAATAATAAATAATAAATAATAAATAATAAATAATAAATAATAAATAATAAATAATAAATAATAAATAATAAATAATAAATAATAAATAATAAATGATAAATGAATAAATGAATAAATGAATAAATGAATAAATGAATAAATGAATAAATGAATAAATGAATAAATGAATAAATGAATAAAAGAATAAAAGAATAAATTAATAAATTAATAAATAAATAAATGAATAAATGAATAAATGAATAAATGAATAAATGAATAAATGAATAAATGAATAAATGAATAAATGAATAAATGAATAAATGAATAAATGAATCAATGAATAAATGAATAAATGAATAAATGAATAAATGAATAAATGAATAAATGAATAAATGAATAAATGAATAAATGAATAAATGAATAAATGAATAAATGTATAAATGAATAAATGAATAAATGAATTAATGAATAAATGAATAAATGAATAAATGATTAAATGAATAAATGAATAAATGAATAAATGAATGAATGAATAAATGAATAAATGAATAAATGAATAAATGAATAAATGAATAAATGAATAAATGAATAATGAATATGAATAAATGAATAAATGAATAAATGAATAAATGAATAAATGAATAAATGAATAAATGAATAAATGAATAAATGAATAAATGAATAAATGAATATATGAATAAATGAATAAATGAATAAATGAATAAATGAATAAATGAATAAATGAATAAATGAATAAATGAATAAATGAATAAAAGAATAAAAGAATAAATAAATAAATTAATAAATGAATAAATGAATAAATGAATAAATGAATAAATGAATAAATGAATAAATGAATAAATGAATTAATGAATAAATGAATAAATGAATAAATGAATAAATGAATAAATGAATAAATGAATAAATGAATCAATGAATAAATGAATAAATGAATAAATGAATAAATGAATAAATGAATAAATGAATAAATGAATAAATGAATAAATGAATAAATGAATAAATGAATAAATGAATAAATGTATAAATGAATAAATGAATAAATGAATTAATGAATAAATGAATAAATGAATAAAAGAATAAATGAATAAATGAATAAATGAATTAATGAATAGATGAATAAATGAATAAATGAATAAATGAATAAATGAATTAATGAATAGATGAATAAATGAATTAATGAATTAATGAATTAATGAATTAATGAATACAGGAATAAATAAATAAATGAATAAATGAATAAATGAAAAAATGAATAAATGAAAAAATGAATAAATGAATAAATGAATAAATGAATAAATGAATAAATGAATAAATGAATAAATGAATAAAGGAATAAATAAATAAATGGATAAATGAATAAATGAATAAATGAATAAATGAATAAATGAATAAATGAATAAATTAATAAATTTATGAATGAATAGATGAATCAATGAATAAATGAATAAATGAATAAATGAACAAATAAAAAACTGACTAAGTGAATAGTTAAAAAAATGAATGAATGAGTACATGAATATATGGAGAAGAGATGAATAAATGAATATATGAATAAACAATAAAAGTAGTATAAGGATAAATGAATTGATTCAAAATGAATAAATGAATAGGTGAATAAATGAATCAATAAATCAATAAATAAATGAATGAATGATTCAATGCATATGAATTTATGAAAAACGAGTAGATAAATGTATGAAAAAATAAATAAATGAATACACGAATAAAACAATCAGTGATATCATGAATAAATAAATAGTAAATCAATACATGAAATTGCGAACTAAAATTTTGAAACAAGGAAATTCTGAAATTGGGAACGATTAATATAAAAGAATTATAGAAAATAATTTAATTAATATAAAAATTAAAAAGCTTGGTAGCTTGGTAAAAGAATGGATGCTCGATCGCATACTACCGTTCAAATGCCCTTGGCTCGTTTTCAACATGTTTCTTTCAATTTTCACAGCCTGTTGTGCGCTAAACGGAACTATCAATACTTTCACCTCATTTCTCTTCGTTCTAGCAATAAATGACTGCTTCTGACAAATCACAAATCATCATAGATCTTTACTCCGCGCCTTGGGTGAATACAAAAAACAACAATCAAAGTGTAAATAAATAGTTATAGTTATGAATAGTAATAACGAAATAAGATAAATAAAAATTAAAAGAAAAGGAAATTGTAATATTTTAGAAATTTGGAAATCTGGAAATTGAAAAATTTATAAACCAGAGAAATTATGAATTTAGAAAATAATAAATTCTTAAACTTAGACATAAGGAGATAATTTATTCAGAAATTTTAAAATTTTGCGGTATGAAAAATGAAAATAAAAAATTAAGATATTAAGAAATTTTATAAATTAGAAAAACTAGATGTACTGAAATTTTGAAATTCAAAAATTTTAAACGTAAAAAATTCAAATAATGATGACATCAGGTAACTTAGATAATCAAAAATTTCAAAATAAAAGGTAAGAAAATAGGGATATTAAGAATGTGTGTTTGTGACGTGATTTCGTGAATTTTTAATTTAGATTAGAAAGAATTTAGAAATAAGCAGACCTAGAAAATTCAGGAAATAGACCATTTAATGAATGTATGAAAAATTTAGATGTATGAAATATATAAATTCAAAAGTTTAGAAATTTATTAAACTTAAAATTTAGAAATTTGGCATTGAGAAAATTTTGAAATAAATATATACTTTCAATTTGAAAACTTTATAAATTTAGCAAGAAATAATCTATGAAATGTTGAAATGGAGAAATTTCGACATCAAGAAAACAATAAATATTTTAAAACCATAAAAATGGGAAATATATTAGGTGCGCAACTAAGTTCCCGCTGTTTAGCAATAGATGGTGCCAGTAGTAAGTTCTGGTCGAATGTTGTACATCTCAAGCGTCATAAACCAAGCTCAGAGATATGGTAAACAAATCGCTTTGCCAAATCAGTGATTTTGGTTTAGTGTTATATATTTTGGTTGTTTGAAGATGTCTGATTTCGTGCCAAATAATCGTCATTTGCGGGAAGTGTTGATTTTCTTCTTTCATTCGAAGAAAACGGCGGCTGAAGCACATCGAGAGCTCCAAAAAGTTTACGGTGATGCTGCTCTGAGTGAAACAACGTGTCGTGATTGGTTTCGTCGCTTCAAAAACGGTGATTTCAGTGTTGATGATCGTCCGCGTGAACGAAGGCCAAAAAACTTCGAAGACTCTGAATTGGAGGCATTGCTCGATGAGGATCCGCAAGCAGAGCTTGGTTCAGGATTAGGAGTTTCCCGCCAAGCCGTTTCTAAGCGATTGCATGCGTTGGGAATGCTTCAAAAGCAAGGAACTTGGGTTCTTTACGATTTGAAGCCACGAGATGTTGAGCGTCGTTTTTTCGTCTGTGAACAACTGCTCCAGCGGCAAAAAAGGAAGAGTTTTCTACATCACATTGTGACGGGTGACGAAAAATGGATTCATTACAGTAACCCAAAACGGAAACATTCATGGGGACTGCCCGGGCATGCTTCAACATCGTCGCCTAGGCCGAATATTCACGCTGTGAAGGTTATGCTGTATATTTGGTGTTACTTATTATGAGCTGTTGAAACCAAACGAAACCATTACCGGGGAACGGTATCGAACTCAATTGATGCGATTGAGCCGAGCACTGCACGAAAAACGGCCACAATACGAGCACAGACACGAAAAAGTGATTCTTCAGCATGACAACGCTCGACCTCACGTTGCGAAACCCGTGAAAACCTACTTGGATACGCTCAAATGGGAATTCCTACCCCACCCGCCGTATTCTCCTGATATTGCACCGTCCGATTATTACTTGTTCCGTTCGATGGCACATGGTCTCACTGGTCAGCAATTCCACTCATATGATGACATCTCAAAATGGCTTGATTCTTGGATAGCATCAAAAGACGAACAGTTCTATCGAAATGGTATTCACGTTCTACCAGAAAGATCGGAAAAAGTCGTAGCTAGTCATGGGCAATACTTTGAATATTTCGTTTGTAACCTTTGTGTTCAAAATAAAGTTCCTTTTTCCCCAAAAAACAGCGAGAACTTAGTTGCGCACCTAATAGAAAAAAAAAGAAATTTAGGGAATTTAAAATTCCGATACCTAAAAAATTTGGGGGTATTACAATATAAAGGCTTTGAAATTAGAATTTTTTTCGAAGTGTAGAAATTTAGATATTTAGAAAACTTAGAACTAAGTTTTTCAGATGTTGAAGATTTAAATAAAATAGGATAGTTAAATTTAAATTACTTTAAATTTAACAATATCAACATTTATAAATTAATATGATATGAAATTTATAAATCATAGTATGTTAAAATTATGAAATATTAGAAACTTAGAAGTTGAGAAATTTTGAAACATATAATTTAGAAACTAAGAAATTTAGAATTTTTTAAATTAAGAAATTTAGAAATTTTACATGCATATTTATACATAATATTTAAGAAATCAATAAAGTTAGACATTCCTTAAATAGATTTTCAGTTATATCTGAATCATGAAATTTTAACATGAAAAAAGAGGTATATAGAGTTTATTAAAACAAAAAATTTGGATATCAAAAATATTAAGGTTTGGTTATTAAGATATTATTAAAAACATAAATTATTTTTGAATACTTGAAATTTGAATATAAAATGCTTCAATTTAAATAAATAAATATCTAGAAATTCAGAATTGAGGACATTTAAAAATTTAAAAATTTAGTTTTTGAAAATAATCAGATAGTTTTGAAAAATAATGACATAAACAAATAGAGGAACTTTGGAGTTAAGAAATTTGGAAAATTTCAGAAATTTAGGAATCCAAATAAAAAAAGGTAAGAAATTCAAAAAATTAAAAATTACAATATAGACATATCTATAAGTTTGGATGTTTAGAAATTCGAAGTTTGAAAACCTTAGCATTTCAGAAATTTAGGAACTTTGAAATTGAAGTAAAAAAGCCAAGAGTTCAAGAAATTTAGGTATATAAAGGGTGATACGGTCAAAATTTGGTCAAGGGAAAACACGTGTAAATCGGTGAAATCGTTTATTTAAAATATCAAATTAAATTTTTTTTTCAAGTTCAATTAGTATAAAATTCAGGAAAAATATTCAGTTAGGCTTCCGCTTTTCCAAATCCGAATTGCCGGGCCTTACGCTTGACCCCTGCCATCAGATTTTGTACAGCCACCTAGTCCACCTTCTTCGCCGCAGAAAGCCAGTTTGCCTTGAACTGCTGCTCGTCCTTAGCAGTTTTTTTGGTCTTCTTTAGGTTCCGCTTGACAATAGCCCAGTATTTCTCAATTGGGCGGAGCTCTGGCGTGTTGGGAGGGTTCTTGTCCTTGGGAACAACCTGCACGTTGTTGGCGGCGTACCACTCCATGGCCTTTTTACCGTAATGGCAAGATGCCAAATCCGGCCAAAACAGTACGGAACAACCGTGTTTCTTCAGGAAAGGCAGCAGACGTTTATTCAAACACTCTTTCACGTAAATTTCTTGGTTGACAGTCCCGGAAGCTATGAAAATGCTGCTTTTCAAGCCACAGGTACAGATGGCTTGCCAAACCAGATATTTCTTTGCGAACTTTGACAGTTTCGTGTGCTTGAAAATATCTGCTACCTTTCCCCTTCCTTTTGCCGTATAAAACTCCTGTCCCGGAAGCTGCTTGTAGTCGGCTTTGACGTAGGTTTCGTCGTCCATTACCACGCAGTCAAACTTCGTCAGCATCGTCGTGTACAGCCTCCGGGATCGCGCTTTGGCCGTCATATTTTGTTTATCATCGCGATTTGGAGTCACTACCTTCTTGTAAGTCGATAGTCCGGCTCGTTTTTTGGCTCGATGCACGGTTGTAGACGATACACCCAGCTTATTTGCGGCATCTCGGAGAGATAGGTTAGGGTTTCGCTTGAAACTACCGGCAACTCTCTTTGTCGTCTCAGCGGCTTCCGGTTTTCGATTTCCCCCCAATCCAGACTTCCTGGCTGTCGACAAACGTTCCTCAAACACTTTAATTACATTTGTAACGGTTGATTTGGCAACTTTTAGCGATTTTGCCAACTTTGCGTGCGAGTAGCTCGGATTTTCGCGATGCGCGAGCAAAATTTTGATACGCTGCTCTTCTTGCTTGGACGGCATTTTGACAAATGAAGAGTGAATTCCAAAATCAAAATAGGAGCAACATTCTACACACACACCTTCAAAATGAGGGGTGTTCAGGGTTTTTATATGCAAAATTGAAAGAAATACGTCAAGTTGATATTGACCAAATTTTGACCGAATCGCCCTTTACAAACTTATAAAACATAAAGAACTTAAGAAATGTGGTAATTTAAAAATTTCTTGGCCAAGAAATTTTGAATTATTGTAAATAAAAGATATTAACGAAACTCAAAATCAATAAATTATAAATCTATTATTCTATTATTGACCTGTGAAAAATTATAAATTAAGAAATTCAATATTATGAAGCAGTTAAAGTTCTGTCCAGTTAGAATCCGGAATCACTTATTGTGTTGCAGCGGCACGGAAAGTGGCCGCTGCAAGAATTCTTTTACCGCGATTTGTTTACCTAGACGCCCACTTTCTGTGGTATAAATTTCACGGTGTTTCGTGCAGTGAGTCAAAAGTTATTCCAGATGGAAGCCGAAAGGAGAGAAAAATTCTGCACACCCACGTTGATAATCCAACGTGGTCCGCAATAAAAATCGCAAAAACGTTGAAAATCGCCAAATCAACCGTGTATGATGTGCTCAAACGTTTCAGGGAGCAAAAGAGCGCGGATCGAGTGCCTCAAGGTAAGCGTCGTAGTGGAACATATGACCGCAAGCTGAACCAGAAGGTGTTGAGAACCGCCAGAGCACAAAATAACCCTGGACTATCAGATAATGAAATCGCGCAAAAATACGCTGCTGCTCGCAGTACCGTTCGAAGAATTCGTTTGCGAGCAGGATGACGTTCTTATCGAGCCAGCAAGCAACCAAACAGAACGTTGAAGCAAAGTTTCGTGATCAAAACTCGAGCTCGGAAATTGTACCAGCAGGTTTTGACGAAGTACCAAGGATGCCTGCTCATCGACGATGAAACCTACATCAAAAGGGATTTCAGACATCTTCCTGGCCAAAAATTCTACATGGCGACGGCACGAGGAGATGTTCCTGCGAAGTTTAAGTTTGCTTTTATGGACAAATTTGCCAAAAAAAAAAAACTGATGATTTGGCAAGGGATATGCTGCTGCGGAGCAAAGACCAAAGTGTTCGTGACGAATAAGACGATGGACTCGAAGCTGTACAAGGAAGAATGCCTCAAAAACCGCGTACTACCTTCCATTAAAGCCCATAAAGGTCCCGTGAATTTTGGCCAGATTTGGCGAGTTGCCACTACAGCCGGGAAGTCATCCAGTGGTACCAGCGGCTGGATAGTTCTGAAGAAAATGAATATATTTTTTGGCTCAGGAAGTACTAGCACACCGGTCCCAAGCTTAATGATTCACCCCTAATAACGTAACTCGCACCAACACACCCTCAAATATTCTGTCAAAATAACATAGCGAATCAAAACAAAGCCAAAGATACTAGTACCGAAAGGTACTGAAAAGAGCAAGAGTGTATAGCAAGGTGCAGACTGCAAGGTGAATTTCGAACCTAGGGGTTCTACAATAGTGAACCAATTTCAAATCCCTAGTTTCATATTGATTGTTGGTGGTACCGCGATAATAACGTAGATTTCATCGATAAAAACATAAATCCAACCAACTGCCCGCAGTTCCGGCCCATCGAGAGATTTTGGGCAATAATGAAGCGAAAGCTTAAGAAAAGTGGAAAAACGGCGCAGGACGCGACTCAGATGACCAAAATGTGGAACAAATGTGCCAAGGAAGTTGACTCCGGAGGTGTGCAGCGTTTGATGGAAGGAATAAAGAAGAAAGTGCGAATTTTCATTAGAAACGAAGAGAAATGATTTGTATTGAAGTATTGTATTGAGTAATGATTTTTTCCTTAAAGAACAGTGAATTACCTTTGTTCTGGTGTATTAAACTTATTTGTACGTCAATCCGTTACCGAGATACAGATGATTTTATTTTTCCGGATTCTAAATAGACATAGCTTTATTCAGAAATTCAGAAATTCCGAAATTCAGAAATTTTAGAAATTCAGAAATTCAGAAATTTAGAAATTCAGAAATTCAGAAATGAATAGATCTATGACTTTCTGGGAGTTCTTTTGATGATCAGAAAATTAGAAAATTGTACCTTAGTTGAACTATGATTCTATACGGAAAGCAAATAATTAAGATTTCTACGAATTTTATTTTCTAAATATTGCTTCTAGGTATTTTTTTAACAAGGACATGGCTGTGCCGACGCAAACATTATATAAAGTTCCATGATAAGGCTAGAAAACATCGAATTCTTCTAAATTGATCATCAAAGAAAAGTTAATCAAGGATGGTAGGTTGGCCTTCTGCTTGATTTAGAACATTTAATATTTCCTTTCCTTCGTAGATTCATAAAACGAGATCCATAAAACATCCCCTTAAGATACTAGAAAAGGCTCTGGAAGAAGTGTAAGGTGGTTCATTTTCAGCGTGGATTTAAGGATCCGCCAGAGAATGCTCTTATACTACCCCGAAAGCTTCTGAAATTTTCAACATTCCTAAAAGAATTTCGGATTTTTGTTGAACGCAATCGATTTCTTTCTTTCGATTTTGAAACATAAGGACATATCACAGAGAAATAAATTGTTTACCAATCGAGCAGGACAAGGAACTTTATTTGTAATCTCTGTTTAGTTACAGAACTACAACATGATATTTTTAAGTGTGAAAATTTTGAACGTCGGGGCTCAAACATAATGAAAGGGGGTTATTGTTTTCAAAACCTTATTTCAATCCACTGAATCACAAGATTCGTGTTTTTTGGCAAAAAAATGTGTAGGCCATGTTTAGAAATAAGGAAATTTGTTGATTTTATAATAAAATCATAGTAATTTGCGACTTTAGAAAAGTAAATTTAGAAGTCATCTGTCCGCCAAGCACTTAATATGCCAAGAACAAGCTCAGAAATTGTTGCAATTAGTATTCAAGTCTCGCTTGCAAGAAACTGATTCTATATTTATGAAGCACATTTTTTCGGAGTAATAGGTATGGATGCACGTCACTATATGACAAATCCTGTTTTTCAAGGTTCTGGTTCTCACGGATTGGGTTCGGTTTTGCAAAACCTTAGCGTAAATTAGAGTATCTAGAGGAATAATCTGAAACGTATCTACTTAGGCAGGCATATTCATTGAAAGTAAATCTCTAAGCATTTAGCAACATTCACCCGAGCGCCACACATGACATCGCATAAGCAATAATGACAAACCATGCTCGATTGCAATCTACATCACACTCCACACGTGTACATCAAATGGTTCCTATCAATGTCTGTACTTTGCCAATTTACCTAATACTGATTGTTGACTTTTTTGATTGACATTTTGATACAACACTCTCATAGGGCGGATATAGATTGTTCTCTACAAAACTACGATTGCTTTTGAAGCCAAGCATTTACATTTAATTTGGAATCGAATTGTTTTGCCGTCCCGATTTCATTTCGTTTTACTTTCTTTGGAAGAAGATTACTTTGAGCTGCGTGTTCGACTATCAACCCTATCTAATACCTTGATCGCTTTCTTAGCATTCTGTCTTGCCGTAACGTTGTTCGATGTGCCAACATTTGGAAGACGATAATCTTTGCCGCCTGCTAGAAGGACGCCCGGAAAGATTAGAAAGCATTTTAAGTCAAATTTGAAAATCGGTGTTTAGCAAGAGAATTTCCATTACCGGTTCCATCCGTTCGAGACAGCGTTCGCTTGGGATTCAACGCTCCTGGAGGTGGTAGAGCAGCGCGTGCATTTCCTCGACTGCCACCGCCGTAGCTATCGTCATCCAGTAGGGCATAGTTCGGATTGCCACCGCCGCCACGACCCGGGATGAGATGCGCATCTTCGATGTACTGCTGCTTCCGGTTACCGGGCAGGGCACTGGACTGATAGCTGCTGTCGACACCGTTGACCATGGCAGGATGGCTGGTGCGTTTACTTCCGCCGCTACCTCCTGCCATGGCATGACCGCCGCTTGCGGAGGCGTTCGGTTGTTTCGGAAAACTAAGCTTCATCTCGACGTCCGGTGCCATATCCGGGTTGTAGTTGCCAGCCACCGTCACCGTCCAGCCTGGAACGAGAGGGGAATGGTAATGGATGGTTAATAATGGGTTACATTGAAATGTGGTTGTATGTTTTCAGGTACTTGTAAATAGTTACTCCATATTTTGATCTTAAATTGTCTCTAGAATTATAAACCTCTTCATTTATTTGAAGTAGGTCAAAGCATCAATTTGCCATTTTGACCCTTATCTTAACGTTGACCTTCAGTAGAAAATTTAACCAATTAAAACATGTCGTAGGGTGGAGCACTTCTTCGTCAGCAGACTCAATTTCTTCTTTCAGCGCCACAACTCAGCCGTATTGAAACCACTCGGCTTGACTTTTTGAACAAGTTTAGTGTAAGTGGAGCACTATGTATGTTTAATAAATCAAATCACTGCGTTTGAACAAGGCTGGGAAATGCCGATGGAACAAAGAAAATGGCCTGCTGCTGGAATAGTGCTCTACCCTCTTTGATTTCCCCATCGTGTTTAATTTGTTTAATTTGATTATTGATTAACTCTGGGTTCAAGATGCTCTTGAAACTCTACCAGTATCGAATTGATACGTTTGTTTATCGTTCAGCACTCGTAGTGGTCAGTTTTACAATCTTTTGACAGAGTTTTGTTTACAAAGTGTGCCTCTGAAAATCTTAGAAATTATAAAAAAATCTTAAATTGCCACGCGATGTTAGTTATAAGAACAGAGTAAATTCTGATTGCAACGGCGTTCAAAATGGCTTAAGCCGTCGTCCATGCAGATCTCCACTGTTTCAAGGAAGGTTTAGCTGTTTTCCGAAAGGTACAACCAAGGCGTTGAAGCTGAACAGTGAACCGGACCGCGTCAGAACGTCATGAAGGCTTTCAAAGCGAATCCAGTACAGCTCGGCATATACGCGTTCGGGAAAGTTTCTTTAAGTATTTATCTACATAGGGCCGAACCGGCCAACTTTATTCTAAAAAATCGACCAACTTTATTCTAAAAAATCGATGATTTATGTTGCCAGTGGTCGCGGGAATGTTTCCAAGAAATACGAATTTGTTCTTGCGGTCAAGTTTGTCGGTAAGCTGCTTATCTGGCAGGGAATCGGCAGCCGGAAGACAATGATATCACGATATCACTTTGACTTTCAAAATAACCACCCTCTGTCAGTTTTGGTCACAAAGAAGAATCGTCGCCTGAAGATATGGATGCGCTTATCGAAGATTCATCAGAATCATATAGAGCTCATTCAAAAGATCTGAAACAATCACGAACTCTATAAATTCATGAATCTGATGCTAGCGCTCGGAGGTTATTTCAACTAAGAATAAGTTATGCACTCAATCTACGAGAAGGTTGACAATTTGAAATGTGAGAACTAAAGATCCTGGATTACCAAAAAGAAGCCCATCATTTTGACAGATGGTTTGTTCGATATGAATGAGTGCACACAACCAAAAATTCGAGTGAATTTCGGTGCCTTGAGACTGACACAGGCAAATGTCCTTCAGGACAGAAGACTAACGCTTACATGAAAAAAAAAGGACAAAGTTTACCCAAAGTTCATGCGATTATTCTGCCACCTGGTGGTGGGATAAAAAAAATGACAGTTCTATCAGTCTATTTACGGCAGTCATGGCGAAAGCAGTGAAACAACACCTTTCGATGGTTTAAAGTTACCGTCGGCTCCACCCCGGAGCGAAGCACTTTGTGTTGGCCTCATACAGCCAAGCGGTCATGTGCAAAATCCTGGTGCTCCCGGAGAAAGGTGAGAGCCTCTAGCGCAAGTTTTTGTATGACCGGAAGATGCGGCAAGTGCTGAAGCGGAAGACGGAAGGCAAGGTGGTGAAATCCTTCCGCGCTTTGGACCGGAAGGTCGGCCAGTCAAAAAGTATTTGGCCAACATGAACATCTTCATGAGGAAGCGGAAGTTGTGATTGGCCATGTCAAAAACGCAAGCGGCCACCCAAAAGCAGTGGCTAAGGTGCTCGTCAAGGATGTCCCCCTGCGAAGCGCAACGTGATTGCGATCATGGATGACGAGGTTTACCTGGCGCTCGACGGCAATGACTGGCAGTGAACCGGCTATTTCACGGCTGGTTGACCAAGCTAAAGTGAGGTTGTTGATGCGGAAGCTTGGCATCGCAGAGCACGAGCTCGTTATGCAGGGATTTCTCCTTCGACGAAACCGTAAGTAAGTCCTTACGGACTCTGAGGAGCAGCAGAATCGATCATGCCAATCGATGCCAATAACCGAAGATTGCATTTCATACACTTACCGAATCAACAGAACATTCGTTGAGTTCGAACTGGGTTAGCACTTGAAGGAGCAATTTAAGGCGCTGATGTTCGTCTGCCGTCTGAAGTCGGTGGCTGATGCAGAAGGTGATAGACCAATTATTCGTCAATTGTTTAGATGCTTGATGGGAATATTCGACGGGCTTAGGCTTCAACGCTTCAAATACTTCAGGGAATGCGTACGAGCGGTTTCAACTGCAAATATTCGTTGAAGCTAGTAAAGCCGCTTTCTCCGCTGGGTACTATTTCACAGTAATCAAAACTTACGGTGAAGCAGAAAGCTCGATAGTCACCGCAAAGATAAAGGTTGCGCCTTTCCCGCTTAGAGCTACAAGCCACTGTTTCAGGCAGTTGTTTGATGACGTTCGTACAGGAGAGCCACAGCGTCGAAGTAAACTAGGGATTTCTGTGGAGTGATTTGGCGTGCCATTCATTACCGCTATAAACAATTTGTAGCGTGCCGGATAGGAGAGTTGCTAACAAGGAAGGACATAGAAGAGTGGCACTGGTAAGTTGAAGCCAGCAAACGCCGCGGCTAAGTGGGGAAAGAAAATTGGAACAGCCGTAACCAATGAATAGTTCAAAGGACCGTAATTTCTTCAACTTCCCCCGAAGGAGCAGCCAATGCAATCGCAAATCGCGATCCAACCTGAAGAAGGCCATGCTTCGTGATCCAGGGACTGCATGGGCAAACATCGAGAGAAACAGAAGTTGCTGAACCAGACCCAATATGAGTTGAAGAAAGCAAAAATCACATTGCTGCGGATTGCGCAGTGGGAAGACTACCCCGACGAGATGATTCTCCTAATGAAACGCGAAGCAGCGGAACCTAAATCGAGTAGTTTGTTCCAACTGACACCAAGAATTAATGATCACGGAGTGCTACACTTCGACGACGCGTTTGACGCTTAATTTCCGGTGATTCTTCCCAGAAAGCACTCGATGACAAAACTAGTAGTGGACGAGTTTCACCGGGTATTCCGTCATGGGAACTCCGGAAAAGTTGTGAATGAGATTCGAAAATTCTATCACATGTCCTGCCTGAGGACGGGAGGTACGTGTCAGTGGTTCAAGGTGATGCAGGCAATCCCGAAGGTTCCGTGGGTGACACCGTTACCCGTAGCTCGTTTGTCGTCGCTGACTCGTGCATTCACGTACATCGGCATCGGTTTCTCAAGACCGTTGCTAGTCAAAGTAGGAAGGACTAATGCCAAACGTTGGATATGTCAATTCACCTGCCTAAGCACTCGCTTCGTTCATTTTTTGCCCATAGTCTTTCACCTCCTTCGTCGCTCCTTCGGCATTCCGTCTGCCATCGAGGAGCGCCGGTACAAACTTTCAAGGTGCTGAACGGCAGCTGCTTGAATAGTTTGAAGAGATAACGGCTATTAAGCTACGACTTCACCAACACAGACATCAAATGGAGCACCTCACATGGGCGGTAGCTGGGAAAGGATCGTGCTGTCGATAATGTTGGACATAGAAGTGGCTTACAGAGGTGACAGGAAACTGCATGATGAAGGTTTTGAGACGCTGGCAGTCGAAACTGAGGGCATTGTCAACAGCTGACCCCTCCACTACCCACCCTTGGATGCTGCGGAAGGCGAAACTCGGACACCAAATTAATTCCTTCTAGGAATGTACCAATAACTGAGCCTTCCACAGCCGTGAGGAATTGCTGGACGTTAGAACCAACTGTACGTCTTCTGGAAGCGATATCTCTGGATGTTAACCCGACGGATGAAGTGATTCGGCGAAGTTCTACCGACAGCCGTAGGAGACCTGGTATTTGTTGTGGACGATGGTCAAAGGAACGGATGGATGCGTGTCAATGAAGTCAAGACTGCGGGTGATGTAAGAGTTCGTGAAGCTGTAGTACAGACTGCGAGGGCAACTACTGGGGTGTGGAAGTAGTTCGCCTCCCCGCGGTGCACCCTGGAAACGTTAAGCTCCCCTTAACGGCTAAACGAACTACAACGGAGGAGGCGCCATTGAAGCAGGATCCGGATGACAGCCGTAAGCGGTCGAACATGGGACGAACTAGGGACGACCCTGGGGCAGCCTCCCAGACGTTCCAACCTCAGTCTTGGCCCTGGCTTTCCCGATCGGAGGAGGGACCATTCGACGCGAGTACCGTAAGTGGTCTGGTAGGGAAATCGCGGACGATCTGGACGGACCACCAGTCGTTCCGAACCCTGCTTGGATCCAGGAGCATCACGATCGAATCAGCGTCAGGTCGGCGAAGCTAACTACTAAAGACCTATGTAGTTAGACATAGTGGGTGCGTAAAGCACACTAGCCCCCTCCCTGAAGTAATACCGAAATGTGGTTCCGGGGAGGGCCGGGGCTCGAGACACGGGTGGGTTTTTAGTTGGTCGAGGAGTTGGCGCCCTCATCCCCACACCCTGAGTTCTTCAGGAGTCTGTTTGCAGATTTTCCATCCCGTCTAAAAAAACAAAAAAACATAGGGGGATAAGAATAAAGGGGGTGTGGGTGGGGGGGGGGTGGGGGGGGAAAAAAGAATGTGGGGGGTGTGTTGGGGGTGCGGATGTTCCGACTGGGAGCACGGTACCGCAACGCCTGTCGACGCATCAACGTCATCGTCAACGTGGATGAAAATATCAAATTAGTTGAAATGGTTTCACGTGACAATGACTGCGAAGAATTAGTTTGGGCGAGGGATGAAGGACTTTTGATAGAGATGCAGACTGACTCCGGGGGGGGGAGATGGATGTGGGGGGGGGGGGAAAAATTTTTGGGGGAAAAATTGGGGGCCAACGGGTGGAGAAGAAGCCAGGGGTGTGCAGGGAGGGTTTTTCTGGTTATCAATAAATTTGAAGCCGACATTGTTATTGATCATGGGAACAAACAATTGACAACTGTGGCCTGCCTCTACGTAGTAGAAGGTCCACAGCCGTTGCTGGGCAAAAAAAAAACGAAAGAACTTGGAGTCTTGATCGTTGGATTGCCAAGTCGACGGCAAATGGTTTACAAAGTTGAGGTTGAGGACCATTTCCCCGCATTCGTGGAGTTAAAATTCACATTCCAGATGATAGATCTGTACAACCAGTAGTCCAACGATTGCGAAGGCTGCAATTTGCCACATTGGAGAAGGTGGATGAAAAATTGAAGGATCTTCTGGCTAAGGACATTTTTGAAAGAGTATCGGAACCAAGCCGTTGGGTTTCACCAATGATCATCGATATCAAGGATACTGGTGACATCAGACTGTGCATTGATATGTGACAGGTCAATAAGGCGATTTTGCGAAAAAATGCAGAAATACTGTGGACTTATAGACATTTCTTATTTTTCATCACCAGGTTTGTTTAGATACAAACGCATGGTTTTCGGAATATCTAGCGCGCTGTTTCAAAAAGTCATCGAGCAGAATTTGTCGGATTGTCCTAACACCCCAAACTTTACCGACGATATTGTTGTAGAAGTCAAGATCATAGAAAATAGGGATAGGGATCTTTAGAGTGTACTAGTGAAGTTCCGGGATTAAGGAGTCCTTTTAAACCAATCAAAGTACGCCTTTAAGCCTTTTGAAATCGACTTCTTGGGAAATCGTTCTAGTAAGCAAGGCATTCGAAATTCAGAAACCCGGCTACCGGTGACAAAATACGAAGTTCTCTGGGGCTAGTTGGAGCCTTTGTCCCGGATTTGACAATTTAATTGAGGCGTGGACGAACAAGATTCGTTTGTAAAACTTGTTGAACTCATCAGTCAGGTTGGAAACCTTTCGCACTAAACTGAAAACGGGAGTTGTCGCTGATGCGTCCCGGTATGTTTAGGAGCAGTCCTCTTACAGTTCCAGGAAGGCTCTCCACAAGTCGCATCATACGCCAGTAAGAACCTAGCGGATACGGAAAAAACGATTTGGCTTAACGGAAAAGTCAGCTTTCACTCTTGAAAGGGCTGTGGAACGTTTCCAAACTTTTCTAGAAACCGATTATAAGCCTCTCGAAGCGATATTCTCCCTAGAGTCAAAACCGTGTCTTCGTATCGAACGTTGGGTGCTTCGCCTCCAAGCATTTAGTTACAACGTTGTATATCGCAAGGGGAAGACTAATATTGCAGACTCTCTATCCAGACCGAAGCAACCTGGACTCCGGATTTGACCCGGATTCTGATGTTTACATTTAGATTGTATTGGAGCAGTTGATGTAGAAGAACTTGAAACCGCCTCCAGAGGAGTTTCAGAAACGAGTGAGCTTCGAGAGTATCTAAATCATGGTGTTTGGAATTACACTTCTCAACAGATGAAGCCCTGTTCGTAACGAACTAGGCAAAGTGGGAGATTCAGTCTTAAGAGGATCTAGATTGATCGTTCCGAAATTGCTACAAGATTGAGTGCAGAAACCTGGCACATGAGGGCCATCCAGGGTGAACTAAAATGTAGCAGCGGCTTAGGCAAACTTGTGAATGGTCGAGTATGGATGATTCAGTAGTGCGAGTCGTCGATTCTTGTGCAGGGTGCAGATTTGTAAGCCAGCAAGAGCGTCCCGAACCTATGCAGCGTCAAAAATTATCTGAGTCACCCCCGGACTATTACTCTGGATAACGGGCGTCAGTTCTTCAGCAATGAGTTTGAGGAATTCCGCAGGCCACTTGGAATAATTTTTAATCGGACTACATCCTATTGGCCACAAGTGAACGGTTCAGAACCATTCCCTTGTGAAACGGTTGAAAATCAGTCAAGCTATGAAGATGGATTGAAAGCAAGACCTGCTTACATACTTGTCCATGTATTACTTGACACCACAGAGTACTACAGGTAATTCGCCAACGGAGTTAATGTACGGAAAGAACATAAGAACTAAGTTACCATCTCTGCAAGGCATAAGCACTGCGGTTTCGTTTACCGATTGCACTGATCGTGATCAACAGGCCCAAAAAAGGGAGAAAGAAAGAGAGGATGATCGCCGCAGAGCCAAACCTTCAGGACTTGGGGTTGGTGATAAGGCTTGGTAAAAAACTTGCTGCCATACAATAAGCTTACCACGACATTCAATACATGGCGGTTATGGCAAAAGAAGGAGTTCACAGGAGGTTATGGTATTACCAGAGGAACCCAAGTTTCACTTACAATATCGCAGGTTCGAAAAATCTTTGAATGTATATAGTAGAAATCTGAAAAAGATGACTGACAATAGTTAAATCCTTTATGATAATTGAAATGAAATGATGCAGAGAGCAGCTTCGGATTTTCTACAATAAGAAATCAGTTGTTTAAATTCCCAATTATTATAAACAGTTGGTTTCAGTATCTCTCAAAAAAAAAACGCTATATGGCAATGACTCTAATCTCATCACAGTGAATGCATTTGCGGAAGCACAGTGCCACTACGGATGACATCTATTCCCTGAACTAGGTATGGATATAGCGCATGTAACCTTTCGAAAAATACTCTACCTTGATTGGTCGTGCTCTGGGTGATTCCGCTGACTATGCTCGGAGCTGCCACCATTGCTGCCGTCGTAGTGGTCGCGGCCGTCGTTGCACTGGCCGCATTAACCCGAGAATCTCCCGCCGGCAGAATCTCGTCCGCAGCGGGTCGCCTTCGAATGGGGCTCAGCGTGCTCTCGACCATCGTTGGGTCGTCCTCGTGTTGCCGAGCAGCCTTCCGCCACTTGTTGCCCCATTTACTGGCAGCGGTTATCTTCTGCATCGTGAGTTGGGTAAGGTTCCGCTCGCTGTTGTGCTTCCAGCGGGTGGCCGGCGGTAGGGCGGCGCAATTCTTGAACGGGCTCGAATTGGAGCTAGTGTCCGTCGAACTGGAGGACGTCGTTTCGTCGTAACTTTGCGAAGAAGCGCAAGGCGGTTTCGTTTTGTTTTTCGGGAGACTTTCGAATCCTAGGGTGGTTTTGGATTTCGAATGCCGCGGCGGGGGTTCGTTGTCCAGGGGGAGATTCAGGTTGATTTGTTTGTCGCGTTCCTTGCGGTTGCTGAGCTCTTTGGCGGTTTTGGGTAATACTTTGATGGGGGTTTTGAGCTCGTTTTTGATTTCCTTCTGAACGGAGTGCACGACGCTGGAGGTTCGGTTGAGATTGTTGACGTGTTTGGGTCGGTTCAGCACGGTAGTTTCGGACTTTTTGCGCGTGAGTTTCTTGGAAACTTCTTCCAGCTTGTCGGAATCGCCGGTCGATGGCACGTAGGAGCGTTTGATCTTTTCGTTGGTGGTGGAGCACTTTGTACTGACGGTGTCGGAGGTTTTGGTTTTGGTTTTGGTGTGGGTGTGGTCAGTCTTTTTGGTGGTCTCGGTGTAGAGCCCGTTGATTGAGGTCGCTGTGGTACTGGTGCCGGTTGAGGTGCTGGGGTCGGGTTTTGGGTCTTTGGATGAGTTGTGGGATGGCTTGAGGGTGTGTTTGGGGGTTACTGGAGGAGGTGGTGAAGGATGGTTTCGAGGTTTTTGTGGTTGTGGAGTTTTCTTTGGAGGGAGAGATATTTCTTGAAAGGTAGGGGTTGGAGTTAGTTCCATGATGGGAGTTTTTGGTGAGGGGGGTATGGGGGACATTTGAATGTTGGGAGGGGTCGGTGGCGCAGGGAAGCTTTTACTGGGTGTTTGAGCTTTGGCTTGACAGTAGAAGCAAGTTTCGGATGGGTTGCCGGAGTGTTTGTGCAGCTCGGGATTACAAAAACAGCAACTACTGCAAGTCTCTGATGTTTTTGGGGCATCTTCGTTGATCACCGGAGTCCTGGTGATAGTTGGCATATTGTGACTATCAACCGTATCGGATGATGTAAGGTTCATCCGACTTCCAGGTTTTAATTCGTGTCGAACAAGCTCATGGTTGTCAAAGGTTGCATTTAGAAGTGCAGACCTCAATGAACCAGGACTTCGATCGGCTAGTTGTCCGAATAAACTTTGGTGATTCTCGGTGAGCGGTGTGCGATGGATCGATGTCTCATAATACTCGATTTTTGACTGAACTACCTTACAGTCAGTCGTCTCGTATACATGCCAAGCATTTTCTTCTCGTATCTGACGGTAAGGATATATTGATTCATTGCAATCACAAGGGTTGGCTACGTTTACCTCTTTCAAAGAATCTCCAGAAGACTTGAGTTCATTGACGCTAAAGCCTCCGTGTTTGCCTGACCTGATATCTTGTTCGATCTGCACTGGAATGGCAAGTTCACAGGATATCATCGTGTCTTCGTATCTCAACGGCGAAGGCTTTACATTGAGACTATCGGTGAAGCAGGATTCGTCTGAAAATTCACCACTGGTCAGTTTCCGATTACATCCGTTGGAGTTGGCTGCGATGGCTGGATATTGATTGCTAGGTTTTGTGACGCCAGCTGCGCCATTGTTGCTGCTAAACGAACCGACGGTGGCTGCAGTTGATCTTACGTGATCGACGGATACTACCGATCCGGCGGTTAACGTCGCTGGCGTCACGTTGATATTTACACTTTGATGATGGTGGAAGTGATCAACTATATGATGTTGGGTGGATGTGTCGGTATGTTGGATAGCTCTGCTACCACTGTCGCGTGCAATGTTGCCAGTTACGATGGTTTTTACAATGTTTCTACGATCATGCTCTTTTGTGGTTAGGTTCGAATGGTGATTGTGATGGCCATTGACTGCTAGTGCTCCGACCACCACTACCGGTGGACGGTGAAAGTCTGAAAAAAGTGGGTGATGCGTGTATGTTACAGATCAAGGATTGTGATGCAGGAAGTTAACTCATACAAAACAAGTGAATTCATAAAATTTTATTACAGGAAAGATGACTAAATCTACAGAATCTCTAACAAAATTCAGTCAAATCTATACATTCTCAGCTACCAAGCATGTTAAGACTAGAATTTAAAAATCTACTAGTAAATGGTTTCAAAATATCCTGAAATGTAAAAGAAAATGTGGTTGATAACAATCCTTAGGTACAGGCAGTAGTATCACTGAACGGGTGCATTTTAGTGTGAACAGGCAGATAAAACTACAGGACGGACATGATGTGAAAGAAAAAACGAAAAATCAGGGTTCCAGTAAAGTGCAATACACGAAACCATGATAAACCTGAAAAGAAATTCAGAACAAACAAATCAAACACAAAAATCTACAAACAAATAGTTATAAATAACGAAAGCAGTTAACAAAATTCAAGCTGTTAGTGAAAGCTTGATTTATTTAAAATCTGCATACTATATCTTAGATCTGGAATGGACTGGACGCACTGTTTATTTTATTGCAGCGTTCCTAGTGGTCGGTTCTTAAATGATTTCACAGCAGTTTGTTTTGAAATGTTTCGTCTTTCAGTGCTGAAAAGTTTATCGCGATTCGTTTTGTTTCAAACAGCGAACTGAAAATTAAAATTGGACATTCACTTCGAAAATCCAACGTGGTCATGTGCAGCGTTCTCAAACATTTCCGTGAGCGTTCTCATACATCAGCAGGATCATAGCAAGCGTCGTAGTAGAACTGAGGATCGGGAGGTGTTGCATTTGAAGGCGCTGAGAGCGATTAGAGCAAACCCAGGGCTGTCGGACTATAATATCGCCAAGAAATTCAGACCTGGAGGAACAGACTTTAGTGGCCAAAGACATGCCCGAAAGTTGTACAATGAGATTCTTACGACGTACGTAAGATGCATCCTCATGGACGATGAAACGTACGGGATGATGGCTTAAAGGCAGCGTCCCGGACAAAAGTTCTATTAAGCCACTGGTCGAGGTGATGTCCCTAGAAAGTTGCAAGCTTATGATCTGGAAAGGTATTTGCAGCTACGAACAAAAAAACCCAGGTTTTCGTGACAAACAAGACTGTGGATTCCAAAATTTACAAGCAGGAGTGCCTGATTCTTCAGTACATTTATGCTCACAATAAACCTGTAACCTGTAACCTGGGCCTGATTAGACACTCTGCCACTACAGCAGAGAAATACTACAGTGGTATCGACACACAGGGAGGAGGAAGGGGGGGGGGGGGGGGGGTTACTTCTTCAAAAAATACATCAATCCACCCAACTGCCCTAAACTTCGCCCAATTGAGAAATTGGAAGTTGGAGAAAAGTTGAAAGGAGATTCGGGATGCAACAGACGTGGAGAGATGGTGGAAAAAAATGGTCGCTGAGGAGAGCAAATAGAATGGCCAATTTATGATTTCAATTCCAATCTGTCTTGCGATTTATCAAAAATTGCGGAGTTTCATCGCCATTTTATCACAAATTAAGACAGCGGTCAAGAAAGCAATGTGTTACATGGTTTCTCTGAGACGCACCTCAAGCCTGAGGTGAAACTCTACATACCCGGCTTTCGGATAGTAAGGCTGGATCGTACCCACTCGGGGGGAGGAGGAGTGGCCATGGCAAGGAGTAGAAGGCACCAAATCAGTTACACTCGAGAGATGCGACGCGAAACATCAGCTGCCGCTCTCTGCCCAGTTTCAGGCTAACAGTCATCGAGGCCATAGGAGTCAAAGTGGACATTCCCGCTGGCCCAATCACCACCATCACTGCCTACTGCCCCAAGCAAAAAAAAAAACAAACATCCGCGACGTCTTGGTGGCGGCTCTACGGCAAGATATCGTCAAAATAGTACTCGCGGGCGTTGGCAATTTATCATCGCCAGCGATCTTTACGCCAAGTACCAGGCTTGAAATAACACTCGGAGGAACCGCAATAGTACCATCGTTCAGCAAGGTTTCGAGGAAGGGCAGTACAACATTTTGAGCCTGGATTCTCCCACTCCGTTGAGCCGTTACGATGCTCATGCTACCTTCGATATCTTCCTGATCAACATGACGAATATCTCCGATCCTGTCGTCCATCAGGAACTCAGCTCGGACCACTATCCTGTGGTGGCCGAAGTAAGTTCCTCCGTCAACTGGTTTCAAGCTTTCCGGCGCAATTAACATCATGCTGATTAGGCGCAATTTTAGCAGTGCGTTGACTCATCTGTTGACTACGGCACCCAGCCGGTGTCATGTGAAGACGTTGACCAGTCCCTGCAGCAAATTGATGAGGTATCCTTAGCACGGAATCAACATGTGCCAGCTTCCAGATTGGTGAGTAACTCTCTTAATCTAGGCAGATCTAATATCTCATTCGACACCGTAATATCATCCGTCATCTATTCCAGCGTTCTTGCCTCCCTAACCTGAAGACTAACATTAATCACCCCAAAAAAAAAAAAATATCCATGCCAGGTTGATGGATCAAAGAAATCGACACTTTGTTAACCATCTTTGCTCACTCCCAAACTGTGCAAAGCCATTCAGGAAGATGACTAAAATCCTTAAAAATAAGCCTAAACCCATCCCTCCTCTTTCCTTTCCTAATCTAATCAAAATACGTACCCATCGCTATAACTAACACCTTGTCCGTAACACAGAGAGCCCGCACGAGCCTCCTATTCAGGATCGCTGAAGCTTCCATCCTCCTGATGAGTCACGATTAACTGCTAATGCGGTGATAGCTGCTGGTGTCGATGAAGTAATCAACCTTGAGTTGAACAACTTAAGGATTGCCTTTTTTGTCCTCCTGGCCGCGGTCTTCAACAAGTGCTTGGAACTTGGCTTCTTCCCATCTCGTTGGAAGTTAGTTAAAGTTATTCCAATCCACAAGGCTGGCAAAGATCCTACTTATGCCAAAAGCTATCGCCCCATCAGCTTAATATCCTCTTTCTTGAAGCTATTCGGAAAGCTGATCCTCAGCCGATTGCTGGAGTTCTCAATCCAGAATAACCTATTCCTTCCATCCAGAGCAGTTCAGTTTTAGGTATTCCGCTGTTCACCAGTTGTCATGGGTTATTAACGGAAAGGCGTTTGACAATGCCTCGCAAAAAGGACCTGTGTGTAAGCTGCACCGATTCAACTTCCCGATAACCCTCGTGAAAATCATCAAACGCTATTTAGCGGATAGACGATTTCAGGTCTTCCTGAGTGGTTTGAACCTTCTGTGAACTGGAGTGAGAGCCGTTGAGAAGCTACTGCTGCCAAATCAAACACTCAATGCGGATGATCAGAAACACTGACATTCCTACCTTCAAGGACTTCACATCGATTCCTACTACGATGCATGACCAAGAATCCTCATCGGTATGAAACACGTGCAAGTCAGCTTAGTGTTGAAAAGTAGGGAAGAGAGCGATGGAAACCCAGTAGCAATCAAAACACGTTTCGGTTGGACAGTTTTCGGTGGGGTTCAATGCCGAAGGGGACAACATAGGAAACTTGGTCCACTATACCTTCCATGTTTGTTCATGTGAACGAGCGAAAGACGATGAACTGCATCAGGCTGTGAAGAATCATTTCTCCCTCGGAATTATGAAACCGGATAAGCTTCTTCTTTCAGCCGATGATCAGAGAGCAAAAAACCTCTTGAAGCAACTAAAGTCTTACGATGGGAAGCGATATACAACAGGACTCCTGTGGCGTCACGAGAATGCTCGTCTGTCAGAAGACACTAATGCCTACAGCAGCGTCTCTTTAAAGACCGGGCTCTGGCAGGAAAACTGCAACGCATTATAATGGACTACATTTCCAAAGGTTATGTCAGCGAACGAGCTTAGCCAGCGGTATCCCAGAGTGTGGTACCTCCCGGTATTTCCGGTGGTGAACCCTAATAAGCCCGGGATGGTGAGACTGGTCTGGGACTGTGCAGCATACTCTTCTGGTATTAAGCTAAATTCTGCTCTACTGAAAGGCCCTGATCAGCTATGCTCGCTGTTGTCCATTTTGCTGCAGTTTCGAGAGAGTCGCGTGGGCATCACCGGGGACGTCCGAGAAATGTTCCACCAAGCACGGATTCAATAACAAGATCAACAGTGCCAGCGTTTTCTTTGGTGGAATGAAAAGGGAGAAATCATGGTATAGGCAATTCAGGTGATGACCTACAGAACCTGCTGCTCACTCAGCTGCGCGCAATATGTCAAAAACATCAATGTGGAGCGGCATACAGGAGAGTATCCGAAAGTGACAGAAGTAATCCAGAAAAGGCAGTATGTGGACGATATGCTCGTCAGCTTAGAAACCGAAGAGGAAGCAGTACGCATCGCAAAGGAAGTGGAGCACGTACACCAACAAGGCGGTTTCGATATCCCTAACTGGATTAGTAATTCACAGGCAGTCTTGAGAGCTCTTAGCGAAAAAAGCACCGACGAAACATATTTGGACCTATCAACAGAAATCAGCACCGAAAAGGTTCTGGGAATGTGGTAGCACTCTGCATCTGCACCTACAAGATAGGGTGGAACCGCTACGAACGCGCCCTGGGACAAAGACGCCCAACAAAACGAGTTGTTCTATGGGTACTGATGTCAGTATTCGACCCGCTCGGATTGATTGGCCATTGTCTTATGTTACTGAAGGCCCTGTTATAAGAAGTGTGGCGCTCTGGCGTGCAGTGGGACGAAGAAATAACAGAAAATGCATTCACGAAGTGGCAACAGTGGTTGAAGACATTGCCCCAGGATGAGCAAGTTTGAGTTCCCAGATGCTACCGGTCGTAACCCCACAGCTTAGAGGATGAAGTGGAGCTCCATGTGTTTGCTGATGCCAGCGAAAGCCGTATCACTGCTGTTGCATTTCTGCGGTTCATCAATGACAGTTCCGCGGAGTGCTCAATCGTCGCTGCAAAGACCAGGGTGGCACCACTAAAGTTCGTCTCGATCCCACGCTTGGAACTACAGGCCGTAGTCATTGGAGCCAAACTGTCGCGGACGATAACGGAATCCCTGTCCATTGACATAGACAGGAAGTATTACTGGACAAACCGTTCCTTGTCAGCGAGACTCCAATCTTAGACCTGAAGAGGCAGATGGTTTGTGGATCTTGATTTCCTACGGCATCGCGAAACACATTGGCCACAATTTCGCTCCAACTGGGCGTTTCACGCTCCCAGCGAACCTTTCATAGACTCCATACAAAATTCTAACTGGAAGCGCATAATTCGTTCTCCGCTTTACTGATAACTGCCATCGGAGACAATGCAACGAACTAACCATCGCAGGACCACCAACAATCGATGAACTTATTCTGATTAAGAACTTATTATGCTTTCCTTTTCCGGTCGGTCCAAAGCGATGGCTATCCGGAGGAGATCACATATCTCGTCAAAGCACAATGAATCTCCTGCACATCCAGCACGGTGCCGAACCAGAATAATTTGTACCAGTTAAAGCCGTGGCTAAATAGCAAAATAATCATGCGAATAAGAACGAGAATTACAGCATGTCACTACGTTACAGAAGATGCCAAGAAACCAATCATTCTTCTTCGTAAAAACCCAACGACCAACTTGCTAATTGCTTATAACCACCAACGGTTCCACCACCAAAACTATGAATCAGTTATTAACGAATTGCGGCAGAGATTTAGCATCCCACGCATTCGTGCCGCCTACGCCAAAGTTAGGAAGAACTGCCAACGATGCCAGAATGGTCAAGCTACACCGGAACCTCCGATCATGGTTGATCTTTTGCCAGCAAGACTAGCCATGTACTCACCTCCCTTCACACACACAGTCCTCGACTTTTTCGGACCCTTTGAGGTCTCTGTCTGAAAGCGCACCGAAAAACGATGGGGAATGCTCGTTACGTGCCTAACTATCCATGCAATCCATATCGAAGTGGTACACTCCCTTCGCACGGACTCCTGTATTATGGCGATTAGAAATCTCATCCCCCGTCGAAGTACGCCCAGCAGAATCTACTCCGATAGAGGAACGAACTTCACCGGGGCGTCACGTCTGGCAGGAGAGGCTGCTGCCGCTGTAAATGTGGATGAAGTAATGAAGGATTTTGTTACTGCTGAAACAACGTGGTCATTCAACCCACCTCTCGCGCCACACATGGGTAGCAGCTGGGAACGGCTGATGGAAAGCGTGAAGCGGAACTTCCAGAAGTCAACCCTCCACGAAGTCCGACCGATAAAGTTCTGCGCAATCTTTTGGTGGAGGTCAAAAACATGATCAACTCTAGACTATTAACTCACGTTCCAGTTGATGACGATTGTGCCACCGCTTTAACGCCGAACCACTTCCTACTTGGTTCTTCAAATGGAATCAAACCGTTTTCTACCATCGACGATAGCAATGTCACACTCCGTCAGAACATCCTAGCGTCGCAAGTACTAGCCAACCAGTTTTGGAGGGGTTGGTTGAGAGACTACCTGCCAGAAATCACCAAACGAGCTAAGTGGTTTAACCGAACCCAGCCAATAACGGTAGGTGACATTGTTGTGGTAGCGGACCCTAAGTTACCTCGAAATTGCTGGGAGAAAGGTAATCGAAGTCCATCCGGGGAAAGACGGCGAAGTCCGGTCAGCCACCGTAAGGACGGCTACCGGAGTTTATGTTCGGGTGGTCACCAAACCACCGGAAAGTTGGGCGCGATGGAAGTAAGCCAGCATAAGCGCTGGTTTATCCGGGGGAGAGTTGGCTGGCACAGCGGGCAGCACGCGTCCTTTTTAAAAGTGCTACTTTGACAGCCCTACCCTCCAATGTGCCGGCGATACAGAGACCAATGACAGCGCAGCTACCCGTCAAGAATTGTTGGTAGAAGAGGAAAAGGAAGATAAAAATCAGTTCAGTTACTGTCTAGATAACTTATTCTATCTTAAATACTTAAGGTATCGGTAATTTGTGTGCTAGTGAACGCAGGAAATTAAACGTAAGTTGTTTGTATATTTACCTGAAAGTAACACATGCGATTATTTCATTACACATGTATTCAATGAATCTTTAACCTAAAAGTCTATATCTGTTCCCCACTTGAAAGGACTTAAAAATACACTTAATAAATAATATAACCACAAACTGCACCATCCTCAAGAGGTCTCTATACCCTCTCATTAACAGGAGGTCCTCCCTTTCGCATAGAAATAGGCTTGCAATCCACAAGCAAATGATCCTTCCGGTTATAGAATACGCTTTGCCAGTATGGGAGACAGGCGTAAACTCACCCCCACCTCCCCCCACCCCTTAGCTAGACTACAGATCATTCACAATAATTACCTGAGCATGATTCTGAACAGTCCTCCGACGACTCAGGGATCCATCGCCTTGTACGTTTTCTGGTGTTGGAATAACGAAGAACGTCAACCCTGGCTAGGTTTAGAGAGCCCTGTGCCAGATTTCCTCACTAGATCATCTGTGATCTTACTCGTTAGTTTTAAGTTTGTAGAAAGTAACGTTTGCATTAAAAAAAAAGGACAAAAATTGCTGATTTTTCATGGGTTTACCTTCTCCAACTACCCATGCAGCATCAATCATAGTAACCCATGAGTCAGCAGACAAAATTTGACATCTCTATCAGTTGAACTCTAACCGTGATGGCAAAAACAGTGAAGCAACTCCGTTCAGAAGTATGTGCGTTCAAAGAACGGCACCCCGCCGCATCGAAAACGGACATCGTGCGGCACTTTGTGGACGCCGGATACGCCCGTTTTGGCATCTACAACATCTTGGTACTATTAGACAACAATCAGAGCATCGAAAGAAAGCCCGGTTCCGGACGGCCGACGACCCTGAGCGACAAGAAGCTCCAAAGGATGCTGGAGAGGTAGACCGAGGGAAAAGTGGGCTTGGCCGGGAGGTCGGTTCAACCGGACAAACAGTGAAAAAGAACCTGGTGAACATGAACATACATGTCAGGAAGAGGAAGTCACGTCCACTGGTTTCGGAGCTGTAGGCAATGACGCAACGGCAGCGGCTGAATAAGATGGTCAACTCGATTTTCCAGGCGAATCACGACGTTGCGGTGGTGAGTGGCTTAATATCGATGTGGTACCCAAGTCAGCGAACCCGCCCAACGGCCCTCAGCTGCGTCCCATCGAGAATTTCTGGGCCAATCTGAAGCGTAAGATCTACTCCAACAATTTTGTCGTGAAAACTGAGGAGGAATTGATAAATAAAACGAAGAAAGAACTCAAAAAGATGCCTACACGCATGTTTTCGTCAGCCATGGCGAATGTTCCGGTTAACTGCCGGAAGGCCGCTCGCAACGGCGTAAAATGTTTTTGCAAGTTAGCTTAAATAATTATCTTTCATGGGAAATTTATCAAAAGCAATTATCTGTCTTAGCGCTTTTTTTATCACCATCCGAAAAAAGTCAACTTTTATAAATGCAAACGTTAGTTTAGTTGGCTACCAAATTTTTCAATTTAAAATTGAATGCTCCTTAAGGACTGTTCATCAAAGATGTTGGACACCTGTTTCTGAATGGAAAATATTTATTTTCGCACAAATTCATAAGTTTGCTTAATATAAATGAAAATCAGCATACATATGACCGAATTCACGTAAGTTTGAATATTTACTTCTCATTTCTGAAGAACGCTCGGACTTTTCTTTTGATATCCCCCATTAGAATATGCACAACTTTCTCCGTAACTTTTCGTGTTGCTGCATACCAACATTTCTTGAAGCAGTCAACAAGGCTCGCTCCTCTTTCATCTTTCTTAAGATTCCGCTTAATTATTGCCCAGTATCTTTCGATAGGACGCAGTTCAGGTCTGTTTTTTCTTTCTTGAGCATTTCCAACGTAGCAGAAGTGTAGTGAGCAGATGCCAGATCCGGCCAAAACAATCCGTATGCTTTCGGTAGATTGGTAGAAGCCGATTTTAGATGCATTATTATCTGTAATTTTCACGGATTGTGCCCGTTGTAAAATATGAAGAACTCTTCAAGCCACAGGAGCAAATGGCTTGCAACACCAAAACCTGCACAGTTCCGACGCTAATATCCAATATTTTTTTTGCAATTTCACGAACGGAACACGGTTTATGCGATGTCAAAAGGCGTACCGCTGCCAGCTTCTTTTTCTTGTCCAATGCCCCATTTTTGCGGTAAATCTTCAAGAGAACACGTTTCTCTAAACTTCTTAACAATCACTGCAGATTTAGTGCACTTAATTCACGTTTTTCGGAAAACCGTTTGTGCAGGATTAATCTGCGAGTTGATAAGCTGATCCGACGTATCATTCGAAATTTCTCACATTTTTCGATTTTTCAGGTGTGTGGCCAAAGTAAGCACTGTTTTTACACACTGAGCAAAAATTCACATTTTTTCGTTATGTTTTAACCCTAAACCATTGATATACAGGTGTCCACTTTCTTTAATGAACAGTCTTTATAATGGAAAGATGGATATAAGACCTGTTATCTGTATCATTTTGAAAAGTATACATTTTTTTAATGATAATTTTTGAGGATTGAATTGATGGTAGCAAATTCCGCAATATTCCCAACTGATTGACCGAAAAATCTCGAAAAACTATCTAGAAACTGTTGAGCTCCAAACTGATACTCACCATTTTTCGAATTTTCAATTGACACCCTACCCTTGCCGCAGGACTAAGTCTACGTCAAAAAATCTAGGTTACCTTCTTGAAGCACGCACTTTTCCTACCGAGTTGGCCTAGTCCAAAAAAAGTTTCAAAGTTTCAAAGCTGCTGCAAGCCACGACCTCCTTCCTGTATTACCCACAAACACGCACCTAGAGTGCTCTCCCTCAACTCAAACAATCCCCAGTCGGTGGAAATATGGAAGTGAAAGCCACATGTTTCCAAATTAAAATTTGTAGCTAACGGAAACCCATTGCTGTCTCGTGGCGCCAAAATGCGGCACTCTAAACTTTTCGCCGTTTTCCTACTCAATCGACCCCGAACCTTGGAGCGTCGTTGGTTTTGGTTGTTGTTGTTTGTTGGGAAAGTTTATGTAAGTATGCAATCAGTCGGAGGCGAATGAAACTTTCCCATTCGCTTCCGACGAACTGTTGGGGACAAGCCACCGACCGTAGGGGTGAGCTCCTTGACACAGAAACTCACCAGCGGAAATGGAATAAGAAATATGGAAAAGCGCCAATGCGATTCTGGTTTGGTGGCAGCTTGCAAGCTTGCACCCAAGAAGTGAGGGGAGTTCTATTCTAATGAAGAGATGAATATTATTCTATGTACTAGGGGCCTCTGGGTGCTGAGATTGTAGTTGTTTTGTATCGATGCTGATTCTTATTGAATCAGCTTAATGTGGTTATATTTTGCGAGAGAGAAGATATTGAGTGCTGTAAAAGTTCATTCATGAATTTAAAAATCAGTTGAGAAGAAAAATTTCCTTGGATGCCCTTTTCTTTTCACCTTTTTCGGCAGCTTCTCTTCCCACCAGTGCCTAGGTTAAACTTGACATTCGATTCGACTTTCATATCTTTCCAATCGTTCTCCATATAAATAGTCAATGAACTTTATGACATCCTGAGAATGACCTTACCCCGCGTTTTATCGCTTTATATCACATGAACTAAAGGAAGGGAAAATCTTCCGCTGTTATTGTTAGAGGAATGGATACCAGCAAACACCTGCTACAAAGTGGCCATACAGCTAAGGACTCTCACAATGTTTGCACTGTTATTTCCTGTTCAAACCATTAAGTCGAATACTTTTTTTTTTAGAATCCAGATCTTCCAAACAGTGATAACTTGGTATTAGAATTTGCTTTCAATTTGGTATAAGCCTTTGCTCAGGAACACATAAATCAATTAAAACATCGTTGCGAAAACACCATCGTCATCTGTTGAGCACATTGTGATGAGCGATTAACTGAACAGATTGCGGTAGTTTCAAAATGCTATTCACGCTGTATGTAGTAGCAATACCCACTAACAAATATTTCAATTTACTGTTGAATGAGCGTTCGGTTGATTAACTCATGACTGTTATGTCTGTTTGACTGTGCTTGAACTACTCCCTCACACACTCAAAATGTTTTTCCGCAACATTAATATTCCATTCAAATTCAAAGAGGTTCTTCTCAAAGTTGCTGTCTCCCTTGGCATGTATTCAATACGCCTGAACATCGTTGAAGATGCTTTCTAAAAAGAAGATTTACTATTAGGTGCGCAACTAAGTACCCGCTGTTTAGCAATAGATGGCGCCAGTAGTAAGTGCTGGTCGAATGTTGTACATCTCAAGCGTCATAAACCAAGCTCAGGCATATGGTAAACAAACCGCTTTGCCAAATCAATGATTTTGGTTTATTGTTATATATTTTGGTTGTTTGAAGATGTCTGATTACGTGCCAAATAATCGTCATTTGCGGGAAGTGTTGATTTTCTTCTTTCATTCGAACAAAACGGCGGCTGAAGCACATCGAGAGCTCCAAAAAGTTTACGGTGATGCTGCTCTGAGTGAAACAACGTGTCGTGATTGGTTTCGTTGCTTCAAAAACGTTGATTTCAGTGTTGATGATCGTCCGCGTGAAGGAAGGCCAAAAAACTTCGAAGACTCTGAATTGGAGGCATTGCTCGATGAGCATCCGTGTCAAACGCAAAAAGAGCTTGGTTCAGGATTAGGAGTTTCCCGCCAAGCCGTTTCTAAGCGATTGCATGCGTTGGGAATGATTCAAAAGCAAGGAACTTGGGTTCCGTACGATTTGAAGTCAAGAGATGTTGAGCGTCGTTTTTTCGTCTGTGAACAACTGCTCCAGCGGCAAAAAAGGAAGAGTTTTCTACATCGCATTGTGACGGGTGACGAAAAATGGATTCATTACAGTAAACCAAAACGGAAACATTCATGGGGACTGCCCGCGCATGCTTCAACATCGTCGCCTAGGCCGAATATTCACGCTGCGAAGGTTATGCTGTGTATTTGGTGGCACCAAGTTGGTGTTATTTATTATGAGCTGTTGAAACCAAACGAAACCATTACTGGGGAACGGTATCGAACTCAATTGATGCGATTGAGCCGAGCACTGCACGAAAAACGGCCACAATACGAGCACAGACACGAAAAAGTGATTCTTCAGCATGACAACGCTCGACCTCACGTTACGAAACCCGCGAAAACCTACTTGGATACGCTCAAATGGGAATTCCTACCCCACCCGCCGTATTCTCCTGATATTGCACCGTCCGATTATTACTTGTTCCGTTCGATGGCACATGGTCTCACTGGTCAGCAATTCCACTCATATGATGACATCTCAAGATGGCTTGATTCTTGGATAGCATCAAAAGACGAACAGTTCTATCGAAATGGTATTCACGGTCTACCAGAAAGATGGGAAAAAGTCGTGGCTAGTGATGGGCAATACTTTGAAAAATTCGTTTGTAACCTTTGTTTTCATAATAAAGTTCCTTTTTCACCAAAAAACAGCGAGAACTTAGTTGCGCACCTAATAGAACTTTAGTCAAGATTCATTAACTGCCGCTATTTGCATTACAGTTCTATGTTGTTTTTTGGTGTTTTCGTTTTTTCTATGGGAATATGCTTTACGTTGCTTTTAGTTTTAGAAAAACTGTTTTGATGACAGACTTTGTTCCAGAAATATTGAAAACAAAACCCATTGGTTTTGTCTTACTCTGAAAGTCCCAAATTGGTTGTTAACACCCTGTAAAGTGTGCATTAAAAAAAAAGCGACCAAATGTTTCGATTTTTTAATGCGATTAGTGCCTCCCAGAAGTTGCCGCCTTCATTAAAAAGTACCACAAGGATGACGGCGTGGTGTTTTGACCGAATCTAGCGTCGCCCCATTATTCGAATAAAATGCAATTTGGTTTGTTAAAATATCTTGTTCCGTTTTTTTTACCAGCCATCCGAATATAGTCGCTTTTTTTTAATGCACACATTAATAAACAACATAACATTATTTTAATCTTCAAAACATATTTTTTACAGTGATGTATCTAGATGTATAAAAATATGTAAAGCTTTCAGGAAGATTACGAATGAAAACTTCAACGACTATTTTCTCAACATGTATGATAAAAATCCACATAGGACTGTTAAGTTAATAACGGTACTAAAGAACAGTAATCTAGTTATCTTTAGAAATACTCATTGTAAATTACACTACTTATTTGAATTTTGAATAAAATTTACTCTAGGAAAATTCATTCAGAACTGCTTTAAACCAAGATTTCTAAGGTATAATGCAATCTAAAGAACTACTAGAAAATAACCATTTTATGTTGGCTTGTAAGATATTAACCTCCTATAAGATATAGTATCGAAAGATATACATTTTGGCTTTACCCGTGACGTTCATATCGTATCACGCAACTTTGAGACGATGGCGGAAACGTACATCAGACTTTAGGTTGAACCCAGCAGGATTGGACTTATTATTAATGCGATAAAAACAATATACATGAAAGAAGAGGAAGAGGCTCACGAAAAGACAATGTTAGGCTCCCACCACGACACAGTGGTTCCAACTAAGAAGAGACGCGGCCAAAAATAGTCTTTTTGAGAATTTCTTTATAAAATCATGTATCTTTTATAAATTTTGGGGAGCTGAGTTCAAATTTAATGTCAAAAAGACCGGATTGATCCGGCTTTCAGTGATAACTGAACTTTTTATCCTTCTTACAAAGAAAAGTATTCATATCGCAGGAGTTTTTCAATAATCACTAGAACGAACCAGACGAAACAACCATCAAATGGTTTTGTGGTTCGAAAAAAGCTTTTGAATGTTTTTGGAATCGGTCAACTGGTTCTGAAAATATTGCCGGGAAATGTTTTGGTGAATATGGATCATGTGTCTATAAAGGGTGATACGGTCAAAATTTGGTCAAGGGAAAACGCGTGTAAATCTGTGAAATCGTTTATTTAAAAAATCAAATTAAATTTCTTTTTCAAGTTCAATTAGTATAAAATTCAGGAAAAATATTCAGTTAGGCTTCCGCTTTTCCATATCCGAATTGCCGGGCCTTACGCTTGACCCCTGCCATCAGATTTTGTACAGCCACCTTGTCCACCTTCTTCGCCGCAGAAAGCCAGTTTGCCTTGAACTGCTGCTCGTCCTTAGCAGTTTTTTTGGTCTTCTTTAGGTTCCGCTTGACAATAGCCCAGTATTTCTCAATTGGGCGGAGCTCTGGCGTGTTGGGAGGGTTCTTGTCCTTGGGAACAACCTGCACGTTGTTGGCGGCGTACCACTCCATGGCCTTTTTACCGTAATGGCAAGATGCCAAATCCGGCCAAAACAGTACGGAACAACCGTGTTTCTTCAGGAAAGGCAGCAGACGTTTATTCAAACACTCTTTCACGTAAATTTCTTGGTTGACAGTCCCGGAAGCTATGAAAATGCTGCTTTTCAAGTCACAGGTACAGATGGCTTGCCAAACCAGATATTTCTTTGCGAACTTTGACAGTTTCGTGTGCTTGAAAATATCTGCTACCTTTCCCCTTCCTTTTGCCGTATAAAACTCCTGTCCCGGAAGCTGCTTGTAGTCGGCTTTGACGTAGGTTTCGTCGTCCATTACCACGCAGTCAAACTTCGTCAGCATCGTCGTGTACAGCCTCCGGGATCGCGCTTTGACCGTCGTATTTTGTTTATCATCGCGATTTGGAGTCACTGCCTTCTTGTAAGTCGATAGTCCGGCTCGTTTTTTGGCTCGATGCACGATTGTAGACGATACACCTAGCTTATTTGCGGCATCTCGGAGAGATAGGTTAGGGTTTCGCTTGAAACTACCGGCAACTCTCTTTGTCGTCTCAGCGGCTTCCGGTTTTCGATTTCCCCCCGATCCAGACTTCCTGACTGTCGACAAACGTTCCCCAAACACTTTAATTACATTTGTAATGGTTGATTTGGCAACTTTTAGCGATTTTGCCAACTTTGCGTGCGAGTAGCTCGGATTTTCGCGATGCGCGAGCAAAATTTTGATACGCTGCTCTTCTTGCTTGGACGGCATTTTGACAAATGTAGAGTGAATTCCAAAATCAAAATAGGAGCAACATTCTACACACACACCTTCAAAATGAGGGGTGTTCAGGGTTTTTATATGCAAAATTGAAAGAAATACGTCAAGTTGATATTGACCAAATTTTGACCGAATCGCCCTTTACATTCCGTTTGCATATTTTCAGTACCATCAATTACATTTTTAATACAGTTAATCATATTAATGTGAAACATTATTTTCATTAACTTCATTACATTTTTATAATGCATGAATACGAGATTAACTACAATAACTTCTTTTGATTAAACTTTGAATCCAACGCACTAGTCAGGAGTATTGCGTGACTCTCGGTTCTACATGCAGAAGTATCTATAACCTAACGTGAAATCACATTAAAGTGATCTTCAGAGATTATTTGCAGTTATATTGAGTGTAAGAGACAGTAGCAAAGCAGCTTAAGGCTAAAAACCAATTAAATAAAGAAAAAAAAAAACAAAGTTTATTGGGTAGATATTTCAACAGGTGGATAAATTAGGTATTTCAATCTTATAGGAAGAAAAAAAATCGTACTCCATCGATATTTCTTGGACTAAATATTTGCTACCTTTATTTATATAAGTTAATTTTTATAATGAAAAAGAACTGTTCTCCAGGAAATCAACTAGTGAATGTATTATGACCAATAAACTATCGCCGGTATAAACAAACATTAAAAACAAATTCATGGTAGAAGTTTTCATAAATATGACAAATTAAGTGCATCTTTAGCCATATCTTCCTTGCTTTCGGTTGGAATTTTTCTCGATCCAGTTATAACAGGGTCCGAATACAAAAGTAACCATTGTAATAGATCCGTATTCGTCGCTGTACAACAAATCTTTCCCGAAATATTACTTCTGAATTCTTTGACATTCTTGATGATGGATTCTGCAGCTTCCTCTAACAGTTCTCCAATCGGCAAAAGTGCGCTACTAATAATGTCTGATCCATGAATTAATAATTTGGTTGGTAAATGACTGGACATTGCGTACCATTGGTACTTCGCGTACCTGCAGGTATAAAATAGATCCTACTGCGATCCTTAGCCTGTTGTCCAGTAGCTCCGTTACCTCCCCGTGGTGTCGTTTGGGGTATGAGTTACCATAGGAAAGATCGGGTAACCATCTCCGGTGGGACTTTGGTCATATGCTGACAGGGAAGGAGGGCTGCCCTCTTCAAAGGGTGCAGTCTATCTGAGCGTCTGTTCTCCATGTTAGCGGCGGCTCAAAACAGCGTCTGTTCTCCATGTTAGGAGCGGCTGATCAGCGTCCTCGTGCCAGCGTGGGACTCTAAACAGTGCTGTGCACGATGGTCCTCCGGCAAAACAGGGGGTTGGGGAAGGCCCAACAAACCGCCCTTAAAAAATCAATGTTACAAATAATACAGAAGTTAATACGGACCGGAAAAATCGGCAAAGACCTAGGCGACGAATTAAGGACTACGATTGGAAACTCGGAACATGGAACTGCAAATCGCTCTGCTTCCCTGGCTGCGATAGGATAATCTACGACGAACTTCAACCTCGTAACTTCGAAGTCGTAGCACTGCAGGAAGTTTGCTGGACAGGACAGAAGGTATGGAAAAGCGGGCATCGAGCGGCTACTTTTTACCAGAGCTGTGGTACCACAAACGAGCTGGGCACCGGCTTTGTAGTGCTGGGCAAAATGCGTCAACGCTTGATTGGATGGTTTCCGATCAACGCTAGAATGTGCAAGCTGAGGATCAAGGGTCGATTCTTCAACTACAGCATCATCAACGTACACTCTCCACACGACGGGAGACCCGATGACGAAAAAGAAGCGTTCTACGCGCAGCTAGAGCAGGTGTATGATGGCTGCCCGCAGCGGGACGTAAAAGTCGTCATTGGTGACATGAACGCTCAGATAGGACGGGAGGCAATGTACAGACCGGTAATAGGGCCTAACAGCCTGCATACCGTATCGAACGATAATGGCCAAAGATGCGTGAACTTTGCGGCCTCCCGTGGTTTAGTAGCCCGAAGTACCTTCTTCCCCCGTAAAGATATCCACAAAGCCACTTGGAGATCACCTGACCAACGAACAGAGAATCAAATCGACCATGTTCTAATCGACGGGAAATTCTTCTCCGATATCATCAACGTTCGCACTTACCGCAGCGCGAATATAGACTCGGACCACTCCCTAGTTGCAGTATGTATGCGCTCAAAACTCTCCACGGTGTACAACACGCGTCGATTTTGGACGCCACGACCTAACATTGAGCTACTACGGGAAACCGAAGTTGCCCAGGAATACGCGCAATAGCTAGAAGCAGCCCTACCAACGGAAGAGCAGCTTGGCGCAGCTACTCTTGAGGATGGCTGGAGAAATATTCGAACCGTTATTAGTAGCACTGCATTAGTGACACTAGGTACTTCTGCACCGAATCGAAAAAATGACTGGTTTGATGGCGAATGCAAGCAGTTAGTAGAGGAGAAGAATGCAGCACGGGCGAGAATGCTGCATCACCGTACGAGAGCGAATGTGGATCGGTATAGACAGGCACGGAACAGACAAAATTCTATTCTTCGAAGGAAAAAGCGCCAGAGGGAAGATCGAGACCGCGAAGAAATGGAAGCACTGTACCGTGCTAACGACACACGCAAATTCTACGAGAAGTTAAACAGCTCGCGCAAAGGCTACGTACCACAAGCTGATATTTGCAGAGACCTGGATGGCAACCTTCTCACAGGAGAGTGTGAGGTGATTGAAAGGTGGAAGCAGTACTTCGACGAACACCTGAACGGTAATGTTACAGCGAACGAAAGTGGCACGGTAATAAATTTAGGAACACGCACAGAAGATGACAGGACCCCGACCCCAACCCTTCAGGAAGTTGAGGAGGGAATTGGTCTGTTGAAAAACAACAAAGCCGCTGGTGTTGACCAACTCCCAAGCGAGCTATTAAAATACGGTGGTGAAGCACTGACCAGAGCGCTGCACTGGGTAATTACCAAGATTTGGGAGGAGGAATGTTTACCGGAGGATTGGATGGAAGGAATAGTGTGTCCCATCTATAAAAAGGGCGACAAGCTGGATTGCTGCAATTATCGTGCGATCACGCTACTGAGCACCGCCTACAAGTTGCACTCGCAAATGTTATGCCGCCGCTTGTCACCAATTGCAAAGGAGTTCGTGGGGCAATACCAAGCGGGATCCATGGGTGCCCGCGCTACTACGGACCAGATTTTCGCGATTCGGCAAGTACTGCAGAAATGTCGCGAATACAACGTGCCCACACATCATCTTTTCATCGACTTCAAATCAGCGTATGATACAATCGATCGAGACCAGCTATGGCAAATCATGCACGAATATGGATTTCCAAAAAAACTGACGCGGTTGATCAAAGCAACGATGGATCGAGTGATGTGTGTCGTCCGAGTATCAGGGACGCTCTCGAGTCCCTTTAAATCTCGGAGAGGGTTACGGCAAGGTGATGGATTGTTGTGTTTGTTATTTAACATTGCATTGGAGGGTGTGATTCGAAGAGCTGAAATATACACGAGTGGCACGATCTTCAGGAAGTCTGTCGAACTATTCGGCTTCGCCGACGACGTTGATATCGTAGCACGTAACTTTGAGACGATGGCGGAAACGTACATCAGACTTAAAGGCTGAAGCTGGTAGAATTGGGCTTGTGATTAATGCGTTAAAAACAAAATGAAGGGAAGAGGCTCACGAGAAGACAATATTAGCCTCCTAGCACGAGTTCAGATCGACGGTGATGAAATCGAGGTAGTAGACGAATTCGTGTATCTGGGCTCATTGGTGACCGCCGATAACGACACCAGCAGAGAAATACAAAGGCGCATTATGGCTGGCAATCGTGCCTACTTTGGACTCCGAAGGACGCTAAGATCTCTACGGCCACGAAACATGGACATTGCTAGTGGAGGACCAACGCGCCCTTGGAGTCTTTGAACGGAAGGTGCTGCGTACGATCTACGGTGGAGTGCAGATGGAAGACGGAACGTGGAGGAGGCGAATGAACCATGAATTGCACCAGTTACTGGGAGAACCTCCCATCGTACACATCGCAAAAATCGGTTGACTACGATGGGCTGGGCATGTCGTAAGAATGTCGGACGACAGCCCTGTGAAAATGGTTCTCGAAAACGAACCGACAGGTACAAGAAGAAGAGGCGCGCAACGAGCAAGGTGGATCTATCAAGTAGAAGGCGACCTGCGGACCCTCCGCAGACAGCGAGGCTGGCGAGGTACAGCCATGGACCGATTACAATGGAAACAACTTCTGTGTACAGCAGAGGCCACACCGGCATTAGTCTGATTGGTAAGGTAAGTAAGCCATGAATTAATACCAGTAGCAGGAAGATTGTACCAAGGATACTCCTTCATCAATATCCTAGCAGTAGCAAAAGCATATTTTTTGAACTCTTCTACTTTTATTTCATATCCTGACGCTACACCCAAAAGTTGTAAAGGTGGTCAAAAATGCGCTACCCAAAAATTGCAATTTTTGTAATCATATCTTGAGAAAACCGCATGATAAGTTAAAAAGCAATTTTGCCCATGTTGATCTACAAGGCATGTTACGAAATAAACGAAGCCATGCAAGTGTGTGTGATTGATGAGTTGCACTCAGGTTGGTAGAAAACACATTCATAACAAATGTACTCACCACCTTACACACGCATTGAATTTTTCGAAGCAAATATATGTGTTGCTTTTTTGCCCACAGCCAATGTTGCATTTTGTCTCCAAGTGACGGTTTATAGCAAAAAATGAAAGAAAATCATGTGAAATTGCAAATCAATCTTGCTATTTTGGGTGTAGACAATGCAACAAAGCTCCGCATCTTTAACGATAAATAAAAATTAGTTTCTCCATGAATTGGTTAATTAAACTATCTATAAAATATGCTATTTCATAGATAAGATAAGAATTGCTAAATTAAAGATGAATCTTTCTTCAATTTAGTAATTTCGGCAGCTTTTTCTGGAAACTTGAAGAATTTTCTGGCCATCATTAGAATTCCCGGTTCTGCCACATTTTGGTCTATCAATATTTAGACCCAATTCTTCTCTAAACTTCACTTCGTCTTTTTCTTAGCTGCCACCAACTCTTTGTCTTCGGCACTCCTAACCGGCCACTTTGAAGATGTATTGTCAAACAACAAAACATGTTATAATGTCAAACTATAATCCATGGATTACTACGATTGATAAGTAAAAAAATTCAGATTTCCATCGACTAAGGCTCAATTCGGATAGATGCTTTTTCGAAAAATTCAAAGGCTCGTGAGCTCGCGTCAATTTCTGTGAAATATTAAAAGGAATAAATGGACAAGAGCTTTTGGCATTCTGAAATAATGCTTTGAAAAAAAAAACTACCTTAGAATTTTTCGAAAATACATCAATCCGAGTTGAGCCTTAATGATGTATACTCAATTTCTTTAGGTGCCTATTGTTGATCATGTGATCTCAATTTTCAACCAAAACTAATGCAACAAGTATCAAAAAATTACAAAAAAATTTAAAAAAAGCCAACTGGTATTAGAAATGCCGCATCTATCTTACATGAGGACAAAATCTAAAAAAAAATCGCGTTATAACAGACTCGAGCGAACTCAGTTTTTAAACACTGTAGTTTTAAACAATGCATTAAATATAAGACACTTAAACGATCCATAGCAAACCATGGCGCAGTACACGTCGAAATCAATATTCTCAATGAAGTTTTGTTGAAGATTCGGTGAGAGGAATCGAGGGGAAAATATGTGTATGCCAATGATTTATGTACATACGTTCTAAGAGGAAAAGCAATTAATTGATATGAGCCACTTAAACTACCCACAGCAAACCAGGGCGCACAAATGCGCAGCTGGATCTTACTACA
This sequence comes from Aedes koreicus, assembly GCA_024533555.2. Taxonomy (NCBI): domain Eukaryota; kingdom Metazoa; phylum Arthropoda; class Insecta; order Diptera; family Culicidae; genus Aedes; species Aedes koreicus. The sequence goes on from JAHHFK020001912.1 coordinate 56,893, forward strand.
AGTCGAATAAAATATTTTTTGGCAAGTTTTGGTGAAGGTTTGGTGAGGGGAATCGAGGGGGAAAGTTGATTTGCGTATTCCAAAAAAATCCAATTATTCTCTTTTATATTGTCAATAGACGCTATTTTGAGTCCATTCCCAACAAACATCGGTGTTGAATTAGAGCTTGTTCAAACAAATTTGGAGAAGCTATTCAGCTATTCTAGAAGAAACAGCTGAATAGCTTATCCAAGCTCTAATTCAACACCGATGTTTGTTGGGTTTCTACTGATCAGAATTGTAAATATCAACACTGTAGTTGACACAAAATTTCAAAATTAACTTTATTGAAGGCAAATATACATACTGTTATGTAGAAAAAAGCTTAACTGACGAATAAATGAATGCTATACATCAGTAATAAACTGTTGAGTTTTGAATACCAATTACGCTCACATATACGACCCGATTTCGAAAAATTTCGTTTAAAATCGTTAAAATCAAGTCCTCGAAGTCCATTTTTTGTATTAATGGCCTATGGGAGAACCACGGTGCACGAGTTCAGATCGACCGTGATGAAATCGAGGCGGTTGACGAATTCGTGTATCTGGGCTGATGGATGACTGTTGATAGTGACCCTTGAAGAAAGATACAAAGGCGCATTATGGCTGGCAAACGTGCCTACTTTGGACTCCAAAGGACGTCAAGGCCGAACAAAGTTCGCCGAACTTACAATGTTGAAACATGGACATTGCAACGTCCCTTTGATGTGTTTGAGCGGAAAGCGTTGCGTACGATCTACGGTAAGGTGCGGAAGGAAGATAGAGGGTGGAGGAGACGAATGAACCACGAATCAGTTGCTGGGATGTCCATCTTTCACACTGCTAAAATCGGTTGACTATAGGGGGCTGGGCATGTAGTAAGAATGTTGGATGACAGCCCAGTTAAGATGATTCTCGATAGTGATCCGACGGGCACAAGATTTAGTGGCGCGCAACAATCAAGGATGATCGATCAAGTAGACTTGCGGCCCCTTGGCAGACTGCGAAGCTGGCGAAGAGCAGCCATGGACCGAATAGAATGAAGACAACTTCTGTGTATAGCATATAAAATGTATGTTTATAGGAAATAAACCTTTTGTGGATTTTAACCCATTCGTGTGTTTTTTTTATGAATATTTATTTTACTGACAATTAACCGTTGCCACCGTGTACACCCGTGATCGAAATTATAATAACCCTTGTTTTAAAACCAGCATAACTTGAAATAGTTTTGTTGTTTTCTTCTGGTCGGGTATGTTACGAGGGCGACACAAAACTGAAAACTGAATCACCTCGGATGCAAACAATGGCTTATTTTGGTCTAATTTTTCAAAACCTCCATGATTTTAATATCGGTCAATTCCTCGAGGGTACCATGGGTCATGTCTACACTAGGGAGATTCATTTAGCTTTGATTGCATGAAATTAAGATTAAGTCGATCAAAGGTGAAGCTAACAAAACTGGAACAGTTTTCAGTGAAAAACCTCAGCTGATTTCAATGTTAATTAACAAACATAAAAAGGAAAAACAACAAAACATAACAGTTTCGTGCGGTTAATGAGGTAGCATTCTAAATGGATATTTATGTGAAAATCGCAGACGACGTGCGAATGGTCGTGAGTGCTCGTCTACTTATTCATGCTCAACGAACGCCAAAAGCTAATCTAAATTTTCAGTTTGAGTTCCGCCGTTAGTATTGATGTTGTTGGAAAAGCGAAAGTGGCACTTAATTTCAAATCACAAACTCGAGATACAAAGATGACTACTTTACACTAAATATTATACACTCACGAAAAATAACAACGGGAATGAACGGGACTGTGAAGTCGATAAGAGCCCGCGAATAAATACCTTCTTCATCTTCGCCGTTGACCGGAGTGGCCATGTCCTCATGCTGGGTGCTGAATCCGATCCAGCCCTTCTCTTCGACCACATCACTCTCGATGGCCGCTTTGCCCCGGCTGGTGGTTGTGGAGGATTTCTTTTTCAGTGCAGATGCCTTGGGCGAGGGTGTCGCGTTTGGGGTGGCTGCGATCTTCTTCGGCGATTGTTTCGGCGATGGTTTCGGCGATACTGCCTTCGGAGCCAACTTTGAACCCGACTTTGGTTCGAACTCGTCGACGTTCAAGATCTGATGATTTTCGTCGAAGCTGACTCGACGTGGCGAGGCGTGTTTCTTCCGACCGGAGGAAAGTTCTTCGTTTGAGGAGGAAATTGAAACGCTGCTTCGTTCTTCTGGGATCATTTCGAAGCGTTGGGTGTATTTGCCACTGTTGGCCGAACGCCGTGGTGTGGAACTGTTTGAAGCGATGTTCTTGCGGCTTGATGGCGACCGCTTGGACTTGTCTTTCAGATCTTCGGGAGATTTGATGAACTTGACTCCAACGTCATCCGGATTTGCGAGTGCCTCAATCAACAGGTCGGCAATCATGCGATCGACCTTCGGATTGCTTCCGCTTGTTGAGAGGGGACTATTTTCCCTTGAGTAGGAACTTGTCCTGTATCGACCCCATCTGTAGATGGGAACGGGAATACGGGATTTGTTTTGATTGGAACGTTTACCACTGCCGCTTCGAACTCGTGGTTGCCTGCGGGGAGCACTGTCTGCACACTCCACAATCTCTAAAATTTCTATATGCTTATCACCTTCTTGGATCTCGGTTTTCTGGTACATTCGCCTTGGGCCACCTTCGATGTCGGGAGTAAGATCGGCCTGCGGATACAGAGTCATCTGCTGGACATCCTTCAGCACATGCTTCCTCCTTACATCCGCTGGAGTCTTCTTTGGCGTTTTGGACGATGAAGTCGTCGGTGCCGTTCCAGTTGGTGGTTGAAGTGAAGACTTGCTTGTTGTTGGTGCAGATTGAACATCACTGGTGGATTTCTGTCTTCGTTCAGCTGCCTGCCCCCATGGACTTTTGGATGGTTTCTTCGCGCTGGCCGTTGATGCACCAGTAGCGGGTGTGGCTGTAGTAGCCGGAACTTGAATCTGCATATTTCCACGAGCATCGATTTTGTAGGATTCAAGCATTCCGAGCTCTGTACGCGAAGCGCTGACCTTCTTCTTCCCTTTTGGGACTTTAGGGGTGAAAGCAGGCGCAGATCCGAAAACCCGCTTCTTTTCCGCAGGAGGAATGTACTCTTTACGGCTGATGGCCCGATCAATGGTACTGATCACTTGGATTGCAGGCTCGCCGTAGAATTTACGCTGCTCAATCAATCGCATAACTTTCCGATGTTTCTTGAGATTCTCCTGTTCCTTCTTCCAAATCATCAACCGTTGGCGGTTATTAAGGCGTTCCTTGAGGCGCATCGGCATCGTATCGGCAACTATAATGTGTTCATCGATTATCACAGTAGTGTCCTGTATGGGTACGAAGAAGGCTTCGCCTTTCTCGTGCCTCGGTGATTTGTCCGAACTGGTAGTTTCTGATTTGGTGGTTGATTCTGCAGTAGGCTCGACAGGAGTTGTTGAAGCTGGAGCCGGAGATGGTGGGGCAAGAGATTTTCTCCGGTCGGGCTTTCTTCGGGGAGTTATTTCCACTTCATCTAGGCTATCTACTAGGCTCGGTGTTTCCGAGTCGTAGCCAGTATTATCGGGGAGATCATCAAACTCTTCGGCGGAATTTGACGATGGTTGCACTTCCATGGACTCGGTTCGAGGGAGCGCAGATATACGAGGGACTATGGTAGATATTCCGTTAGCATTCTGCCGATACACGGATCCCAATCCGATCTTACTGATTATCTGCATTTCGGGTTCCGATGCGATGTCGGTGTTATCGGATGGATCCGTGTCGATGCCGTACGAGGGGAAGTAGTACTTTCCATTCAGATCTATCTCCGAGGGAAGTCCATCCGAATCTCGGGAACCATTTCTCGGGATCAAATAGAACCCATTGGTGCTCGATTGCTTCTCGCCCAATCCTTTTTTCTTGCGTAAGTAATGCATTGAGATTTTTCCATTCTCCTCCGAGCGATTGTTATTAATAGTGTCTTCGTTTTCTTTTTCACTGTCCTTGTCGACGGTGCTTTGCTGATGCTTGAGTTTATTGCTCGGGTGGTCCGGTGGTGAATTACACACCACACCACCGCCCCCGCCAATATACTTTTCCGTTCCTTTATGTTTCATTGTTTCGACCTCTAGCACCGCATTTGCAGATGGATCAATCGATTTCGATTCTTCTATTTGTTTGTTGTTATTCTTCTGATCTGAACAGACGACACCGTTAGCTACAATTTCTTTCGTATCTAAAAGATTGTTCAAATTATCCACCAATAAATTTGAAATGTATTCATCCAATCGTGCTTCGTTTTTCAAAACATCCTCTCTCGTGAGAGTGTCTAATTTATTTCTACTATCACTCGCGTAAACACAATCACTATCGGTACTTTCGGCGGAAATACTAATTGCGCTACTACTCGCGTTGCTACCACGTCGCGGAATTTGTTTCTTCAGCGGAAAAAGGCCGCCTTCTGTCTCTCTGCCAGCACTGGTGACCTTCACAGCAATGTCTCCTGGTGCTGAATCATTATCACCATTCTCAGCACGTTTTCGAGAATGTACATCAGCATCAGTATTACGACCACACTCAGTAGCAGTTTCCCGATGATTTCGATGATCTTGATAATCATCTTTCCGTGCAATAGCTTCCTCTTTCAGAAACTCACCGATGTCACTTTCGTTATCGTGCGCGTTCAAAATCGTACTGGTAGCATCATCACCGTCGTCGTCGTCGTCGTCGTCGTCGCGTTTGTGTTCACCGTTATCGATTAGTGTACCTTCTTCACTTGCTTCAAGGATAGTTCCAGTGCTGCCAGCACGTCCGACCGGTCGGATACGTGCCTGCGATGCTATTGAGGAAGTGCTACTGGTAAGATCTGCCTCGTCAAGCTCAACTTCATCGTTAGCGCTCATGAAGACGCAGTTGCGCTTGGATCGGTCATGGATGACCTCTTCCTTGCGTCGAATCAGTGGGGTATTTGTAGTTTCAGTCGTACTGGAAACTTCCGGTTTCGAACTTTTAGTTGTTACACTTGCACTGTCGTCCACCAAACCCTCACTGGAAATCAGTTGCCTATTGTTGGGAGTGCTTGTCCGACTCAACGCTTCCAAACTGTCGCCCTTCTGAAGGTTAATATTATTCAATGAACCCGCGAGACGAAGCCTTTTCGGCGACTCATTAGCAGCCAACCTGCCACCTCTAGCGTTACTATTGTACTGACTTTCCAGCTTCGCACATTCCTTACACGAGGTCGTCGTGGTTGTCGCACAACTCCCTTCGCTACTACCACTACCACCACCGCTGGCCAGCAACCCCTCCGGTTGCAGGATACTCTCAATGCTATAAATCCGACGAGGTGCCCGCCTTAGCGGTGGTGACCAACTCCCGGACCGATCGTACCGTCGCATTTCTTTGCTCCACATCCTCCGCAGCAGGGTGGATTTTCTCATCGAAAAATCCCCGCCACCGCCACCCACGCCCAGGACACCTGCGCCGCCCAACCCCACGCTGACCCCTGCGCTACCGACAATATAGTTAATATTATTATTAGTGCTACTATTAATACCATTGACACTACTACACTTCTGACTACGACTAATACCACCTAGGGACGACGGTTGGCGCTTCATACTGGCCAGATTCGACTCGGACCCGGTCGAAGCTAGCGCGGGGAAGTCACCGCTTCCACTTTCCACACTACTAGCCGCCCTCGTAATCGATTTCCGGTGAACTAGAACCGGTGACTGTGGTAGTTGTTGTTGTTGTTGCTTGCGTTGTAGAATCGGCGATGCCTTGCTGCTGGCGCGTGTCATTGGCCCACCGCCGCCGCTATTTTGCTGCTGAAATTTAGGGGATTGCGAGGGGTAGTAGTTTTTGTTGTTCAGAACGATGCTGTTGTGGTTGCTGTCGTGTGGTGGCTCGTCATAGGACTTCTGCTGGGCTAGGGTATGTCTGGAGGCAGACGGTGGGTAAGGTCACAGACGAGGGGCAGGAGAGCATGGAAGAAAAAAGAAGAAGAAGAAGAAAAAGTTTTGTATTAGTGGTTGACCGGCTGTAATTATTCAGCCTGCTATGGCTGGTAGCGAAAGTGAAAGAACCTCGTTGGGAGTCCATGATTTACAACATTTGTATTTGTCATTTTAAATGAATAGTTCTCTAGACATGTATTTGTGACACAGTAATGTTTGGTTTTGAATTCAACAGAAGGGGTAGGTATTTGGGACGCATACAATATCGTACCGAATTTAGGACTTGGTTTTTGCACATTCATGATTACCTACTCATTGAATTAATGCAATGTTGTTATAGCATGTTATTAGCCTGTGCCATTTGATTGAATAATTGCGTTGATGCCAAATGAGAATTCTGGAATTCAATTTGTCACAGATTATGGTAATTTTAGCCAAGATCACGACTTATAATGTTTAGGATTTCTTTTTTTTTTAATTCTGATGTTATTTGAAATGTCGTTTGCTATGTTCAGCTCTTGGTCCTTATTTTTAAGCTTGGAAAACTCCCTTGCGATGAACTGGCCAGCTTGACATGCCGCAAGGGCTCATTAGGGATTCTTTGTCGAGACCCAAAAGCTAAGAGTCAGTTCTATTTTGGTAATATCACATTAATTGGTTTTTCAACTTTATTTATCTACTAACTTTTTTTGTATAGTTGCCGTAGTAAGGAATGGAATTCAAATGGAAGGTTTATTAATTAAAACCACTGCAGTACCTATAAGTCTGCGCTATAAGATTCATTACAAATGATCATTGCGATGCAAGGAGGTGGAGTTGCACATCGATGTTTTGGATGTACTATTCTTTATGCGGTGTACGTTTCGGATCACCCATGGAATTCCCAAGTATTGTATAATAATTTTGGATTTTTTTTTCTCGTGGCTATGATACGTTGTCTAAACATTCGATATACGCAAGTCCGTTAACAATCTGCAGACATGTAATTACAAATAGAATTGTTGATATCATTTTATGTTTAAACACCCCTTCACTATATTTTATATAACACTAGCTGAGCCCGGTGCGAGCGTTGCTACGCTTGCAACTAAATGAATGAAAATTTAATAGAACTTGCGCGTTTATGGTTGTTTTACGGAATGAGTTTTGTTAAAATATTTTCGTTTGCTAAGGTGTGTTATTTCTGCAAAAAAAAAAACGTAGGTGTGTTTTTAATTTAACCCTCAGATCGGTAGTCATTACCAAGGTTTTTCTTTCTGTGTAGAAGCATTTCATAGGAAAAACATTTATCTTCAAACTGCGCCGTAATCTGTCAGTTTGAACGTTATTTTCCCTTGCATAACGTTAGATTTACTTCTAGTGCATAATATAGCACTGAAAGTAGCTCAAGCATCCCCCTTTCTTGACTAGGAAGGAGTTCAAACTTCTATGAGAACATGCTTCTTACCCTAGAAATACCCATTTTGTATTTTAGGATAATTCTCATGTTTAGTTGAAATTAATGTTTCATTTGTATGAGAGCCCCCCCCACCCCTTTCAGATAAGGGAGGGGTCTCAAATCACCATGGAAAAAAATCCTGCCTCCGAAAACCCCCACATGCCAGTTTTGGTTCCATTTGTTCTCGAGTTATTCGGAAATTTATGTTTCATTTGTATGAGAGCCCCCCCCATTCAGAAGGGGGAGGGGTCTCAAACCATCATAAGAACCTTCCCTGACCCCAAAAACCCCTGCATAAAAATTCACGCCGATCGGTTCAGTAATTTCCGAGTCTATAAGGGTCAGACATACATACATACATACATACATACATACATACATACATACAGACAGACAGACAGACAGACAGACAGACAGACAGACAGACAGACAGACAGACAGACAGACAGACAGACAGACAGACAGACAGACAGACAGACAGACAGACAGACAGACAGACAGACAGACAGACAGACAGACAGACAGACAGACAGACAGACAGACAGACAGACAGACAGACAGACAGACAGACAGACAGACAGACAGACAGACAGACAGACAGACAGACAGACAGACAGACAGACAGACAGACAGACAGACAGACAGACAGACAGACAGACAGACAGACAGACAGACAGACAGACAGACAGACAGACAGACAGACAGACAGACAGACAGACAGACAGACAGACAGACAGACAGACAGACAGACAGACAGACAGACAGACAGACAGACAGACAGACAGACAGACAGACAGACAGACAGACAGACAGACAGACAGACAGACAGACAGACAGACAGACAGACAGACAGACAGACAGACAGACAGACAGACAGACAGACAGACAGACAGACAGACAGACAGACAGACAGACAGACAGACAGACAGACAGACAGACAGACAGACAGACAGACAGACAGACAGACAGACAGACAGACAGACAGACAGACAGACAGACAGACAGACAGACAGACAGACAGACAGACAGACAGACAGACAGACAGACAGACAGACAGACAGACAGACAGACAGACAGACAGACAGACAGACAGACAGACAGACAGACAGACAGACAGACAGACAGACAGACAGACAGACAGACAGACAGACAGACAGACAGACAGACAGACAGACAGACAGACAGACAGACAGACAGACAGACATCGTTGTCTTCCGAAGGACCTCGTTGAGATCGACTGGCCCTGCTATAACAAGCCATCACGTAGGCTATTCTCTCGGGGCAACCTGCTGAGGATAGTCCTACAGACTTAGGTAATCCTTGCACTGTTGGTGGGTTCTTATCACATCACATCACATCAAATTTGCAATAAAATCTTGTTTTAATCAACATTTTCAATGAGATAACACAATTCAAAAAAAATAATATAATGGGACGATTCAAAAAATCAAACTATAACTATAACTATAACTATAACTAATTTTCAATCATTCATTAAAGGCTCATTTTCTTCGGTTTTTAATTGATTTTAAGATCCAATTATAGTATGAATTAATGAATCGTGCTATCTCATTGAAAATGTTGATAAAAAAGATATTTTTATTAAAAATTTGCAGAAAAATAAAAAAAAATGCAATAAACTTTTCAATAACTCCAAAATCATTTGTTTAATCAGAACATATTGTTTTATAAACGATAAAAAAATTATTTAGCTTCATTTTCATAAAAAATGATTTAGAATTGGTGCACTAGATTCAAAGATATTGACATTTTAGTTAACGTACTTTTGTACAAAATTTGAAAAATCAATTGTTTTGTTTTTCTCAAAAGCGGCTCCAATTTATTTTTTTCTGATCACGGCATTGGTTTTAGCGCAGGAGATCACAGCAAGCTGTGCTTTGAAAATGACGTGTTTTGGTTTTGCTGCGTCGTTTTCGCGGAAATAAAATTAATCAAATTCCTTAATTCAACTAAAATAAATGGTGAAATTATAGTTTCTCCGAGTGCTTTGCGTAGGAATGGAATCCCTCTTATAGTGTGTTATGTGATTGCAAAGCGGTGAAACGGGCGGAAATCGTAGTGGGAGGGCATGTCATAGCTTCGAAGCGAGCACTGAAGTACTTGGGAGTGATGATCGACGACCGGCTGAACTTCAACAGCCACGTCGATTATGCCTGCGAAAAAGCGGCAAAGGCTATTAACGGATAACCAGAATCATGCCGAATAGCTACGGATTTACCAGTAGTAAGCGGCCAGCCTGGATTTCAGCGTTAGAAAGCAAGAAGAATCGTGTTAAATTAAACAGAACGTATCGTCTCATGGCCATGCGAGTTGCGAGCGCTTACTGGACCATCTCTTTGGAAGCAGTATGTGTTATCGCCGGAATGATTCCTATCGACATTTTCCTGGTCGAGGACAGTGAGTGCTACACGAGGAAGGAAACCACAGGTGTTTGGAAGATCGTGCGAGCGGCATCGATGGCGAAATGGCAGCAGGAGTGGATCACCGCGAGAAACGGTAGGTGGACACACCGGCTTATACCGATTCTGTCGTCTTGGACAAACAGAAAACATGGCGAAATTAACGCAGTTCCTGTCTGGTCATGGATGCTTCAGAAAGTATCTGCATCGGTTCGGACACGCAACGTCACCCGGCTGTCCAGTGTGTGGAAACGTAGAAGAAACACCGGAGCACGTGATCTTTGATTGCCCAAGGTTTGAGGAAGTTCGGAGGGAGATGCCAGTGCTTAATACGGAGAACATCATCGAGGAAATGTGTCGAGAGGAGAGCACCTGGAATGCCGTTAATAGTGTAGTGACGCAAATTATGACTGAGTTGTAGCGCGAATGGAGCAAACATCAGCGGTCAAGCAGCATCCGTGTCCCACGAGGGTGACTGTGAAGGAGGGCACGTTATGACGGCCGGCTACTCCATATCGGTACACGTCTCGATGGGCTCATAAAGCAGCACAAAATAACGCCGACAAAAGCTAAGACAACAGAGAAGTAGTCGCTTCATCGTGGTCCCGGGGGGAGAAGGCAAAGAGAAATAACCCATTGAGTGAGTCCCACACAGTGCCAAACACACTACAGGCCAGGCTTTTGAATCTTTTTTTCAACCTTATAACCAAACACACACACACACACACACACACACACACACACACACACACACACACACACACACACACACACACACACACACACACACACACACACACACACACTTTTGTCAAAACCACCACCCTCACCCCTTCCCCCAAAAAAGTCTACGTGGTTTATGAATAGCCCCATACCAGCTGAAGGCGTGAAGCGTTAATTAAAGCGACTAAATGTTCAGATTTTTTATGCGATTACCCTGCCACCTGGTGGTCGGTCCACCGGTCAGTTGTCAATATATACTAGTTGCCTACATACTGTGAAAATTTGACATCTCCATTAGTTTGTTAACGGCAGCTAGGGCGAGAACAGTGAAACAACTTCGATCTAATGGTTGTACGGAATCAAATTGCACCACTTTTAAATGGCTATAGCTTTTTACCCGTTGGGTACTTTCTATTGAAATTTGGGGTGGAATTAGTTCGTTCAATATGTATTTGTTTACGCTGTGTAAGTTTCACTAGCAGATATGCAATCGTTGCGAAGATGGAGTCGGAAGAACAGCAGCGGCGCAAAGAAATTTTGCGCACGTACGGTGGCATTTGTAGTGGTAATTACCGTGGTGGCCGGAGTGGTGATTGAAGTTACACCGGGTTGCCGGTCGAAAGGGCGACTGGTTTAATGGCCGGAATGGCGTGGTGATGGCAGATGGCTTGGTGGCCAGACTGGGGTTGGTATTGCGTCTGACGTGGCAGTCGGATGGCGGTTATAGTTGCAACTCGCGTGATGGCTGGAGTGGCGGTTAGAGTACACCGGCTTGACGGCCGGAATGGAAACGTGAAAGCAGGATGATGTGGCGGCCAAACTGGAATAACGGAATGGCGTCTCAAGTGGTGGTTAGACTTAACTCGATATTCTCGAATTTGCACTTCCGTCTTTAGTGACTGCACCGAACAAACTAAACTCTCTCTTCAGCCCAACGAACTCATTCGTTCCCATGGTAACTCATGGTCTGCCAAGCACTCATAGTGGCGTTGCGGTTATCTTCCTCCGTTCACGAACATCGTTAGCGTTCGACACAGAATCGTGTGTTGCCCGCTCATGGTCCACACACCGCTCCGCAACGTTTTGAACTGACCGTTTATAGCTGAACAATCGGTTCCCCTACTTTCCAAGTATTTGGTCAAAATTGATATCCACATGCTGAAGCGTCAGTCTAAGCCAGTCGTGTCCGGGAACAAGAGGAAACCCAGAAACAACGGCTGAAGATTTTGATCAAAGAGATCTTCCCGGCGAAGCGGATCGTGCGGAAGCATGCCAACCCTCCCAACGTGCCCAGCTTCGCCCATTTGAGAAGTTCTGGGCCAATTTGAAGAGGAGAGTATATTAAATTAATTTCGTGACCAAAGCGACGGATGATTTGATCAAAAAGGCGACCCATAGACTGAAGAATATGCTTACAAGCTAATTTTTTTCAACTAGGCCATAGTTTAGGCTTACTGCCGCAAGGGGGCGCGGCAGGGAGTAGAGGTATTTTTGTGAAGTTTTTAATTTTTTAATGAATAAAATGCAATTTTGTTAACAAATCCATCGCATCCATTGCAGCGATATCTGGCATAAATTTACACGAAAGATTCCATTAATTTATGACGAATCTAGCATTCCCATTATATGCATTTGATAACGCAGAAAATTGAATGTTTCTTTCAAACTGTGTGGATACAAATAAATAATCACATTACAAATAGATAAGAATACCAAACATTCAAATCAAAACCTTTGTTCTAAACTATTAATGTTTTGGATGTTATGATTGAAAAAAGAACAACAAATATCAAACAATAATAACTCTGTCATTGTGAGCATCAATAATCAATTGAATTCATCTTATTTTATTAGGTACAATTAAAAATTCAATCATTTAAATTCAGTTCAAATTAAATTTTATCGCGCCAAACGTTAACAATTAAAAACGAGAGAGTAACGGTACACCTAAATGTTCCCAATGATTGAATGGTTATTTTATTGGTGCTACAATTGAGTCATAGCTGCAATCTTCGCCAATACAGTTTGAAAGAGACATGTGGTTTTCTACGATTAGACATGCTCATAAATATAATCTCAAAGTAATCAGCACTGTTGTACGGAACATTGCAAACAATGTTGTTTGGCGTATGAAAGGTTCCAAAAAAATCGTTGTTTACGCTTACTATTGCTTCCAATTGAACGAGGGGAAATTTAACGCACTGTTAAAATTCATCATTGCTTTCTGTGAAGATTGTAACACAATTACAATAAAATTAATCATTTGTATTCGAACTTTTCTTTTTCTATAACATCAACCATGGATTGAATTGTTTTTATTTTTCTTGTAGGAACTTGTCATGAGTTAATCCACATAGAAGGAATTCGAACGTGCTTAGGCTGTGTTCCAATTCGTGAATGAATTTTAATTTTCACTTAAACTTGACAGATAGGAAATAATCGAGTAAACCTGCTACTCGAGCTGACTTATTTCTGAAAGACGGCAACTTAATTTTGACAGATACCTTATCGACAGTTTATTGATCAATAACAAAGGGATTCTAGTCGATTAATCAATGATTTTCCATCTGTCACGTTTAAGTAAAATTCAAATTATTTCGCGAATTGGAACACAGCCTTAGTAGGAATTTTCTTAACCCAAAAATGATTCACGCCAATCCACGTCACCGCGCCGCTGCCGCCGATGAAATATTATAAATATATAACGGCGCCACTGGCAAAACTTTGATCGGCGCACAGGTCTAATTGTGACCCGCAGATTTTTTTTTTAAACCTGATGAAACTAAATTTCTACGCAACGCATTCGCCATAAAGTAAAAATTATTTTTAAAATCCATTCTCGCTTCTTCAACAATAAAAAAAAACAAACATTTCTCGAGTAAATCATTATAAGAGCGTAAGAGCCATTTTGATGAAGAGGATTTTGATGGTTTCAATCGCGAAGCGCAAACCCGTGAGTGACTATTTCGTTGGGCTTTAAAAATCAGAGAAATTTAGTAAAATAGTGAAATAATGTGGCTAGCAGTGATTTTGTTCAATTCGTTGAGAAAGTATTACAACGCCGGGCTTCCGAAAAATATCTTAAACAGCAAAAAGAACGCATCCGAGAATGGGATATTTTACATAGCTTCTGATAATATTCACCACCAAATGGTGGTGTTACTTTGAACCTGGAGGATAATAAACTTGGGAATGTATGGTAGAATTCATTTTAAATTGAAATATCAAGTTCATTTTGCTTAATATCATAAATTTAACTAAACTGAGTTGAATTCACTTATTTTTGGGAAGTTACATAATAGCGTTAAAACTGGGTTAAACGTACACACTCATCGATGCATGTACGCTGCGTATAAGCGTTCATTAATTTCTGTCAACTAACAATAATATCGAGCAGTATCACAACCTACCAAAGATTTATTAAAAAGTGAAGCAATAGTTTCAGATTTTCCTAAACTAAGATGGTTTTTTTTCTCAGTTTTACTAAAAAACAATGGCAAAGGCAAAGTCTCTATCTATCACAGAAGCCAGAGTTGTGTGTGGATTTATCGAAATATTAACGTACCCTATCTAGTAGCAACCGTGTAAAGTAAGAGGTCATAAGCGAATTTATTTTTCTTATTGATTATGTTTGCTGCAACCAAGTGCCAATATCTAGAACTAGAGTTTAGAGGAAAATACCACAACCGTGCCAAAGTGAATTTTGTTCGGGGTGCGGGCTTTGTTTGGAAATTATGGGGGGAAGAAGGGGGTTTTGGCGCGGATTCTGTTTTCGGGGGGGGGCGGCGGGGGGGGGGGGGGGGGGGGTGGGGGGGGGGGGGGGGGGGGCGGCCGTAGGGGGGGGGGGGGGGGTGGGTTGGGAAAAAAAAAATAATTTTTTTTTTTTTTTTTTTTTAATCAATAATTATTTTTTTTTTTTTTTTTTTTTTTTTTTTTTTGTTTTGTTTTTTGGTTTGTGTGTTTTTTTTTCTTGGGGGGGGGGGGGGGGGGGGGGAAAAAAAACACAAAAAATATTAGGATAAGTGACCTTGAACGCACGCACACTAAAGCGCCATTTAGATCAAAGGAGTGCAAGTAAGAAGGAAAATCTTTTGGAGGAAAACAAACCATCATTCCTCTGCATGTGCCAGAAAGGGTGAGGTGATTAAACGTCAAAAAGCCTAATTGAATGAGTCTCGATATTAGACATGAAAATTTTCAACACACTAACAAAATCCAGAAAACTGTTGTGTAAATCAGTAGTTTTTGTTTGGCGTGTCCCTAATGTTTATGTTTAACCGTAGCATGACTTCATGCTTTCGGGAAATATTCTTTCATAAATCAGCTCGTTTCGTTTTTTGCAGCTGGTCGCAGGCGTTTCAAAGTTGTTCAACATGAGGTAATATAACATATTCAAAATATATAAAATGTAAAATTGTATTGGGGGAAGTTAAGGATTTGGAATTGGTTTGGAGTTTTGGGGGTAGGTTTGGGAGGTGGGTTTTTTGGGTTTTTTTTTTTTTTTTTTTTAATTAATACCCGAGTGATTTATTTACAAAAATGTCGCGAATGTTTGAAATAAACATATTTAGTTTCATTTACAGAGTTGTCAAATCCAAAAACATTCCAATTATCCAATTATTTATAATACCAATAATTTTAAAGCAAACATTGACGTTGCGCTAATTTTAACATCGAAGATTTTTGAAACAAAATTACCATATATTTGTACCAGAACAAACAAAAGTTTTCGTTTGAATTGACCTAAATAGGTTTATTTGCTTTGACGATAGCTTTCTTTTCGTTTCAAAATTATCAAGTTTATATTTACAAGGTATAAATTAATCGGTAAATTCAAAGAGACCCTTAGCAACATTTGCAGATTTTCCTCTCGTATGGTTATAGCTTGGGTACAAAAATAAATGTCTCTTGGTTTTATAAGAAATTTCGTCAACTTTATGATAAAATATGCCTTACACTCAACAGAGTTTCAAATATCCTATCTTTTCCGTAATGAAATGTTTTTAGTACAAATTATTGTCAAGCAAGAAAATATTTTGTATACAATATCAATACCTCCCATTGACTGATATTTTATTCTTTTGGCTTCACTTGACAGTTTGTGACAGCTCGAATCTGGCTCCACTTGACACTCACATTTTTTGAGTCTGCTTCTCCCAGGGATGTGGGAACAATGTCTGCTTTTGGCGGATAGTGCTACATACTTTCAGCGTATCATTAACCAAAACGAACCCTATTGCTGACCTTTCCCCAGCTATCCAACATCCCAGTGATTTCTCGTGGAAGTGCAGAGGATTTCTTGGCTTCCTTCAAAGCGAGTATCACGTCAACACGTTCCTTCCCATTCCCTACTTGACCAGCATTCGGGCACGGCGGACGCCGGTATTGCTTTATAATGGGTCACCAGTTTTTACACATTGAAGATGTATGTTATTTAGTCCCAAACATCATCTGTTGGTTCTTTGTGTAAATAAAGCTGATTTGGCAATAATGGAATTGCAGCGTAAAAGCCAATTGTAAACAATGGCTTTAATGTCGGTTTTTCTCAAATTTAAAATATTATGCGTTGCTCGATAATTTATCGCGCAACGCATAATAACACGTGCGGATTTTAAAACCATAATACGATGTTGTTGGATATCGTGAGAATCTTGTGATTCGCAAGAGATCAACGTTTAATAAAATTGTTTGCAATGGGTTTTTGATTCCAAATCATAATTCATTTTTGTGAGCTTTTGGTTTGAGTGATAAAATATTTCATGACATCCTTCTGACGCAATCACCAATCCTTGTTTTGCTAGAGTGCTTCTAAAATGCAAAATCGATAGTAAACAGCTGTCAAGGGGGGCTAACCGGCCGGCTATGTTTCTTTATTTTTATCCATCAGTAGGCCACATGAACTGAGTATAACATCGCATTGTTTGTGAAATCTTTCCCATGTAGAATGTTGTTGATAATAAAAAGTGAATTGCCTCAAAGGAAGGGATCGTTATTTGCTCTCTTGAGGAGGACCGCAGTGATGCCAAATAACGTTGTACGTAAAATTAGGCTTTGATTTACATCCCGCAAACAATTTAGTCATTCAACTTACTTTCTCATGATGATTTCAGGTACGGAGTATCGTCTCCTGAGCAGCCCAGGGCCGGAGCCCATCACCGTGGCGTACGTCCCGGCACCCATCCTGTGGTGGCGTCCCTGGTTACAGTAGTAGCTATCGCACGAGCTCGATAGGTCCCAGTTGGACGAGGATGAGTCCCGACTGTCGTGGCTGAAATAGAGGGAAGAAAATAGGCGAAAAACAATTTACTTTTCATGTTGCATCAAAATATGATTTCTCGGGAATGTTTCAGACGATTACTTGTTTGCATAGCAAGTTTTTGTTTTCAGGTAACGAAAGCTACCGGACGGACTGCATTGGACAACTAAACGTTTTTCAAACCCTGCATATGACATCGGAGCTACGGAAGAAATTCCTTGAGTTTGTATGCATTGAGGATAGAAAGACAAGAAATGCACCAATGGGTACTATCACACTCGTAAAAGAAGTCAGGGAATGAGACTGCATTGCATGCTAAAAATAAGTGCATACCGGTAGTCGCAGTCGGTGTTTCACGCCTGAGGTCAATCCGTCGTTCGAAATTGGTTCTTAGTAAGTGGATGAGAGCGAAAAAAAACAAGGATTGTTGTGCTAATAATTTAAATGAGGAGTGTTTAGCAGGCATTTAATGGTTTACCTGGATGATTACCTGTAATTCCACGATGATTTTCTATGCATTTCTCCATACCTATCAGTCTTTTCAACAGATAATAAACACAGAGCATAGTAAAAAGGGTTGGCAATATCTTAACTCCAGTTAGCTGAAAAATTAACAGCATCGTTCCTTTTTTGGGCGGTATTATTGTGGATCGTCCCACTTTGGTTGCCTTACTGCAACTGCAGACTTGACATACATCATTCAAGAATTTGAAACGCCCATGAGGTTCAAATGTACACTGCTTGTGTATTTTGTGTGCCACCAGAACAACTTTAATCTGATCCTTTTATGGTGACGACTTCCATATATGTACAAAACAAAATTATCACTTATTTAACGAATTTATTTATATCGGGGTTGGACCTCATGGTTCATGTTTCGGTCCTAAACTTTAAGTCACAGACAACGAAGACATAAGAACAAGAAACAAATTCGATTTTGAATCCAGCAAGGCAGTTCTGTTAGCAGCTTCTTTTTACATTTAATGATTGTTTTGATTTGCTATCTAAATGTGGTTAATATACGATTCACGGCAGTCTACATACAGTTTATCAAAGTAGGGTAACGGGATGCAATGTTGATCTTTCACCTTCATTCGGCCTATGTACCAAATATGTCATTAATTTAGCGATAATCAACAAAATCATGTTGCTATTAGGATGACTGATGTAATCCGAAGCAATTGAGACAATGTTGATCAACTTATAGATGTTCACTTCCGCGTGATTTTCGATTTAGTGAACTTTTGGGGCATCATGATTTCACTGGTTAAACTGAACAGATGATCTACACGATCTTCAAGTGATCTAAACATGGCTTAATTGAATCTATATAGCGAGTAATGCAGTCTGGATGTACAGAAAATAGTTACACGTTACAAACTAACTGTTCACATAACTACAATAAGAATGACCTTACAAGAAAATAGTAGACCCAATGTTGGGGACATATTTTTTTGTATGTTCCCAACTATGGCCTGTTGTATCAATAACGTAGTAAAAAGGTTGTTATTTGTAAAATTTGAAGTGGAAATGCATGATTTTGAGGTTATTTATATTCAAGTGGCTCATCTCAACACAAACCGAAGGAACAAAATCATTGTATAGTGAATTATAATGTTTTCATTATTGAATGGCTGATAAATCATATATGAACATCACTTAAGTGTTTCGAAGCAGTTCTATTTTAGTTTCTTTTGTGAAATTTTGTGTTAATTAAAGCTAATACACCTGGCAATGCCTTAATTCATAAAATTAGAAAAAAAAGAAACCGCACAAAGACTGCATTTAGTAATAATCCATCGAATGGGACGAAGTTGCATCCATGAATAGGCCCAATTTGGTGCTAATAGACCGACATTAAATCCATATCCCTCGAAAGTTTCTGACTTCATAAAAAGAGTTATGTAACTTTTCGTGATACATACTACCAAATGTCTTTTCAAACTTATCTTAGCAAGTGTATAACAAGTTGAATCTCGCTTATAGCTTCAAAACTTCATGAGTTATAATAAAAAATGTAATCGATCGTTGCATAATAGGCTGAGTCAAGGGACACATACCCTATTAGTTTATTACATTAGATAAAATTTTATCAACAATTAGTTCCAGTTTTCAGTTGCGACGATAATAAAAGTTTTAAATCCAGAAGGTAAAACAAATCCCACACAAATAATCAATCTAAGGAATCAATTTGGCGAAATTTCCTAATTCTGGCTCACTAAGGCTGTGTGCCAATTCGCGAATTAATTTTAATTTGATTTAAAATTGACAGATGAAAAATAATCGATTAATCGATTAAAATCCCTTTGTGATCGATCAACAAATTTTCGATTAGATGTCTGTCAAAATTGAGTTCCCGTCTGTCAGAAATAAGTCAGCTCGAGTAGCAGACTTAATCGATTATTTTCCACCTGTCAAGTTTAAGTGAAAATTAAAATTAATTCGCGAATTGGGACACAGCCTAAAGGCATCGAATTACATCACTCCCCACTTTTATTGCAACGTTTCCGAAGAAAGAGGATATACTAGTTTGTTTTTTGTTCCTGCAGCGCTTACTTTGATCTGGAATGAATAATGAAAGACCGCAACGTTTGCACTGAAAGAATAATAGCCAACTTTTACTCATTAAATAATCATGCTTCCACATTATGGAATAGTTTTTAATGTCGAAATATTCTTTTTATGTATTCATTATGCAACTAAAAATACTTTTGTTGTAAGATTCGAAGATTCTGAATTGCATACGACATTTGTTTGCAAATGAGTTGCATAATGAACATACACTGTAACCGGCCAGTACCCATTAATGGATAAAATATCACCCATTTTGAACTTAAGTGGGTTACCTGCTCTAATGGGTAAAACATTTTTACCCATTAATGGGTAAAGCACTTCAAAATTTTGCACGTGCATGGCGAAAATCCAAACTACTCTCACGCCAAGTTAGCGAAATGGTTGAATGTGGCTAAATCAACTGTTAGCAACGTATTAAAAGTGTTCGGTGAACGCTTTTCGACAGCCAGGAAAGCTGGATCGGGGGGAAAGCGAAAGCCGGAGGCCACAGCGATGACAAAAAGAGTTGCCCGCTGTTTCGAGCGGAACCCCAAACTCTCCGCCCGAGATGTCGCAAAGAAGCTGGGAGTGGCGCTTTCAACCGTAGATAGAGCTAAAAAACGAGCTGGACTGTCGACTTACAAAAAAGTGGTGACTAAAAACACGTCGGCAAAAGCAGGATCGCGAAAGATTTACACGACGATGCTAACGAAGTTTGATTGCGTGGTACAGGACGATGAAACTTACGTCAAGGCAGACTTTAAACAGCTTCCTGGACAGGAATTTTATACAGCAAGCGGACGGGGAAAGGTGGCAAATATTTTCAAGCACATTAAACTGTCAAAGTTCGCGAATAAATATCTGGTGTGGCAGGCTATCTGTAACTGTGACTTAAAGAGCAACGGTTATATTGCGACCGCAACCGTCAACCAGGAAATTTATCTGAGCGAGTGCCTACAAAAACGTCTACTGCCTTTCCTGAAGCGACACAATTGTTCCGTTCTATTTTGGCCAAATTTGGCATCTTGCCATTACGGAAAAAGGCCATGGAGTGGTATGCTGCCAACAACGTTCAAGTGGTGCCCAGCGACAAGAACCCTCCCAACAAGCCATAGCTCCGCCCAATCGAACAGCTGTTGTGAGCTAGAGACAGTTCAAGGCAAACTGGCGTTCTGCGGCGAATAAATTGGACAAGGAGACTGTACAAAATCTTATGGCAGGTTTTAAACGAAAGACCCGGCAATTCGCATTCGGTAAAAAAGAAGCTTAGCTGAATATTTCTCCTATATTCTGTATTAACAGAACATGAAAAAGAAAAAGAATTTGATTTATTAATAAAAACTATGATCGACTCACACACATTACTGTTTGACCAAATTTTGATCGGAACACCCTTTACCTTATTATTACTTTTGTTCGGTGGTTTTTACATCGGCGAATATTCCGTCAACGTTCAAGTGGTCCATTGAAGCGGTCATCACATCGATATCATCCAGAGAGATTCCTACAACGCCCAAACATTTCCTTTAGACGTCCGTGGAATAGCTGAAAGCTTGGATTTTACTGTCCGGAAGTGACACATGACATCGAAAATTGGTTATAGCTTCAGAAACACAATTAGCTAGCTCCTGACATTTACTAGAAATCGAATCAGGCAATCCGGAATCAACCCCCGAACCGTCATCCTTGTCCATTCAGAGCAGAACCGGAAATGCAGGAATTAGGTTGTTCCTCTTCCAAGTGGTTATGTGTGACGTTTCAACCGCTTGAATGTAGTACACCATGCTCAATAAATACGGCATTTTAATGGAACGGCACTCCTTGAATTGGTATTCACTTTAGGAAATTCCTTTACATGGAATTTCAGCTCGGAAACATAACCCTCAATGAAAACCCCGTATTTTGAAACCGGACACTGCAATTCTTTAAAGGTTTTACACATGTTATATGATTATATTGAATAATATACAAACCATCAGTCAATTTGTGCTTCTCGAATAAATTTGTTCAAAAGATGCGTCTAAGAACCAACCTATCAAACTACCGGAAGCTCTTGGTTTAAACGCAAAGATACTCGGAAGTTCGATTCTACAGATTTAATTGAAGCGTTTTATATAATTATATTAAATTATTAACGTATCTCTCAGTTTTTAAAATATATAAAGGGTGTATTCGATAAAAATGGCACACACATATATACTCATCAAAATTAAACTGATTATCGGATTTTCTTGAAATTTTCAGGGAATGAAGAACTACTAATGAGTTTTGATTTACAACATTTGTTTTATTCAATTTCGTCTCCCATCCCGAATGCCCGTACCTTCCTTTTCACTCCACCCATCAAATTTTGTACAACCGATTTTCCCAGTGTTTTTGTTGTTTTTACCCAAATTTTCTTCAGTTCTAGCTCTGTTTTTATAGTTTTAGGATGTTTGCGAAGTTCCGTTTTCATAATTGCCCAGAATTTTTCAATTGGACGACGTTCCGGTGAATTTGGTGGGTTCATATCCTTTGGCACAAAATTGACTCCGTTGGCTCGGCACCACTCCAATACGTTTCGAGCGTAGTGGCAGGATGCTAGATCAGTCCAAAACAGAGTTGATACTTTGTGCTTCTTAATGAATGGCAAGAGACGCTTCTTAAGGCACTCTTCTGTGTAAATCGCCACGTTTATTGTTCCGGAAGTGATGAAGGGAGCACTTATTTCACCACATCCGCAAATCGCCTGCCAGATTAGAAACTTCTTTGCAAATTTCGATAGTTTCTTCTTTCGAACATCCTCCGGAACATCGAATTTAAATTTGGCAACGAAATATTCTTGCCCAGGAAGTTGACGGAAGTCGGCCTTGACGTATGTTTCGTCATCCATCACGATGCAACCGGATTTGGTGAGCAGCTTCGTGTAAAGTTTCCGGGCGCGGGTTTTCGCAGTGATGTTTTGTTTTTCATTCCGGTTTGGGGCTAACTGCACTTTGTAAACATGTAACCCAGCACGCTTCATGGTTTTCTGCACAAAACCGACTGACACCTTAGACTTTTTAGCGACATCTCGAATTGACATGTTTGGACGGTTCTTGAATTGTTGTACGACTTTCCTGGCCATTTTACTGTCCATTGGACCACTTTTACGACCACTCCCTTCCTTCCTTTGGACACTCAGACGCTCCTTGAAGGTTCTTATTACACGAGACACAGTTGTATTTGCAATTCCAAGCCTTTTAGCAATCCACCGGTGGGACGCCCCTGGATTTTGATTGTGAGTGCGCAACATTTTCTCACGGACAATTTCTTGTTTCGACGACATGACTGGAACTACTGAATGTATAACTATGAAACTTGGCGGATGTAAATAATACACTAGGGATAAGATCTACTCAAATTTCTAGGTTTTTTACTCATACGATTCAAAAGTTACAGAAGAATTTCTGTGTGCCATTTTTATCGAATACACCCTTTATGGAGAGTGGTTTGCTAGCCACAGGTTCCATTCGTTTGGATCTGTACGCAGTGTTGTTGGCTCCAGCCAACCAATTACGAAATGTGCGGTTATCGGAGCGCAAGTTTATAGATGATGCATCATTTTTCCACCGTACTGTCACAAACTAAATTGTATTGCACTGTAAAAAGGAATTTGAGATTGAATTTTAGTTATAGAGTCAATTATTTCTATTGCAAATCCACTCGATCAAGAGGGAGCTTAAGTTTGCATGTGTGTCAACCGTGCTTTTGAATATAACCTATTACTGCCCAGCGTATGAAATTTCATACGCGAAAATACCCGTTTTTGAAAACCCGAATTTTATCAAACTATAGTGCTTAGCGTATTTAAATGATACCACATGACAATTTAAGAGTGTTTTTTTTGTCAGTGTCACTTCATCTGTCATTTTTTGTTGGTCTTGTTGCGTTTTCAGCGTGTGACGTTCAAGATAAATGGAGCCGCAAAAGTAAGCATCAAAATTTTCAATGATTTGCCTCTTAAGAGATTCTAAATAGCTCAAGACTAGTGACAAGACGTTACTAGACGAGTGTCGAAAAGTATATCTAGCACAACATCCGAAGAAAATAACGAAGCCGCAAACAAAATAATGTTTACTTTTGAGCGTATAAAATTTCATACGCTGAGCACCTACGATATATTATTTTCTCTACAGGATGCACCAGCTTCCCGATAATCCGGAGGAGCTGTACAACTATCTGATAGATTTGGATGAAAGCGCTTTTGAAAATTTGGTGTCATCAACAAACTCAATAGCCTCCAGGCGGTAGAGATAGGGACGTGGATGGCAGAGCTAGTGACTCGGAGGACGGCCCTTTCGGTTTCGACGAACGATTGATTATCGAGTGCAACATTGAACGTGGCCAATCAAAAGATTGGTCCCTAATCAGCAGCATGAAATGGAGTGTCAAACACTGGGAAAAAATGGCCATGTCTTTGGATGAGAATACAGCCGTTGTTCTCGAAGGACATTAGCCAAATCTCAGTAGTCTCTGTTCGAAACATAATTGGTCAGCCATTCAAATGTTCCATTACCTATTTGACGCAGATTTTGCTGGGCTAATCACCACAGAGACAAATGAGTACGCATAGCTAAAAAGAGATGCACGGTTTTATGTTACCGTACCGGATATGTACAAATTTCTAGGCGCTCGCTCCCGGCTACGTGAAAGGACCAAGTAAGCGGTTCTACTGGGAACCAAAAGAGGATACATGCAATATGCTGATCGTCAAAGCTATGTCGAGGAATATGTTCGAGCAAATCTTGAAATAGGGTATGTGTCCCTTGACAAAGCCTAATATTTAACAACCGATTACATTATTTGTTATAACTCATAAAACATTTGAGCTGGAAGCAATATTTAACTAGTTATACACTTGTCAATATGTTTAATAAGCCGTTTGGTAGTATGTATCACGAAATGTTACACAACTCATTTTATAAAGTCCAAAACTTTCGAGGAATATGGATGTAATGTCGGTCTGTAAGCACCAAATTGGGTCTATTTATGGATGCAACTTCGACCCATTCGATAGACTTGTTATTAAATGTTGACTACGTACGGGTTTTTTTCTTGATTTTCTGATTCAAGGCATGCCAGCGGTGTTCTACCCAACAAAACAATCCTCAAAACAAACTATTATAAAACTGCTTAGAAGCACTTGAGAGATTTTCACATATGATTTATCGGTTTATCCAAAATCAAAACATTATAATTCACTCTACACGGATTTTGTTCCTTTGGTTTGTGTTTAAATGAGCCATTTGAAAAACATTCAACCGAAAATAACACATTTTTATTGAAATTTTACCTATAACAACATTTTTATTACGCTTTTTATACAACAGGCCATAGTTGAGAACATAGAATAAAATATGTTTCAAACATTGAGTCTATGGTCTTCTAGTTAAAGCATTGTTATTTTAGCTATGTGAACAGTAAAATAACTGTTGAACGTGTGACTTTTTTCTGTACATCTTGGCTGTATTACTTGGTTTATCGGTTTTAGCCAAATTTAGATCATTCGAAGCTCGTGTAGATAATCTGTTCAATTTAACCAGTCAAATCATGGTGTCTCAAAAGGTAAGGAAATCGTAAATTACGCGGAAGTGAACAACTGTAAATTGATTAATAATGTCTCAATTGCTTTAAAATAAATCGATCATCCTGATAGCAACATAATTTTGTTGATTATCGCCGAATAATCAACATTCACACATGACACATTCAGTACATAGGCCGAATGAAGGAGCTAGGCTAACATTACATCCCGTTACCCTATTTGCACTTCAACGACAATTTACTTGATGATGGGTCCGCCAAATTATACAAGGTTCGACCCTTGATTGAATGCGCGAATGACAAGTTTCAGAAAAGCGACAGCCATTGGGAAAACATTTCTCTATCGACGAAACTATGGAGCCTTACTACGGCAGGAGCTCTATGAAGCAATTCATCCGAGGAAAGCCGATTCGTTTTAGCTACAAATGTTGGTGCCTTTGTACTAATGACGGATATATAATCAAGTTCATCCCGTATAAAGGTAAAAAAAAATAAATACGTTTGGATATATTTCTGTTTTATAATGTTTTGCTGACATACTTTGTAGGAAAACCCGATCGTGACCCTGGACAACCTTTGGGATCGAAGGTTGTATCCAACTTTAGCAACGAGATTGTTGCTAAAGGAAATTACGTGTACATTGATAATATTTTTACCAGCTTGGCCCTTCTTAAAGATTTTGGTAAGAGGGACATACATATTGTTGGAACCATCCGTAACAATCGGATTGAAAAGGCGCCGTTGGAATACCTGAAAAAGCAACCTCGAAGATCATACGACATTGTGCGTGACACCGAGACAAACATCACCATTGTTCGTAGGAATGACAATAATGTTGTCTATATGGCTACAAATTTTAAAGATGACAACATTGTCCTATGTGGCGGTACATGTAGCAGATACTTCTGGGCTTCCGGAAGAAGAGAGGAGCAGTATTCCAACCCCATATTTGTAAAACGTTCAACAAAGGGATGGGTGATGTTGACTTATTCAATGCTGAATGAGCGGTATACTGCTGAGCTATCCGTAATAAGAAGTGGTATTGGCCCTTTTTCCAATTTGTGTTGAATGGTGGTGTCGTTTATCTTTGGCATGTCTACAGAAAGAGTCATGAAAATGGACCATTGATTGATTTCGTTAGAGCTATCTGCGAAGGACTTCTAAGTGACACAAATCCAGCGAGGATCGAATTCATATAGATCAAGCCTAAGCAATCGAAGTAAAAAAAAGAAGGCTGTGCCTGTAAGCGGACCTGACGTTTGTTTTTTTTCGCTGTAACGGAAAATTATTAAAAATAATGATGTAATATTTAGTGTAGTATTCGACATACGCTTTTCGCATCTCGTTAAGTGGGTTTTGGAAGTCAACCAAACTGGTTGCGAATTCTGATCGGTGAAAAAATAGTCACGATCGTTGAATTTTGTGATTTGGATTGTACGAGTAATGTTCTTGAATGGTGAACAATGTTGTAGTGCTTGCGTTGATTGAATGGTCAAAGAAAAACATTAATACAAAATTCGCAGAGAACAAAAAGTTGTCGCAGCTGCTGGGCGACATGGAGAGCGTGATCAATCAGTGAAAGCTAAAGAAACGCTTCCAGCAGAGCCTATTGGAGCTGATCGAAATTCCCGGAATACGGATGCGCACCACCGACGGGTTCTGGACACCGTGATTATATTTTTTCACATTTTTTTTAAACTAACTGCTATATTTTTTTATTGCTTTCAAATATATGATAAAAAATAAGGCAATTTCGAAAAAAAAACAACTCAAAAACGTCGAAAAGTAATATGGGACTGATATGCGGTTACAGGCAGTATAGGAACCGTTGAAAAAAAGGTACTATAAGTACCATTGAAAAAAGTGAAGAAATTTCATTCTTAGAACGGCAACGTTAAGTTAGATTAATTTATAGGGTGCAGCAGAAAATAATGTGAAAATTTGTTCTATTTCTTTCAAATCCCATTTTCAACTAATTCAAGCAATAATATCAACATTTTCCAGTGCAGTTATCTTTATAAAGTCCTTTTAAACAAATTTATTCAATGTGTCCTCCATTTTTATTAATAACATCCTCGAGCCGACGCCGGAAGCCAGAGCATGCCTTTCGGACGTAGTCCTCCGACATTGACTGCCATGTGCGTGTTATGGTTGACTTCAGAGCTTTCACACTAGGGTGTGATGTTTTGCAGGCTCGTGCTTAAACATATGCCCAAATCGAATAATCCAACGGATTCAGATCTGGACTGCTAGGGGGCCACAAATCCTTCGGCCAAAACTTCATGTTATCGTTCAACCATTGTTGGGTTCGATTGGACGTGTGACACGGCGCTCCATCCTGCTGTAGGACAACGTTTTGGTTCTCGGAGAAGTTGGCCTTCACCCAGGGAAGCACTTGGTCCTTTAAAATACCGATATACACTTCGGTATTGATTTTAACTCCAGCATCAATGAAAACAGGTGGCATTTTCAAACTGTTGGACGCCACCAAGCCAATCATCATGACACCAGCCGGATGTTTGGTTTGAAATTTGAATTTCACTTTTTCCGGAACGTTCTCCATTTTCTGCGGTGAATTGAACCGGTCCGTGTGGCTGTTGGCCACAGCATCGATGCTGAAAAGCTTTTCGTCGGAGAACAGGATTATCATTTTTTCCTTCTTCAACAAGAAAAGCAATCTCTTGTAACGAGTCACTCGTAGTTCCTTGACTCGGTCCGTAATCAAGTGGCGTTTCACTCTGGCTCTGGAAGATGCATGCAGGTCTTCTTTGATGATTCTCCGAAATATTGGCTTCCTTTGCAAGTTTTCTTATGGAACGCACCGGGTTGCGAGCAATTTTTGCACGGACCGATTTGATCACGTTCGGCGTGCGTGCAAAGCGCGGACGTCCGCTTCCCGGCTTCCGCTGCTTAGGATAATCCAGGGACTTTTTTTATGCGGTAAACTGTTGCCAAATGGCACCCTACAACCTTGGCAATCTCTTTCGGCTTCTTCTGGGCGAGCAACAAACTGGTGATCACTTCTTTCGCGAACATTTTGACGAATTTGCAATAAAACAAATAGAATGTTTGGATGCAGCACTTGAAAGTAAACATAAACAAATACACTTTTTACAGAAATCAGTCAATAGCTACACGAATTAACCCAATACTCAAGTTTGAACATTTTCGCATTTTTTTCTGCCGCATTATTTTCTGCACGCAGCTACGTAA
Organism: Aedes koreicus; assembly: GCA_024533555.2. NCBI lineage: Eukaryota > Metazoa > Arthropoda > Insecta > Diptera > Culicidae > Aedes > Aedes koreicus. The sequence continues at coordinate 85,056 of JAHHFK020001912.1, forward strand.
ACAAAAATAAAAACGAAATAAAAATAAAAAATATAAAAATTAAAATTTATAATCGAGGTCACATATTAGCAAACGGAAATATTTTAACAAAACTCATTCCGAAAAACAACCATAAACGCGCCAGTTCTATTAAATTTTCATTTATTTAGTTGCAAGCGTAGCAACGCTCGACTGGGTTCAGCTAGTAATAAATAAATCTTCATTTCTTGTTCCTTATGGACAATTGTCAGTAGTGGCTCAGGAGTCCTGAAACAAGGACATCCGCAGATACCGAGATGATCATACTCTGAGAAAAATTGCATCGTTGTACCGACAATTAAATCATGGTCAGGATGACTATCGCATATAATGGTTTCAATAACCATGAAAATGGTCGAATTCACCACGTTCTTGGATTTTTGACTATGATCATGGTAGCAAGGACTATCCCGACATTATGGAAAATGTTGCATCAACTATTTTTAATGGTAGTTTTGACCATGATCATAGTCGGTTCAAAATCACTATACTGCAATAGTCACCCTAACCCCCAATAATGGTAAAATTGACTATCAAATTCCTCTCTGTGTACCAGGAAATATTGATGGATAGAAACTTACACAGATCTTTTACAACGATTGTTGGAGACATCTGATTCATTGATCTCGAGCATTAGAAGGTTTGAAAACACCGATGATCTTCAGTGAAATATCTTCATAAGGTTTAAATGCTTTGAGTGAAATACTGTATCACCGAATGAAAGCTGAACCATCTGTTTAGTAGATTTGACTAATCATGTTGTTATTGCGTTCTGTTTGGTGTTATTCTGACTATCCTGGGAACCTTTGTCGACGGGAAACAGCTTCATAATTTAAAAAAAAAAACAAGAAGAGGCATGGACAAAGTCCTGTAGTCGTTTTTAGAATATTGGCTTTGGTACCTAAGGGACAGCGAGAGACGAACGGTAGGATCTGAATATAAATATGATTGATTAAACTGTCATATGCAAATAGTTGCGTCTGTGAAAATTTGCGGTTTGTTGTGATTTTTTATGCTGAAATAGGGTAGGGAACGACTTAATCAGGGGTCACTGTTTTCATCAGTTGTTAGGAAATAGGTCTAAAACTCCTACATTTTCAAAATTATTTAACATTTAATGATACCAACAAAAACATTATCGATCGGGCTACTGATTCGATGTATAAATCTTGATTGATTACCAGTTAATTACTATCATTTTGAAGATTTAAAATACGTCATTTAGAAAACCATCTGTTTCCTACCTGCTGAAGAAGTTCGCTTAAATTTTGCCTTTGCGTATTTTGCATTTGTTCGCGTGTACCGAAGGGAATGTCTTTATCAGCTCCTTCTCACATCTAGGCTTGTTGCCAGAATGTGATGTTGAACATTGAGTTAAAATTTATTTCATATTTAAATGATCTGAAATCACTATTTATGTCATGTTTCTTCCAGTCATTTGAGGTTGATCTATATATATTGTATGCTTATGATTATATTGTCCATAATCTGGCACTATCATATGCAATGAAAAAATATATCCAAAAGGAATCAACGATCAATAAACCTTCACTGTTGAGCGGCAACCATGGCATCACTGTTGCTTCTGAGAGAGCCCATATTTCCTGGGAGCATTATGTAGCTCGAAACAAACGACTTTTTGTGAGAACGCTTGTGAGAAAAAGTTCCTTGTTTCGAGATCTGCAATACGGCCCCTGTCTTCTTTGTTTACTATCACGCTCGAGACAGCCTCTTTTTCATTTGTAATACTGTCTCTTTTCTTTTCACGGAAAAGTTACTCAATTTTCGTAAAAAGTAAATCAACTCATAAATTGAGTTGTTCCACTTTTTACGAAAATTGAGTAACTTTTCCGTGAGAAAAAAAGAGACAGTAATACAAATGGAAGAGAGGCTGTTTTGAGCGTGATGGCTATAACGTACCGGTATTGAAAGTGCCTGCTATCTCTTACATTTGCTGGTTTTCAAACGAAGTATCACGTTTGTCGTCACAGTCGCTTTGTCTAACGTGAGAGTAAAAGAAACAAGAAACACACAATGCCAATCTAAAGATCCATGACAAACTAAAAGTTTGGTAGAGTACGTCTGTCTCATACCCTGATAGAAGACGAGTTTGCGATCATAGCAGTCGATATGTTATTAGTCTTAGTGACCATGAACGAACGCACACTAAAGTGCCATTTAGATCAAAGAAGTGCAAGTAAGAAGGAAAATCAATTGAAGGAAAACAAACCATCATTCATCTGCATGTGCCAGAAAGGGTGAGGTGATTAAACGTCAAAAAGGCCTAATTGTTGATTGTTTGCGGGACCCGAAGGGTAAAACGAAGGAGTGGGTTGAGGAAATTGACGCTAGCAGTAAATCGTGAACTGCCCTATTTCATTTTGCCTTCCCACACATGCAGGGAATCGCACTCATACAATATTGTTGGATTATGTACGGATTGCGGAGCTGAAGAAAATATTTTCATGATCGGAAAACAATTTGCATGCTTTTAATAAGTCCCTGCAATTGGGAACTTAATTCTATCGCTATGAAATTTTCTGAGTCTAATGCTCGTTTCGGAAGGTAGGTTCCGATAGATAAGAAATAAGCAGAGAGATTAACTTCCGAATATTGCCAGCCTTAACTATAGATTATTTACAGTTCCATCAAATATCGCAAGTGATGCATAAACTGCTTAAAACCCGTCCCGTACCCTGTGCTTATTTTTTAGTAAAACCCACAAAATCTCAAAAATAAAAGAGATAAAAATAAATAATTTTCAGCCGATTTGAGTGTATTCAAAACATTTAAAATTTACAGAAAATCGCCATGAGATGTTATATTCGAAATTTAAGGGATGTTCGATAGAAATCTCCCCAGATATACATTGAAAACAATAGATAGGCGTATAAATGATTCGGCAAAGTTGTTTTGTATTGAATTTGCTAAAAAATTCCAAATGAAGTTTATTTTTATACGCATAAATAAGAAAAAAAAAATTTAAATAATTTTTTTTCTTCATAAGAAGGATAATAATTCACGAAAAAAGTTTGCTCAAGAAACTTTAGCAAAAAAAAATTACTTTTTTGAGGTCAAAACCATTTCGATCACGTTTTTGCACCTTTGCAACAGCGTGTACCGTGAGAAATTAAGACTATTAAACATGCAAAACCACTTCTTGAACTGGAGAATAAGTATTTTCAGGTAATTTGAACTATCACCGGTAATTTTAATTGCAAGTAAAATAAAAGTTAATACGCCAATTAGAACCCAGCCTTAAAAGATCCTTCAAATGAAAGAAAAGTGAACATTTTTGGATGCACCAACACCATTACGTACTATTCATGCGTAAACTTCGAGGAGAAAGTCAATAAAAAGGGGAGGAGCTAGCAACTGAGGCCATCTCATTCCCACACGAAGCAACAAATCCAAATCCAATCGATAAACACTTCTTAGAATGGAGTCAACATCAACAGGAAGTTATCAAATGATTTAATCGATCAGTGAATAAAAGTAGACAATATTATTTTTTAGAATTCTCATTCTCACCCGAGAAAATTCTTAACCTGAGAAGCTCGCAATTGTTTATACCGTAGTTTGATAAGCTTAGCTTGGTCGCCAAATGATTCGTCATTATTTTAATAACTTTTTTGTTGACATGTTTGTTTTCGCACCTTTTTCAGTCAGTAAATTCACACAACAGACACATTTTTTTCAAACATTAGTAAATAGATAAACTTCGGTAATTCTGAACACGGTGAATCTGTGATCATTTTTTTTAAAGGAAATTGCATTCCCTAGCGTATAACTCCGATTAGAATCAAAAAGCATGTGTTGAATATTCACTGTACAATTAATTTAAGCAATTTGTCAGTCTGTTAATCTGTTTTTTATGTTTCTCACAAATACAGCTCTATCTTAGTCAGTCGTCAGTCGATTTGTACCCGAATCAGTTTGTACCCGAAGAAACCAAGACAGGTATTAAGGTTAGGAATGATTTCATCTTGCGTTGCTTGCACGCTTTTTGCACCTGGTTTAATATATTTAATAATTTGGTAGCAACTGAGATGCGTGCTCTGTAAATTTTATGATGATGCCTTCTTCCTACCAACCGCCATTTGCTTTTCTTCTCCATGTCGTTCTACATGACAAGCGAGAAGCAACGCTCCGCCCCTAACCATAGTACCATTTACAAGCAGAGTGTCGAATAGAATTTTCCTTCTCATTTTCCTTTTAAAACGCTGCAGTGAAATGAAGGAATTATCGTTTTTTTATGCTTGGGTATGAACAAGTTATCAAGTACCTACAAAAAACCTACATAAGACAAATGTATTCTTTGCAAAAGAGTCATTCTTTTCTCAGAAGTGCTTCAGTGAACATTGTTTATCTAGTTAAAAGCGCGTAGAATTTATTCAGTTAACTTTTCAAAGTGCTTTGTAAACGAAAATGGATAACAATTTTGGAATCATGCTCAATGACGTGGACGTGCCGAATCATATCGATGATTTGGACGAGTTTCTCAACAGCCCGTGGGATCACGATGCAATAGAAGAAAGCGACTACCAGGCGTTGTATTCGATGTTAGATCAAGCGTCTCAGCTTGTTACAGTTGCATCGAACAAGGCAGTTACGGTGCCGAATGCTAGTGAACACTACAGTGGCATGAACAGGAATGTTTTGGAAAGCGGACTAATTGCATCGGAATCATCGCCTTACACGTGGAACAAAATACAAAGTAGTTCGTCCTGTCAGTTAGAACAGGATGAATCTCAAATAGAAAATTCTATCCCAGTGACAGTGCAACAATGTGAACAGTTGTACTTGTCTCAAGACTCCTTCTCGGAAACGATCACAATTCAAAATGATTCTCAACCGGAACAAAATTTTCTAACGGTTCTAATACCAAGGAATCAAGTTATTTGCGAGACCGAAGTGAACCAAGTGAATTACGAGAATGCACAAAGACTATCACCAATGCAACCCATGCAACTCGAAGCAGAAGAAGCCGTGGCTTCTGCAGTTGACGGTAACCTGCTTCGTGAACCACGCGATACATTGCAGCCAGCTCCGGGAATGAGTTGCGCTGAGTATATTTCCTCGGTGAAAATGTCTCCCGATCATCCAGAATTGATCAACGCTCCACAAACATACTACCACTTTGTTCAAGCTATACAGACCTGCAGCGAGCAATCAACTTGCAGCATTTATTCGCAATCAAATCAACTGCAGCCATTTATTAAACGAACAGTTCCTGACCAATCTGTGGTAGTTGACCAAAAGCCAGTTTTGGAAATCATTGAATCCTCAGAATATGTACAAATACCAAACAACTACATACTCCCATCAGAGGGCACCGTCAAAGCCTACCCGGTGAAGGAAATCTACCGAGTCGAGTTTATGGACTCCAAAATAAAGAAGAAACCACGCAAGGCCAACATCAGCTATGGTACGGAATTTTTCTGCCACTTATGCCAGAAGGAATTTGGCAAGCGAGGTAGCTTCCAACAGCACTGGCGACAGAAACACGAGGACCCCAGACCGTTTCGCTGCGACACCTGCGGCAAAACGTACCTCACGGAGCGGGATCTACGCCAGCATCAGGAAAATCATGACCCGACCAAAAAGCCATGGAAGTGCACCGAGTGCGACAATCGCTACAGGCACATTAAGGATCGTGATCGACACTACGATTCGCATCACGGCACTCCGGGTCATCCGTGTGGGGTGGACGGATGCGACAAGGCATTCGCACGGCGGGATCACTTGCTGGCACACCTGGTTACGCACAACAATCGGAACTTACGTGAGATGAAGAAGGCACAGCAAAAAGCAGAAAAAGAACAGGGCAAGGCGGCGAAGAGAGAGAGGAAGCGTAAGTTGGAATGGGAAACCTAGCAGTGCACTTGATGTGAATTGCTTGGAAATAACGTCTTCGTGATTTTTTCAAGTTGCTGGGGTGGAGGGGCATGCACAACAAATCATGACGTTTGGATTGACTACGCCTATAGCTATGGAAGGCGGGAAAGGGCCCTATATGGTAAGTAACAAAACTTCCTTCAGTAGTTCCTCGTAAACTTACAAATTGTAACTAACTGCATCGAATTTGAGTTGAGAGTTAGAACTTACTTTTCATTTGCTTTTTTTTTTTTTCAGAGTGTGTACTGTCAAACCAATGCCGACCAATTCTTAGACAAACCGTAGTCGTGTTGGTAATTCCAACTTATCGATTTCGAACGATCACAACGATGTCACGCTACACGAGAAATGTTCATCCTCAACTGGCATGCAACTCATCCGACCAGCGTTAGGTTGATAAAGGTGAGGATTCTCACAAAAGTTGCAGAGGTATTGGTAATAATTAACACATCGGGTTTTTTCAGTACTTCAATTCTCGAGTACTTTTTCAAATAGACGTATCTGATTTTCGTAAACAAAGTGGGGAAGTAAGATTCAAACGTATATTTCTCAAAACTTTCAGCACCCTCTCACGGAAAGTAGCATAACCATGATGTTAAGGAAATGTTATTTCTTGTGTTAGTGGCCTAGTTTGCATGAAAGTGCTAAGGGTTTCAAGAATTCAACGTTTGAATCTTACGTCCCATTTTTGTTTACATCATCCGATAAGTTTGTTTGAATAAGTTGTCGAGAATAATCAGCCCATTTAGATGTAGTAATCGAAGAAATAATTATTTAAATTATATTGTCAGCAAGGAACATGACTAGAGATGCAAAAATCGCACTGCGTGAATGAAGGTGCCCCCAGTGGAAGGGCATTATAAGTTATCAACTGAATCTCAAACCCCATACCATATTAATCACCTAGCCACCCAGAAACCGACGAATTTCATGTTATAAGAGGAACGTCAACATTATAAAAGTCCATCGATCGACAACAATGCGACATCATCAAAACACCATCGAGTGAGAGCCCAGAACGCGATATCGAAGTCCATAAAGTGATCGGACCACCGGAATCAACCAAGCGCCCTTTTCGTCAGGGAACCCAAACTTAGCTTAGTGCAGGGAGAAGTAAAATAAATAAGACTAGCTGGGTATTACCAAGCGCAGCCGAACGACGAATTCTTCCCCGTGAGGGTGAGTGATTGTGCACATGTACTGGATATGCAAAATACTTAGTGATTGTTCAAAATTGATTGATATTGATATGAAGATTTAACACAAACGGAACAAGTTTGAAAACAATTGTGCTTAAGTGATAGAAAATTCAAAAGATTAAGCGATTTTCGAACAATGATTGATACGACGCATTAATACAAAAGCAGAAAGTGTGAAAACAACTATGGTTAAGTGAAAGAATATTCAAAAGACTAAGTGATTTTCGAACAATTGATGATTGATGAGAATTTCAAACAATAATTGATAAGAAGCTTTAAAAAAAAAAAACAACGGAAACAAGGGTGAAAAAACTTATTGTACTTAGTGCTTGTGCTAAGTGATAGAAAATTCAATAAAGTGATACAAAATTCAAAAGAGGAACAATGATTGACAAGAAGATTTAATAAAAACGAAACAAGTGTGAAACCAATTGTGCTTAGTGCTTGTGCTAAATGATATAAAATTAAAAAAAAAATGATACAAAACCTCAAAGACTTGGTGATTTTCGAACAATGATTGAAGAAGATTCAATACAAAAGGAGCATGTGTGAAAACGATTGTACACAAGTACTACAAAAAAAAAAGAACTGAAGACCTACAAGCTTTAAAAGTACCATCCTTGAGGAAATGCTGCCAACAGTTTTGAAAATTCTTTAAGTAACAAACCAATCCCATCATTTTTCTGGTTCATTATGTTCTACTCATGTATTCTGCAACTCTCATATGAAAAATGAAATCTAAGATAAGCCACGTACAGTATTGGACAAAATAAAAAACGCACTTCCAAAAATTATAAACTTTTTTCGATTTTATCCGTTTTTATAGTAAAGCCTGTCCACGTTAAATTTCGGACACCAACATAATAGCAGCAAAACAAAATTTACGCATAATTCAACAAAACTGATTGTTTATTTCACAATAATAGAGTTATATCTATCTACATTAGAAACAGTTGATTAAGATGTAAATCGTTCTTTCTGTAAAATTCTCGAACTTTCTGTGGTACACCCGCCATCAGGTTCCGTACGGTATCCTCAGATACGCCCGCCGTGACGATTCTCCATCTTCTCTTGACATCATCGGTACCATTTACTTTCTTCTTAGTTTCGAAGAGTTTCCGCTCAACTAGAGTCCAGTAATTCTATATTGAGCGAAGTTCTGGACAGTTTGGTAGATTGGCTGTTTTTGACACGTAAATCAGGCCAAAACAGAGCTGGAGAATCGTGACTTCTAATAAAAGGTAGCAACCGCTTTTGCAGACCACAACTATATATAGCTTGCCAAATAAAATACTTCTAAGGGAATTTGGACAACTTCTTTGTCCGGAAATGCTCGGAAACGGCTTTCCTTTGCATTGAAAGGTCAGACCAGGAAGCTGTTTAAAGTCTTCGAGTAAGCATGTTTTGTTGTCCATTATGATACAAGAAAATATTTGCAAAAAGTTGGTGTAATGCTCCGTAGCATGACTTTTTGCAGTGAAATTTCGCTTGGTTGGGCACCTTTTTCACTTTGTACGCCTTCATTACTTGCCTCTGCTTCACTTTTTGTACGTATGATTTTGACTTCCCAACTTTGCGAGCCACATTTCGCACGGAAAGATTGGGATTTTTCTCAATAATGGCTACCGCCTTCTTATCCATTTGTCAGGAGCATACTTTTCGACCAACCTTCCGATCCACCGTCAAGTGCTGGTCAAATGATTCGCAAACACAAAACACGGTACTTTTCGGTAGTTTTAGTTTCTTTGCTAGATCGCGTACCGATAAATTCGGATTTTGCTGCCGTTCGCACAAAACGAGTTTGCGCACTTCCACTTGATTCGACGCCATTTTACTAAATGTAACTAGAATGTAAACATGTTGTACCACGAAATAAAGTGGAGAGTTTCAGCTGTCATATAATTGAAACGTTTCAGCGATCCGTGACATAATTCAAAATCTACACTGAAAGAAAAGTGTCCGAAATTTAACGTGGACAGGCTTTAAATAGCCAAATCTGCAAAACATTCTAAAGAAAGTCTCCGATTGATAGTAATAAATTATTCGAAGATAGTATTTATCTTAAATTTGGTAATTATTTTGATGGACAAAATAAAGTACGCATTGAGAGAATACATCATTCGGGAATTTTGTTTTAATTACACTACTCGGCAAAATAGAAACTTTTTGCGCTCCCATCGGCTTTTTTATTGCATTTTATAGATTTCACCTCGCTGAATCCAAAATTGAGCTCGAAATTGCTGTTACACGTCCAATTTTTTAGAAAAATTAGTTTAAAATTCACAAAAACACGTATATTTCTGAAATTTTTTATAGTTTACCGACTAGTCACATATAATTCTATCTCTGCTCTTTGAATTTTGGACTTAGATCCTATAGAACGGATCTTTTTAAATCCATTGGTGCTCACAGATTTTTTGTAACACGCATGATTGTTGAGTAAAACCGGTTTTTCCGTCCGAAAACTATGAATATGGTGAAAATTGTTTTTTGGCGGGGGGGGTGGGGGTTTGGTGGTTTTTTTTGGGGGTGGGGTTTTTGGGGGGCCCTTTTTTGCGGTGTTTGGGGGGGTTTTGTTGTTTGCGCGAGTTAACGACGTTGCCAACCGGGGCTCGACATATTCCAGCAAGGCAATCGACAGAGTCAGCAGAATTCATCCACCGATCGATGGGTCGATCGATCGGACTTGGTACCCATCGCACGAGGTGCTGAGACAGCAGAGTCAGCAAGCGTTCATCGGTTAGGTGTTACTTAGCTAGGCCCAATAAAGTTAGTCTTTTCGTAGTGGTCAATTGGTGTAGAACCTTTTTTAAAAAGAACTCCATATAACAAAACTTTTAACTGGCGCCCAAATAGGGACCTGCCGTAGTGGAAACAGTATTCTACAGTAAGTTCTGTGGTGAAAAAATCGTCTAAGTTTAGTGTTTGTGGAAAAAAATCTAAAAAGGGAAAAAAAAAAATTTTAAATATTTTGTTGAGCGGAGAAGCCTATATCACACCAGGGTTTCACGAGCCCCATCGCAGCAACCGAAGCAGAGATCAGGACACCGTAGCCAACCGGCTCAATCGTCATCAGGGCCCCCAGTAGCACCGCAGCAAAGAGGACAACCCGAAGTGACTGCCTGGTTTCTCTCCATAGGCAGAGTCCCGAAGAAACAAAATCATCGCAACCGAGATCAACCCATAAATCAACCTACAAAGTCCAATGAAGATGTTGGCAATTTATATACTTTGGACTATCCAACTGACTACAGCTCGGACAATAGATATACGGAACTTGGACGGATAGCCATTAGTTGCCCTTGACCATGGGCCGGCAAGGATTCAGAATCATACTATTATTTACACCATTTTAATATAAGTTCTATTAAAAATTACGTTGAAATATTAAATAACCAGTTCGAAGATCTGCAAAAGAATCAGTTTTCTCCTCTCATCTCACAACATTTTGAAATTATACATTCTCTCCTTCAGAGACTAAGCCCCAGAAGTAGAGTAAAGCGCTGGGATAAAGTAGGGACTATTTGGAAATATATAGCAGGAACACCAGACGCTGAAGATTTAAAATTAAATAATTCATCAATAAACAATCTCGTTTTTAATAACAATCAACAAGTTAAAATCAATCGTGAAATTACACTTCAACTAAAAGATGTAGCCTTCAAGACGAAAGAGGCAATCCAAATTTTTAATTCTAGAAACACCGAGTTTAATGCAATAGGAATTTTAGAAAATCTTTAATTCCTATCACAAAAGCTTGAGCAAATCTTAGATACTATAACTTTAGCTAAGTTAGGGATCTTAAATGTAATAATACTTAGCAAAAACGAAACCACCACATTTATTCACAATTTAGCTAGAGAAAAGATTTTCGTGTCATCCGCAGCGGAAGCCATCTCCTACGCCTCTGCATCCATCGCCACCAACCAGAAAGAAATCTCACTTTTAATAAAACTCCCCAAGCTTGATAGCAAAATTTATCGAAAAGCCCACATCTATCCTATCACCCACGATAAGCAACAAATCCATTTATTAAACAGAAATTTCATCATTCATGAAAACGAGACGTTCATCGTAAGCTCCCTAAAGCCAACTATTTTCAAGCTCGACGAGGTAAGACTGGAAAATTCTACGTGTATACCAAAACTCCTGCAAGGACAGATCTGTAATTATACTACAGATCCATCACCCGAAGAAATTACCTCCATAGATGATCAACATCTGCTGATCAACACAGTACGAAATTTCACTATAAAAAGCAGTTGTGGAATGTCAGAAAGGAAACTTTCAGGATGCTACTTGATATCCTACGACAACTGCACTATCAACCTGAATGATATCATGGTCAGTAATACTATACAACAACTGACTGGAAGACCTATACAGTTACCTTTGGATGGTCTCACTATAACCAAAGACCAACAAATTTTCACCCTAAGTTTGGAACATCTAAATCATCTGCAAACGGAAACCAGGAAAGACTTAGAGATGATACGACTGGAAAACAACAGTTTCCAATGGACACCTTTCTCAATTCTTGGAACGTTTTCCTTCACCCCTATCATAATTGGCTTGGCCGTATTTTTTGGAATCTTTGTTCGCAGGAAAGCTATGAAGATCCAGTTTACCCACCAATCGAAGGAAGTACCGGCTACCAGGGACATTACGATTGGATTCCAACAGATGAGCTCAAAAGACGTTATTCGGACGGAGCCTCATTACTAAGGCGGGGCAAGTTAACGACGTTGCCAACCGGGGCTCGACATATTCCAGCACGGCAATCGACAGAGTCAGCAGAATCGATCGGACTTGGTACCCATCGCACGAGGTGCTGAGACAGCAGAGTCAGCAAGCGTTCATCGATTAGGTGTTACTTAGCTAGGCTCAATAAAGTTAGTCTTTTCGTAGTGGTCAATTGGTGTAGAACCTTTTTTAAAAAGAACTCCATATAACAAAACTTTTAACTCGCGTCGCCCCAGGGGTTAGCATCAGCGGCTCGGCACAGCTCCCTGTAAAAGTTCGTCTTGCTCAGTCTTATCTCTCGTTTTAGTTCGGCCCTGGCCGCTCGGAACACCACCCTGTGCACCTCTCTGCCTGCTGTGGTTTTAGCTCTCTGGACACGTCTTTTGGCCCTGAGACAACTAGCGCGAAGGTTGCTGAGTTGCTCATCCCACCAGTAAGCTGGGCGCCGCTTGTTCCTCTGCTCCAGTTTTCTCGGCATGCCTGCGTCGCATGCCATTGCTAACGCATTCGGCAGCTCGTCCACGTTTCGGCTCTAGCGTTCGTTGTCGAACCGAAGTGCCTAACCAAAGAGTTCCTTGCCGAAGACCTTCGTTTACCACTTCCGCTCGCAACTATTTGTCCTTCGAATTGCGATAGGATTCCGCTGGCCGATGCTATACCGGATCGCCAGATGGTCGCTGTAGGTATACTCCTCATATACTTTCCAGTTCATATTTATCATCAACGACGGACTAACATCAAAGACAGATTCACGACCGTCCTTGCAAAAAGTGCTGGTGGATCCTACGTTCGATAGTGTAACTTTCAACTTTGCCAGAGCTTTTAGCAGGCTGCACCTTCTAGCGTTGGTACATCTGAAGCTCATCGGAAGAAGACCGCTCTTCATCAGAGAAGACGTCAATGCTTGCGCTGTGGAGTGGGGCAGAAGATGTACCGCCCCACTCCACAGCCCAAACATTCAAGTCTTCTCCGATGACGAGCAGCCTTCTCCCGATGAGCTTCTCGGTCAGTGAATCCAGCATCTGGTGGAACTGTTCCATGGTCCACCGTGGAGGCGCATAGCAGCTGCTAACAAAGATCACGTTGATTTTGGCGATCACGAACCCTTCGTATGAACTGGACACTACTTCCTGGATGGGAAATCTGCCCATCACTTGTACCGCTGCCATCGCCGCTCTATCTGTCACCCAGTTTCCATTATCGGGAGGAACACGATATGGTTCCGCAATGATTGTGACGTCACACTTTGTTTCTGTTGTTGACTGCCACAACAGTTGCTGTGCTATGTCCCAATGATTGAGGTTAATTTGGGTTACCTTCATTACTGCCGACCTGCTGTTGCCTTTTTATATACGGGGTATCTGAAGCCACCCGTCATGTGGTCGTTTCTGTCGTCCTGTTTGCACAGCATGCATCTCAGTTGCTTTGTGCAGTCTCTTGCAAAATGAACTTTCTCCCCGCATTTCCTGCACAGACTGTCAGACCTTTGCAGTTCCTCGTCTGGTGACCAAACCGCATGCACTTAAAGCATCTCTTCAATTCCTTTGCTACTCGACGGACGACTCTCAGTGAGCACACCGACCACCCAACTTTTACTCGACCCGACTCCGGTGTTTCCGATTATGTAACAATGAAACGGGTTTTAGTGGGATCAGAGGTCGGCCTTTTCTCAAAGGTCGACCTTGATCACACTCTGACACAGTGCACGATGACCAAGTGCAGGCCTCTGTGTTAGGTCAGTCCATAAGGATTTCCCGAACCTTGTATAAAAAAAAGTCAGTCAGTCAGTCAATAAACATATGAAAATGATCCATAAATTATGCCTGCATTTTTGAGTCACTATTTTTTCTAATTTTTGGTCCATAAAAAATGGTAAATTGTCCCTAACATTCCCGTTAGACTAATGAAAATTTGCACCTTTGATAAGAAACTAAGACCAATACAAAAATTTCATTAGGGAACCGCGAGTACTATGTAGAAAGCAAACTTTTCGTTCAATAGTTATGCTAATATAAAATTTTCTCAGTTTTGCCAGACATTGGTTTTCAGAAAAACGTCCAGTAAGAATGTTCTTAATCAATTCATAATATATTGCTAATCTTTTGGCATGATGCGCAGTCAGACACACTATATTGTACAATGTGATATAGTAGCCACGATTTGTTGTGCTTTACTCCAAAGGCTAGAAATGCCAATGTTGCCTGCTAAGCAGTTGAGGATTGAAGAACTAAGGCGGTAGAAAGCGACCGATGTTCTCGATCTCCCGGTATAAGGCTAACGGAGGATATTTTTTTTTTACATAGGACCGAAGAGCTATAGCGAGTTGGACGGCAAGCGTTTGCCCGGCATAATTTTATTTAAAAAATTCGAAAATAACAGTTTGATCATGTCTTAAATTTGACCTGTAGCTCTTTACGTGCACGAGTGATCTTTCCCAAATTTTTTTCAAAATATGTGTATAGCATACTGTGCCATAAAAATGGAACTGAAATCTTAAGAAGAACAAAGAGTGATGACCAACTGCTTGGTCACCACAAAGTGTGTTCAATCGAAAAGGTTTATAATTCCAAATATCACAATCAGCTAAAAGCTCTTGGAGCTCAATAAGAGAATTCTTTGTACCTATACTGGCCTAGTAACCAGATACTGCCCGAGTAGATATCATTTGAAAAACATTGGCCAGGTTCAGAATGATATCCGTCGTTTCGGTAACATGGAACGTGAACCCTCGGAACATCTGTTCTGCAGTTGTGTGCAGCGCAGATTTAAATTTCTGTGCAGTGGCCATATGCAACCTAGAGAAATTTGGACTGGAAAGGTGGTGGGTTTTATAAACTCAATTTTGCCTGACTGGCAGAAGACGCGTCTTAGGCTGTTCATTTGACAAATGGTGATCAACCTATAAGATGCGAATATAAAACAGGGGTATACCACAAAAGTTCAACTCAGTAGGTTTCTACAACACAAAACAAAACAAAGGGTGGATGCTATTAGATCCATAAGAGCATCTTCAAAGGCGATCCAAATCGTGGATTGGATTTATTTTTTTAGACCAAACGCAAAAACATTGCTGCACCGGTGTTGTAAATTTTGTTTTATACTGGATCTGTTTTGCATCATTTTAAAACTGGTATATGTTTTCATCTATTCTTGCAGCAATTTGAAACAAGAAAAATGCCGTTCCAAAACACTACACGCTACTTGATTATACCAACTATTGAGTAAAATTTCAGCTTTTACTAAACAATAACTCAATTTTATTGAGTATATTCTGAGGTATATTTGTGAGCCGAAAAGTAACCGTGTTTGCTACGTATGTTGCTCGCCTCGGATGCTGATAATTACCTCAAGTTGCTCCTGGTGCTAGTGAATTGCCTTTTCGTTTTATTCCTAAATAACAAATGCTTGTCTTAGTTTTTTTTACAGCCACTGCCTTTTCCGGAAAACGCCGACTAGATCGAAATGCGGAGGTTCCGAGTTTCCGAATAGTATTTCGATTGCTCGGAAATGAAAAGTAAACCTCATTCAAAGTGAACAATCGGTTTATTGATAGGTTGGTCATGTTAAGCACTTGCAAATAGCTCATACAGGTGAATTTTGGAGAAGCCTCTAGTGGACTCTAGCAGTCGCATAATGTCCAGGAACACCTCCCTTGGAATGCGGTAACGCAGAAAGTGCTTCTCGTTGTAGGTTTGCGTTTCGCTCAAGTAGTCCTGGAACAGCTTCTGATGACCGGAACGGAAATCACGGTCGACGTTGGGGCGTAATCCAGGATGTTACCCTTTCCGTTCCGACTCTTGTTTGTCCGCTGCCAAACTACAAATCAGCACTATCTAATATCGTTTTAATTAAATGCATGCATTCACACACTCACCTTGAACCAAACGAAAGAACAAGTATTCGTTGTCGTCAGCTAACGACGCATGCCAGTATTAAAAATTATTTTGTCAAACCAATTAATGGCAAAATGTATGTGAAAAATTTGCGATCTCTGAAAAAAAAACTTCTGATCTCTGATGTTGAATGATAGGTGTTAGCGGGTTTAACAACAAGAAATACACCACCGGTGCGTTGTACGCCAAGTTGGTCTATTTTAGCTATTTCTATTCAAATTTCGCTGATGCAAACTAGGTATAAAGTTGATCTAAAAATAGACCGACGCTGAAGATGCTCTAAGGTATGATGTAGGTTTTTTATTGGGAAAGTAAGCTTAAAACGCTCGAAAGCCGATTCGGAATAATTAAAACGAACACTTAGGATGTTATTGGGGCTACACACAATGTGTGATGGAGAATTTTCATCGGAAACGTAAGGGTTTTTTTTAAAAATAATGCTTAAAAGTCGATTTGGACCGACTTAAACCTACAGTAGGGATGCTATTAGGGGGACACTCAAAAAGTGTGATAGTGCATAACTTGTTTCAAGATCTAGTGGTACGACAAGTATGACGAATTATAATTAGTTAAGATTCCCGGCCCATCACACTCTATGAAGCACCACCTCTCACTCTCTAATAACATTTAACATTTTTTGAAGCTTCTTTACCACCATGTGTTTTATTTAAATTTTTATATTTGAAGAGGGTCGCCTTATGAATACCGAAAAAAACCGATTCTCTTTGTTTAATCAAAAGCAAAACTATTTAAGAATGCGCGTGTTAAATTGCAGATTGTAATTCGGAAGATACAGCCGTTACAGAGGCTCGGCACACGAGCGCACCGGTCACTTATACACACTTTAAAGCACGTTATCTCAAAACCACATTTTTCAAACTCCAGTGCAGGATTAGTTTTCAGCCGAACTAATTTTTATTCTGTTGATAAAAAACTTTTTTTTGTATGAACCAAAGATAGTCAACACTGTAGACCAATCAAAATCCAACCCACACGCTTTTTAAGGTGAACAAATTCATTAACCAGACTTTGCCTGATTCTCCAAGATGGGCTTGAATTGGTCTTGAACATTATCTAAATCGTTTAGTCAACCGTCCTGCGACAAATAAAAGTAGGCGACTACCATATGAATAAATAACCATCACCATCATTCAATTTTATTGTTCACAAAGCGAGCTCAATCACCTTCCCATTTGAGACACACCAAGCCCAGCCATGGAACTCGACACCTCGAGGAAAAAAGCCAACATTAGTCAGGTACCGTTTTGACTCGGTAGAAGAATGGTTCCCAGTAATCCCATTTAGGTACGACTCCCCTGGCGTTTGTGGGCAAAACATCAAGTGCACGGAACGCCTCTGCGATTTGCTTGCTTTTGAATGAAACAAGAGATCAAATATATTGCTTCGACATGCACAGTAGGAATTTTATTTGTATCGTTTCACTATTTTTGCTCATCCTTCTTCCCACCACTCTCGACATCATTCTTCCTCATCTTCTTGGGAACTTTTTTGTCAACATTCTTCGGGATCTTGCTGTGTCTCTTCTCGTGTTTCCGCAGATGATCCAACCGCACAAATCGTTTGTCACATGTCTGACAGCTATGTGGGGCTACCATGTGAGCGCCCGACACATGTCGGATCATGTCATTCTTGTAGTAGAACTTTTTCGGACAATGCTCACATTCGAATTTCTTGTTCTGTTCACTGTGCCGAAGTCGATGCTCCTCCAGCTCCTGCTGCAGACGGAACCGCTTCCCGCAAATATCGCAACGTTGCTCCAAAGGACCCGAGTGGTAGACGTTTCTGTGCTGCGTCAGGGCACTCTTACGATCGAAAAGCCGGTCACAGAATGGGCAAGGATACTTGCTATCAGTATCCCACTGACGGACTGAACTTCGTTTCTTAAGCGGGAGGTGGAATGAGTCACTCACTTCAAGAACGAATTTGATTTTAGTTTCGATCGGAGGTTGGCTGCTGGATTCTGCCATCTGTGAAATGTCATCCACCAATTGTGGTGGCACTTCGTCCGTTGCGTAATATGAGGGTGCGAAGAAAGATTCCCCGATCGGAAATGCAGGTTCTTCTTGGGCGACCAGACCTTGATAGGACGTCAAATCACAATAGGTTGTGATGTCGTTGTTATTCTGATCCGATGGACCATCGTCAGTTTGAGGAAGGGAAAATAAACAATGCGCTTGAGGTTCGCTCGAAAACGGATAATCTGGCTCATATAGGCATGCTGGTTCGACGCCGTAGACAAAGGTGTCATCAAATGTTCTGGTTATAAAATAACCGGGATATTCTGGAGAACCTTGCGTCGGTTGGGAATGATGCGGCGGTGACGTGTATGATCCTTCCGTTTCAAAAATTGGCCAATACTCCATAATACGTTAGCATGGTTGCTCCATTAAAAATGGTGACCTTTTGTTGGAATAAAATAGAATCAGAGGACGGGGTCGATAGCGGAGGAAAATTCTTACCTGATGATAAAGATACGGTTTAGATTTCCATCAGGTTAGAGGTTTTTACTTTTTATTGATTCTTCTATTACAAAAAAATCATTCGATGTTAGTTTCATCAGTTATGAAGGCACAAAGAACACTACAGCAGCACACGTATTCTTCTAAGTGATGATTGTGTTGTTTGGTTTGAGAAGATGACCATAAATGAAGAGCAAAATGGGGAATGCAGAACAATATAAGCTTTGCTATAAAACGGGACTGTTGCTACACGGAATAAAATTAAGTTTTATCGAAGGAATGAAAACTGAAAATATGAAGAAAAAAATTATAGGTGGGTTATATCAAGGATGTAACCGCGAGGTTCACGTAGGACCACGTTGGTACACAGTAATAATAGTATCATCTAATTTATACATATCATAATACACAAAAGGAAAAGAATGAAATGGACTCTCCGTTTTCAATGGTAGAATTTTCAATTGCCCTTCTGTCTTGTAACAACTCAGCTCCGGGAATGGATAGAACTAAGTTCAGCTTGCTTAAAAACCTCCCAGACGTCGCGAAGAGGCGCTTGTTGAACTTGTTCAATCAGTTTCGGGAGCTCAAAGTTGTTCCGGATGATTGGAGGCAAGTGAGAGTAATTGCCATTCAGAAACCCGGTAAACCCGCGTCAGACTATAACTCGTACCGTCCCTTCTCGATGCTATCGTGCATTCGGAAGTTGTTGGAGAAGATTATTCTTCTTCGTCTGGACAAGTGGGTTGAGACGAATGGCTTACTATCAGATACGCAATTTGGTTTCCGTAAAGGCAACGGAACTAACGACTGCCTTGCGTTGCTTTCAACTGAAATCCAACTATAGAAAGATGAGTTTTCTCTTGATCTGTACGCTGAACCTAGCGTTGGAAGAAGTGTACTGTGTAGTGGATCACTGAGCGATTCCAGCGCACTACTTCCGACTTTGGGTTAAACGTGCGGATCATGGGAAAAATCGATTTTCGCTCAGATGATATACTAATTTTTACTTGCAACGAGTATAAATATTGTGTAGCCTATTGGGAACTGAAATGCACGACTCGGGAGAATTCAACATTAACATAACATTTGACAATCGTAGTACACATTAAACCTTACGTCAAAAGTACTGCGCTGTATTTCCACGGTGGTGCGCCATATAACGCACTATCTGAGACGTTAGGTTTAACTTGCATAACTGGCATAAAATCAAATATCATGAGTTATGCATTTCGGTTTTCAACTGGCGACACATTGCACCATTTTGTTTTATTCGTTTTACGCATAACGCATAGACCCTTTTGATAAGTTAGTCTCAGTAGGCTGCGAATCCAATGGAATGGTCAAAAAAAAATTGTCGTTGGTGGCTGAGATGAAGGAGTGTTCAATATATTGAATAGGTTTTTATTGAATTTCCGCTTGAACGATCCGCTGGTTTTTAATTTCTTCCACCTGTGGGCGTCCATTGTGACAGTTTGTTTCTTTTTCACACAATGTTCTTTCTCAAGAATATGTGCTCTTATTTAAAATCAAATGGTTCTATGAGAGTTTTATGGCAGCATTTCCAAGATACATTCATCTTAAAGAAGAATGTCATAAAACTTTTACAAAACTTTTATCAGGTTTTATGCAAGTTGCGAAACGATGTCTTGAGAGGGGTATCAAGTATCTTATAAAATTACTTACAAGGTGAATTACACTTATAAAAGATGTAGTTTTATGGAGGTTTCTTCAAGTGTTCTTTAATCACTCTTAAGAACTCTTAATGAATTAAAACCACCTTAACTTGGAAAATGCCCTGATAAAACCGGATGAACTCCATAATGCTCTGATAAAACTACCATAAAACATGAATAAAACCAATTTGCATTTGAATTGCTACTTGGGTAGCCTTCGTTGAAAAACAGCAAATGGGTTCAGTTTTCTTGGTCATCAGGGGGGCTTTTGATTCTGTGTGCATCGATGTCCTTTCGGACAAACTCCACGCTAGTGGGCTTTCAATAATTTTAAACAACTTTTTGAACAACTTGTCCGAGAAACATATGAGCTTTTCTCATGGAAACTCGACAACTTCACGACTTAGCTACATGGGTCTCCCTCAGGGCTCATGTTTAAGCTCCCTTCTGTACAACTTCTATGTCAAAGACATTGATGAATGTCTTGCTGAAAATTGCACGCTGAGGCAGCTTGCAGATGACGGTGTGGTCTTCGTTGTTGGACCTAATGCACCGGACCTGCAAGGACCATTGCAAGATACCCTAGACAGTTTGTCTTCTTGGGCAATGAAGCTAGGCATCGAATTCTCTCCTGAGAAAACTGAGATGGTTGTTTTTTTCTAGGAAGCATTTTCCAGCACGGTACCAGCTTCAACTCACGGATAAAACAATCCCTCATAGCATGTCTTTCAAGTATTTAGGTGTCTGGTTCTATTCCAAATGCACTTGGGGAAAGCATGTTGCGTATCTAAAGCAAAAGAGCCAACAAAGAACCAATTTTCTTCGATCCATCACCCGGCACTTGGTGGGGAGCCGATCCGGGAGATCTGATAAGGTTATATCAAACTACCATCCTGTCGGTCTTGGAATATGGTAGCTTTTGTTTCCAATCGGCGGCCAACACACACATCTTGAAGCTACAACGCATTCAATACCGTTGCCTTCGAATCGCGCTAGGCTGTATGCATTCGACGCATACAATGAGCCTTGAAGTACTCGCCGGGATACTTCCCTTAACCGATCGTTTTGCGGAATTGTCGTTCCGGTTTCTCATCCGTTGCGAGATATTGAACCCATTGGTAATCGAGAATTTTGAAAAGTTGCGTGAGCGAAATCCCCAAACACGATTCATGAGCTTGTACTATGAGTACATGACTCTGGAGATTGGACCATCCTCGTTCAATCCCAATCGGGCGGATTTGCCTGATCTTTTTTTGCTCGTCTGTGAGACTCGATCTTACGATGAGACAAGAAATTCAGGGAATTCCAGAGCCCCATCGTTCGACAATTGTACCTTCAGTTTTTGCGAGCAAGTACCGCCGCGTTACATCAGAGAAGAAGTTTTACACAGATGGGTCAATAATCAATGCGTCCACTGGATTTGGTGTATTCAACGATCTTCATAGCGCCTCATTCCATCTTCAGAATCCTTGTTCGGTATACGTTGCGGAACTTGCAGCTATATCGTACGCATTAGAGCGGATCGCCTCACTTCCCCCTGATCATTATTTCATATTTTCGGACAGCCTAAGTTCCCTGGAGGCTATTCGTTCAATGAGGCCGATGAAGCACTCGACGTATTTCCTGCATGAAATACGGTCGTCACTGAGTGCTTTATCCAACAGCTCATTGCTCTATACCGGGTAATGAGAAAGCGGACTCACTGGCTAAGGTGGGCGCTATGGAAGGCGATATTTACGAGCGACAAATCGCCTTCAATGATTTTTTTACAATTGCTCGTCAGCAAGTTCTCATCAACTGGCAACAAAAGTGGAATGATGATGATCTGGGAAGATGGCTACATTCTATTCTCCCACAGGTTTCGAGAAAATCTTGGTTCAAAGGGTTGAATGTGAGCCGCGATTTTATCCGCGTAATGTCAAGGCTCATGTCCAATAATTGTTCCTTAAACGCGCTTTTCTATCGAATTGAGCTCACAGACAGCAATTTGTGTGCCTGTGGTAACGGTTATCACGACATCGAGCATGCTGTCTGGTCATGCACCTTATATCATGCGGCGAGATCCGACTTATGTGATTCCCTCAGGGCCCGAGGAAAACAACCTGCTAAACCAATTAGAGACGTTCTGGCCTGCCACGATCTCGAATATATGAAATTAATCTACGATTTCCTAATACGGATCGATTTGAAAATCTAAGGAGTGTATCGAAAATAAGCTAACCACAAACTTTCTTTCAAATTATGTTGAAAACCGATATTTTATTCATACAAAAAATTGATCCTTTATTGTACGAGGTTAAACTTGAACATAATGAAGACCGGATGAAATTTAAGTTATTCCTTCACGAATTTTCGAACTTTGGATCGAATGCTCTTCATCAAGTTCCGGACAAGTGTTGCATCGCATTTTTGGACGCTTGAGCCCAAATTTTTTTGAACTCCTGCATGTTCCCAGCTGCCTTACCAGTCTTTTTGAAGACCCTCTTCACGATTGCCCAGTAACGTTCGATGGGTCGAAGCTGAGGGCAATTTGGTGGATTGATATTTTTCCCAACGAAATCTATACCCTTTTCCGCAAGCCAATTGAGAGTGGTTTTGGCATAGTGAGCCGACGCTAAATCCAGCCAAAACAGTGTAGGTGTACTATGCTTCTTATATAAAGGCAACAATCGCTTCTGGAGACACTCAGAGCGATAGATTTCCGCATTTATAGTTCCGGTAGTGTAAAAAATGGTTGACTTCAAACAACAGGAACATATTGCTTGCCATACCAGTACCTTTCGACCGAATTTCTCCACTTGAATCGACCTGTCCGCATCGCTCACATCCTCCCCAACGACGGCAGTAAAGTATTGTGGACCTGGAAGGGTTTTTGAGTCCTCCTTTACATAGGTCTCATCGTCCATCAAAACGCATGCATCCGGACGCTGCAAAAGACGCGAATACAATTTCCGGGCCCTTGTTGCTGCTCGCTTCTTCTGTTCTGCACTTTGTTTCGAGATTTTCTGCTTCTTGTAGGTCTTCAGGTGGTTTCGCCTCTTGATACGCTGGATCATTCCGACACTCGTTCCTGCTTTTTTGGCCAAATCACGTATTGACATTGATTTGTTCTTCATGATTAGAGATACCACTTTCTGCTCCAGTTTCGGGTTGGAAGAACCGGGTTTTCTGCCTCTTCCTGGTAGCTCATCCAAAGAATAGTGTTCCCCAAACTTATTAATGATGGTTTTAACACTCGCATGATGAATTCCAAACCGCTTCGCCAATTTTCGCATAGTAATACCCTTCTCACTTAGCCATGTGTCCAGAACCTTAATTTTCACTTCCTTTTCAATACGCGACATTTTGAAAACGCAGAATTTGAACCGCACAAACAAGTAAACAAAAGAAAGCTGACAGTCAAACGCACAGCATGCAGTGTTCAGAGCATAAAAAACCATCACAAATACATGCGTACAACGCAAATGTATGTGGATAGCTTATATTCGATACACTCCTTAGTAGCGTTTGGTCTTGTAATTTTCCAAGTCTTCCCCCTCATCGTTGTTCCAACATAGCCCCCTATTTTGTGTTTCTTTTCAGTTATTCCGTCAATTGTTTGTTTCCATGCCGAGATCCACTTGCTACAGTGCTTATTATGTGTCCCACGCCCTTGTCCTCAATCCTTTTCCAAGTATCCAACATGTTTAAATATTGTATTCCTTAACCTCGAGCAAGCCGCGAGTATTCGGCCCCGTCCTACTAACATTAGTATTAAATTTAAATGTAAATGTAAATTTATCAATGTACATAGAATAACGGCTCCGCAAAGCTAACGCATTTGAGCCTTGACAAATAAATGGATTATAAAAAAAAAAAAATATCAACAAATGTTTTGGTCAAGGGCTTCAAATACTGAGTTGACAACCTCGAAGAAGGGTCTGGTCCTCACAATCGCGAATCATATGATCACAAAAGACTACTAGTTGAAACATGGGGACGTTTGTTGGCGTGGCCTGGGCACGCCTATTGTCAAATTCCCAATAGCGAAGGGAGGGGGTGCGACTGAAGATCGTGTACCTGTTAATCATATTGTATGTTTTCCATTCTCTTTTAATTAATAATTTCAGCACGCTTTGGAATCATCTTTGCATGTACAAGGATGGGAGTTTATCCTGTTTTAACTGTTTAGATAGACGAAATGTTGGCTTCTGAACTGACTGATCCCGGCAACCAGTTTAGGAAACTTTTATCCTGTGATTCTTCCATCAATATATTTGTTCATATTTATTATTTAGCTTTTTGCATATTTAAAGCGAGCCTGAAGACCGTGGCCTTTTTCTCAACATTTGCAATGAAGCGTCAATTCTTCAGTCTCATTTAATTATACTCTATTTATTATTGCATATCCATAAATTTAAGTAACTTTCAGGAATGTTGATCTCCACAGGAACAACTTTCGTACAATATATGTAGTTAGCGGGCGGCGGCAATCGACAATGGATTAACTAATCACCTACTAATTTTCTTAAATATTTAATTATGAAAATTGCAAACATCGCTAGCTGAGTATATCCTAAAGCTTAGCGTCCCTACTAACACAATTCCTCCGTTCCCGTGACACTTATGAGGGGTTCTGGAGTTCTCCGCATCTCTCTTAAGTTAGTGTCGGACTAACATTCCTTCCTTATCCCCACCAGTTGCAAGGACGTGGCCAGGACAGCTCTTGTCTGTTGGAAGAGGTGTCCCTATTCATCACACCATTCTTAACAACAGTTCAGAACTTGTACTACCTACGCTATTGTGCGACCTGGTTTATGTTATGTTATGTTATGTTATATTGCTCTGTGCCCTCTTTTTTTGGGTTTAAATAAGTACGCTAGCCGGACCGATATGTTTCCATATCTTGTTAAGTTCATCACAAACTCTATTGGGCAGATCATTCCAGGTCTTCCAGAACAATTCCCATTCTGTTACTTTTGACGTTGATGCTGGTGTTCTCCAGGGGAGCCTCTTAGGCCCTGTCCTATTCAATATCTGCACTTCAGATGTTGCTCCCCTACCGGGTGAAGGTATATTGTCGATGTTTGCGGATGACCCTTCCATTATCTACAAGGGCCGAGTGATTCGTGTTCTGACTGGAAAACTTCAGAAGGGCCTCAATGTTTTGTCCGAATATTTCAATAACTGGAAGATCTGTATCAATGCATCTAGAACCCAGACGATTCTGTTTCCGCACTCAAAGTCACCGCGACACATTCCGCCAGGAGATGTCAAAGTCCACCTCTGTAACACACCGATCGATTGGTCCGGGGAAGTAGTCTTTACCATGGTCTTATCCAAGATAGCAAGTTGTTGTTCCGATCGCATGTTCACAAAACCTCAACTAAATGTAGTTTTCTGTTAAGATCTCTATATCCGCTGATCAACAAAAAATCCACTCTATCGACCAAGAACAATTTTGCAGTTCATAAGCAAATCTTTCTTCACTTCGAGTACGGTTTGCCATTCTGAGAGAGTTGCGTCAATTGCCACCATCGAAAACGTCAGGTAGTTCAGAACAACATTCTTCGTATGATTCTGAACTGTCCTCCAAGAACTATGCATTTTGAGATCCTTCGCCTAGCTAGTCTCCAGACCCTCGGCAATAGAAAAGGTATAATCCTGGAAAGTTCAGAAAATCCAGCCCGAGTTCGCCCTATCCGACCATCAGACAGCTTGTTAACTAGGCTTCAGTTATTGTAGTTGGGTAGGTTATCAAATTTTCAAATTAAAAAAAAAAAACAACATCACGCAATCAAACCTAAAAGATATTTATTTAGGATGCAGAGCCCTTATGGCTAATCACTTAGAAGGTCAAAACAAGATGCAAGTTAAAACAAACGAAATAAAAATACATTTTAGTAGTAGTAGAAATGATTTCATTGTTCGGCATTAGCTTGCTAATAAATGAGACAGATATTAATTGAATCAACATTAAAACATGCATGAATTAACAGTTGTGGGGATCATCAACTAGTTAGGTAATGTTTGGTCCCTCGTACAACTATGTCTATGCCGTAAATAAGAATAAGTGAAACTCATTTTATGGCAGCCCCTAATATGTGAGTGCCCGAACTGACAAACATAATCAATGATTCTATCGGTAAATATCCCGTGACACGAAGTGTACGCATGTAAACCATCAATTCTATCGGAAAGGAGGACTCTTGCTCTTCAATATGATGTGATGAATCAATGAGGTAAGTTCTCAATGTCGATTTTTTTTTGGAAAAAGCCATTGCTTCCGTTTTTCAGTTCGGCTTTAACGAAAAATCTCTGTCGAATTAGCCACTCTCAAACTGGTTTGGATAATATGCAATGGTTGTTTAGTTAAATTAAGAAAAAATAATTTAAACACAAACTCTTTTATTGTAAAATTTAATTGGTCGTCCTAAAATGGACGGCGGTTATGATACGTGTTGGAATTTAATTTATATTTTTGGTTTACTTGGCCAGCAGGACACTATGTAATACATTCACTCCGTATAATAGTTTATTAAACTATTTACCATTTCTAATGGGTTGCGGCATATATTTATGATGTTTATTACATGGAATCAAATAATAAGAATGGAAACTAACAACCCACAACCAAAGATTACCAAGTAAGTGTAATTTTGATCAAGCTATCAAATACAGTCACACGCTCAACTGTTTGAAACTCCCCATAGGGTAGGGAACGGCTTAATCAGGGGTCACTATTTTAATCAGTTGTTAGGAAATAGGTCTATAACTCCTACATTTTCCAAATAATTTCCTTTTTAATGATACGATCATAAGCTTTAACTATTGGACCAATGATTCGATGTATGAATCATGATTGATTACCAATTTATTACTGTCATTTTGAAGATTTAAAATACACCATCTAGAAACCATCAGTTTCTGACCTGCTGAAGAAGTTCGCTCAAATTTTGCCTTTGTGTATTTTGCATTTGTATCGCGTGTACCGGAGAGCATGTCTTCATCAGCTCTCTCCCACAATTAGGCTTGTTGCCAGAACGTGATGTTGAACATTGAGTTAAATTTATTACATATTTAGACAATCTGAAATCGCTATTTATTTCATGTTTCTTCCAGTCATTGGACGTTGATCTATGCTTATGATTATATTGTCCATCATCTGGCACTGTCATTCGCAATAAAAAATATGTTTCGGAGCTGTCCAATAGTACCCAACGATAAATAATGCTTCGCTGTTGAGCTGCAGCTATGGCATCACTGTTGCTTTTGAGAGAGACCATGTTTCCTCTCTTCTTTGTTATCCATGGATATAGTGCACCGGTAATGTAACGTGAAGCCTGCTGTCTCTTGCATTTGTTTGTTTTTAAACGAAACATCCCGTTTGTCGTCACAGTGGCTTTGGCTAACATTTGCGTGAGAGTAAATGAAATAAGAAATACACATTGCCAATCTAAAGATCAATGACAAACTAAAAGTTTGGCCGTGTAGGTCTGTCTCATAACCTGCTAGTAGACGAGTTTGTGGTCGTAGCAATCGACATGTTTTGGTTGATTGTTTTCGAGAGAGGATGGGTAAAACGAAGGAGCGGGTTGAGGAAATTGACGTTTGCAGCAAATCGTCAACTGACCTATTTCATTTCGCCTTCGCACACATGCACAGAATCACACTCATACAATATTGTTAGTTTATGTACAGATTGAGGAGCTGAAGAAAACATTTTTTTTAATCGGAAAGCAATCCGCATGCGTTTAAGAAGTCCCTGCAATTGGGAACTTTATTCCATGGCTATGACATTTTCTGAGCCTAATGCTCGTTGCTGAAGGTATGTTCCGATAGACCAGACGTAAGCAGTGGGATTAATGTCTAAATATGGGCAGTTCTAATTATAGATTACATACAGCTTCATCAAATGTCTCAGGGGCTGACTAAACTGCTTAAAACCCGTCCCGTACCCTATATACATTTATCATCTCTGCTTGTTTCTCATGCCACAACAAGACGGGCTGAGGCGGATGGACAGAGCCCTATCCGAACCACCAGCAGAGACCTAGTGTCGAACACTGAAATTAATTTAGTTCGTCTCGTGTGCTTTATACTGGCGTTGATAGCATTGCATCGAGAGAAGACAGGCAAATTTCATAAGAGGGGACGTTTGGTTAACGTTTGTACTCGGCTCCTAGTGTTGCCGAGAATCGGTTTAATAATGAAGTTACCCGATATTTCAGTTTCAAGTGATGCTGAGACTCGGCATCGTTCGATTTTTTGCCGAGTTATAAGTTAAATATGAAAATGCCAGGTGAATTCAGCTAAATGTTGTGTGTGCTAAATGAGTGAATTCAGATAACCGAGCCCGTGAATAATGTTTAAGTGAAAAAAACCTCTAAACGTTCACAAACGTTAAAATCGGTCGACTACGATGAGCCGGGTATGTCGTATAAATGTCCAACGCCAGCCAAGTTTAGATGATTCTCGGTCCGTGCCGATCCAACGGGCACAAGAATAAGAGACGCGCAACGAGTAAGGTGGATCGAACAAGTAGAAGGCGACCTGCGCCTGCGGACCCTTCACAGACTGCAAGGCTGACGAAGTGCTGCCATTCACTTTCACTTTGTCCATTAACTTTCTGTACCTATTCTTATGTGCGCATTCTATCTTTTCTCCTATTGTGCTGTGCTCTTGTACTTTGCTGTATATTTTCCAGGCAAGCGGGAACGGCAAAGCTTGGGGCATTCAAAAATTACGAAACATGCGCACGCTTGCCCTGGCCGAACTTTAACAATTTATTAAACGCGTTTCAGCCTTAAGCAAATTATGCTCTTCGACCTAGGGTTAGCAAAGAAAATCCTACTGGACGCTACACTCCAAAAAAAAAAGATCTCTGACTCATTAGTATTTCACTCCTTTGGGTTTCTGTGCTCCCTCACAGAGGTAAAATTGACGGACTGGACAACGGACAGGCAACGGATGGCGGTGGATAGTGGATACTTGTACTGGACAAGGAGACAATTGCCGGAATCTTTTGTTTCGGGGACGCAGGTGGAACACGGACGGAAATAGTGAACGTAGGCGACGGCTGCTCTAGATTCAATGGAGTACAACGAGCGCAATTAGCACATTACGTTTTGACGAGCATAATTAGCACATTACCTGGTCTAGATGGATCTTACGCACAACCTAACCTGTAACGCGTTCTACGTTTTTAAAACTACATTTAACAACGGCTAATCAGAGACGAGGAGGACAAAATTATAAATCTAAAGGCTAAAGTTTACTCACTTACAAGAAACGATAACGCGGTTACAAACTTCCACTGTGACCTGAGGTTCGCACAAATGTGATGTGAAACCGTGATCCTCAGATTAGGGAAAGTTTCCTCAGCCGAACTTAGCGGAAATCTACTCGCGATCTTTTTAGAACTAGATCGGCAACACAAGAGATTATCCTACAATCGCTGGCCTTTCGTTTTATGTCAATGGTAGGCAGCACTCTCTCTTCTTTCTTCACTTCCCCGAAGATTTCTTGGGATCGATCTTGGGAGAAATTGTACCAGGCTTTATTCGCGAGGCATTACGTCTCTATAGCTAAATCGGACAGTGTGGCTGTTGGCATAGTTTCTGGTGCACAAAAATTAGGTCCACGTTGGTACGTTGATTTGAATTATTACGCAACATGGATCGAAGGCTACACTTTCAATTCTTCTTCAACTTCTGTTTGACAACTGCCCAATATTTCTCAGTTGGGCGGTATAAAGGGCAGCTGGGTGGATTGATGTTCTATTCGAAGAAATCCACCCCGTTGTCTCGATAGCTTGCCAAATCACTCCAAAACTTTACAGGTCCATCGTGACCTGTAGGTTTTTTCAGGCACTTCTTCTTGTACATTTTGGAATTCATAATCTTGTTTGCCACAAAAACCTGATTTTTTTGTCCACAGCTGCAAATAGCTTGCCAAATCAAATATTTTGTTGCAAATTTATCGGCATTTGGGCTTGCTAGGGACTTCACCTGCAAAGTTTTGAACTTTTGGGGGAATTTATATAATTTCGTAAGGCTTGCTTCATTTAGAATTGGAACAAACTTTTGCTCATATTGTGGCGCTCCTGGTGGACGGATTTGGAAGTTCTTGGCGCCCACGTGTCGGGAATTTTGTCAGCTTTACGTATGTATTTTTGACATTCCGCAAATCGACTGTACTTTGTAAACAATCAACATGGAAGCCGAAAGAAGGGAAAAATTGTGCACAGTTATTTGGAAAATCCATTGTGGTCTGCATCTAGGCTAGCTAAACAGCTGAAATTGCCCAGAAATACCGTATGGCGCGTTATCAAACGGTATAAGGAAACATTGACGACGATTCGGAAGCCTCAAGCCAATCGTCGGAGTGGAACTGTCGACCGGAAACTGCGTGGTAAGATTTTGAAGACGATTAGGAGGAATCCCAATCTGTCGGACCGTGATTTGGCCAGAAAATTCGGTGCTGCCCATAGTACCGTGAGGAGAACTCGACTCCGGGAAGGAATCAAGTCGTATCGAGCTAGCAAACAGCCAAATCGGACCATAACACAGAATAGTGTGGCCAAAATCCGTGCTCGGAAGCTATACGACCAGGTGCTGACCAAGTTCGACGGATGTCTTCTGATGGACGATGAAACCTATGTCAAGGCTGACTTCGGGCAAATCCCAGGTCAAAAATTTTACTTGGCAACGGCTCGGGGGGATGTTCCAGCCAAATTTAAATTTGTTTTTGCCGACAAATTTGCACGAAAATTCATGATTTGGCAGGGCATTTGCAGCTGTGGCAAAAAAACGAAAGTTTTCGTTACAAATAAGACAATGACGTCGAAACTATACCAAAAAGAGTGTCTCCAAAAACGAATTTTGCCGTTCATTCGATCCCACGACCATCCCGTAATGTTTTGGACAGATTTGGCAAGCTGTCATTACAGCAAAGTCGTTCAAGAATGGTATGCAGAGAAAGGGGTCCAGGTTGTTTCGAAAAACCTTAACCCACCCAACTGCCCCCAGTTCCGCCCTATTGAGAAATACTGGGCAATCATGAAGAGGAGACTCAAGGCAAAGGGGAAGGTTGTCAAAGACATCAATCAGATGAAGACCTGGTGGAATAAGATAGCTAAAACTATGGACGAAGAAGGTGTGCGCCGCCTAATGAGCCGTGTTATAGGAAAAATACGAGAATTCCTTCGAAACCGTGACGAATAATTTTATCCGTATTTTTTCTCAAAAGTATGAAGAAACCGCTACATTTGTATAAAAAAAGATCTTGAATTCAATAATAAATAACTGAAATACAGGCAACTGTTTTTGTTCCAATTCTATCTGAAGCAAGCTTTAGTCCATTAGGATGCATCTTTCGCACTTCTTAATATCCTCATTGTACAACTTCAAAGATTATTTTACAGTGTCCTGTTTGGTTGATTGACTGTTATTGAATTTCTTTGTGATATCATAATCCAATAGCCCTGGGTTTGCCCTAACCCTTCAAATGCAACTTCCGATTCTCAGTTCCAGAGCGACGCTTGATCCTGCCGATCGATAGTATGTATGCCGTTCACGAACTTGTTGGAGAACGCTGCACACGGTCGATTTAGCCAAGTATTTCAACGACTTCACGACTCTTGAACCAACCGTGTCTATTTTTCTAAGTGGGTGACCAAAATTACGGATAACTTCTTTGAAACAAAAATAAATCTTGACGAACTGAAGTGGCAACATTTCAAGACAAACTGCTGTCAAAATATTCCAGATCCGACCGCTAGGGGCGCTGCAGTAAATTAACAGTGCAGCCAGATATTAAATGGTTCAAGCCTTAGGGCATCTTCAGCGGTGGTCTATTTTTGGAACAACTTTATACTTGACTTGCATCAGCAAAGCTTGAATAGAACCAGCTAAAATAGAATAGACCAACTTTGTGTTCCCCGCACCGGTGTTGTATTTCTTGTTGTTAAGCCCGCCAACACCTGTCATCCTGCCAATCATTCAACATCAGAGATCAGAAGTTTTGTTTTTCAGAGATCCAGATTTTTCACAAACTTTTTGCCATGGATTGGTTTGACCAAATAATTTTTGCTGCCATTAGTGCGTCGTTAGTAGACGACGAGGAATACTTGCTCTTTCGTTTGGTTGAGGGTGAGTGTGTAAATGTATGCATTTCATTAAAACGATATTTGATAATGCTGATTTGAAATTTGGCAGCGGATAAACAATAGTCGAAATGGAGAGGATCACGTCCTTGAAGACGCCAGAAATTCATAACTCAGAAAACGTCCCAAAAATTCAGGAAACTTCTAAAGATTGTTGGAGCATCGTTAAAAGTTTAGGAAACATTCCAAGAACTTTTCCATTAAATTAGGGAGCTTCTTACAAGTTTAGGGATCTTCCCAGAAGCCAGAGAATCTTTCCAATAGTTCAGGGAACATCCCAGAAGCTCAGGGTACTGTAACCATTCTGTTACAATAAACGAAATGCGATGTTTTCTTAATGTGCACCATGTGATCGAGCATTCAAGTAAACATAGTAGCGGTGAAACTCACTGGGCAGACATCATGGCCATGCTTAACGGTCGAAGGCTGTAAAAGGCGCGCAAAGCCATGGAAAAATTGTGACACGAAGTCACGGGTGATGAGCTGAAGGGTTTTTGGATGCTCGGTGAACAGGTATCGTGCACTTATTTACAGGCGAGCGTGTAGAGCGTGTAGCGTGTGTTCAGTTTTACGAAATTATACGTTTGAAGCTGTCCGTTTATTGGAAACACTTTTTGGTTGCCGAGTCAAGGACCGCCAGTGCACGCTACGGTGGAGAAGGCTTTTTAGTCACCAACACCTAATAGCAAAGGACCCACATTCCTCTGGCTTTGGGCCTTAAGTGTAAAAGAGGATATCCATCTCGGGCAAAGGCCCTAAATATCAAGGAGAGAGTCCTTCCCCGGTTCGACAGAGGGCGGCCTTGTCGTCGTCGTCCGGCTACGTCAGGAGGAAGCGCCTGTGCATCGGAACCGGCTCCGCAACCGCTATCCCAGCCCGTCACCAAATCACCGTCTCGGTCGAAGTGAGCGAACGAACCGCCATCGCACTACAGCCTACGAACATAGACGCGCCAGTCTGACCGCCATCGCGCTGTAACCAACGGTACACCAGCCGGTAGTTCCACCACCATCTTGCCGAAAGGGGCATTTGTTCGTCCGCCACCGCCGGAATCTTTCTGGCACCTCATCGCAGTGCTCGCGAGACTGTAGTCGTCGTAGTCGCCGTCGTCTTCGTAGTTTTGAAGGTACGTCCTATGTCCAACCACACGAAAAACAGCAGATAGAATACAGTGTATGAGTTTATCCGTTCTGTGTAGTTTATTTATTTGAAAGCTTGAGTGCCCTTTAGTTCGCGAAGCCCCTCCAGTTTGCCCAGTAGTGCGCCGACCCTGTGACCCAGTTCCAAGAGTCTCGTGCTGCTGAGTTGTTGTCGGGTAAAACATTAGTTTCAGTACTTAAGATTTAAGAAGAACTTAAACTTCTTCCTACTCTATTCTGCTATCTGTAATGAAATATGTACCAACTGAAAGTCCAAATAACTTCTGGGAAGCTAAATCTGTTTCTCAACCTTCCGATTATTTTCAGAAAGTAGTTTCTATATCAAGTTATCTATATCTATATGGAAGTTCAACCAAGTTTCCAGAAACGTTGAGAATTTTTCGGCAATTCAATGGACTTCTCTGAAGTTCCACCACTTCCCTTCTCAAAAAAGAACAAGCAAACCTCATGATAATCTTGAAACTTCCAATGATTTTATTCAACTTCCGAGAAGTTTAGTCAACTTCTATCTAGTTAATTATATTTCCACCAAATCATCATAGATATTTAGTAATTCAGAAAACAATTTTTAAAGAGTTCATTCAGTTTCTTGAAGCTTATATCAGCTCTTATCAATTCACGTAACTGCCGAGAAGTGCATTTTATCTTAAAACTGTAGAGTGCAATGCAATTCAATAATATAAGATTTAAACACGATTTTTCGAGCTTTTCCTCCAAGGAATACGAGTTGAATATATCTTCAAAAAAATAATCGATTTCCCCCAGAAAGCTTTTCAAAACTGTCATAGTAAAATAAATCCTCTCGCCCAGAACCCAAGCAGCACATGAAACATCTTTTCAAAAAAGAAAATTATAAACATGTTACAAACATGTTTCTAAGCAGGTGCATATAACATATGCCGTTCCATCAAAGTTCGATTCATGTTTCACAAAATACTATAAATTTCAATAACGTTGCCAAATAGTAGCAGTTGGTACGAGCAACAACAAATAATAGCCCGAGTTAGAAAAGGAGAAGCCTGTTAGTTACAAAAATATTGCACTTTAGTGAATTTAATCTTGATGTAGCCTTATATTGAAATGCAACATCGTAGAGCAGAAACAGTTTGTTTCAATTCAGTATTATGGAACTTCATGTTTTTGATAATTGTTTTGCAACCAATTTGAACAAATTGTTGATAGAATGAAGATCTTATTGTTTTGCAACTATATTGCAACTACTATGAACTTTCAAAAATACGTTCCGATAATGTTACAAGATCAAGCGAATTGCGTTATGTCCTGATGGGACAGATATGTTGCAATGTAACAGCTAATAAAAACACGTTTCTCCATACGTGCAAATATTATTGCATAAAGTGGTTCGATTTTAAAAGCTATTTACAATGGCTTTTTTTGAATTTGGAGAGGAAGATAAAAAGCTGTGGAGGAAAGTATTAATAACATATATGTGACAAAAAAATGTTTATCGAAAATTTAGTTGCAATTTTGTTTTGGAATGTTGGTGAGATATCGGAATTGGGTGGGGAAAATAAGTTGCTAAAAAAAAAAAAAAACATACAGGTAACTTTTACGAAAACTTTTGAAAAATTTTTGGTTTTTTGTTTTGGAATTTTTTTTTTTTGGACCAGTGGTTTTTTTGTTTTTTTTTAAAATTTTGGGGGGAACGCGGGGGGGAAATGGTGTTGAGTTGTGGAGGGGATTTGTTGTGGTGTGGGGGGGGGGGGGGGTTTTAGAAGGGGGGGGGGGGGGGTGTGTGGGGGGGGGGGGGGGGGGGGGGGGGGGGGGGAGAACGCCTTGTATCGCATGCGGGGGAGCATATAGTAAAATAAATATAATAGAAACAATACCTTGTGATCAAAAAGTTCCGGTAATTTGAAAAAAAAAACGCATTTATTTCAATTTTTAATTGATATCTTTATTATCGCCTTCAAAGTACTCGCCATTAGAGGCAACACACATATGCCAGCGCTTTATCCAATCATCCATACATTTTTTATAGGCCGATGAATGTATGGCTTTCAGTTCTTCCAGCGAATTCTTTTTTATCGCATCAATCGATTCAAAACGCCTACCTCTGAGCGGAATTTTCAGTTTTGGGAAGAGAAAGAAGTCGCACGGGGCAAGGTCTGGTGAATATGGTGCTTGTTTGATGGTATTGGTGGAGTTCTTGGCCAAAAATTCACAAATAGTGAGCGCGGTGTGTGATGGAGCGTTATCGTGGTGTAAAATCCACGAATTATTGCGCCACAATTCTGGCCTCTTCTTTCGAATTGCCTCACGCAAACGTCTCATAACTTGTAAATAATACTCTTTGTTAACCGTTCGACCTTCTGGAAGGAATTCAGAATGGACGACACCGCGAAAATCAAAGAAAACGGTCAGTAAAACTTTAATTTTGGAGCGACGTTGTCATGATTTTTTTGGTTTCGGCTCATCTTCGGCGCGCCATTCGGACGATTTTTGACTTGTGAGCATATCAAATTCATATACCCACGTTTCATCACCAGTTATGATGCGTTCCATGAATGTGGGATCGCTATCTGCGTTCGCAATCATCTGTTTAGCGACCTCAACTCGATGCTGTTTTTGCAAAAAAATCAGCTCTTTTGGAACAAGTCGTGCTTCAATGCGTTTCATGCCCAGAATTTCCGTCAAAATGTGTTCGGTCGATCCAAATGAGATATCAAGGAGTGCAGCTATCTCCCGAATGCTAATTGAGCGGTTTTCCATAACTAAATTCTTCACGGAAGCGATGTTTTCATCGGTAGTTGAGGTGGATGGTCGTCCAGAACGCGGCATGTCACTCACGCTTTCACGGCCTTCTTTAAAGTCTTTGTGCCAAACAAATGTACGATTTTGTGACATAGAGTCCTCACCAAAGGCTTTTTGCAACATTCTGAGCGTTTCCGCTGCAGAATAGAATAACCACCGAATTTGTTTGCAGTTTGTACTGAAAATGTACTTTTCATCTTAACAAACATACATTTTGAGTTTTGGTGGTTTATAGCTTATGGTTTGTGTCCCCTTTTCTCACCTTTAGTATAATTATTTTATCTGATATTTTCTAAACAGGAACATCAAACATAACCTTTTAAAACGACGTAAGTAACAAATGTAAGCAAGCTGTGTTTTTTGTGCTGAATTGTTGCTACTTGCATTCTCAACACACGAGTAGTTAGTAAATAATTTAAGAAATTTTATTCATCAATGACGAAAAGAAATTCATATGCGTTCCAACAGCTATTCCTCAATATTTTAAAAATAATTTATATACACATCTGCATCTGCGTTTTGAAATTTGAACCGATTTATCTGATATGATCCAACTGAAACACGTTCTGTCGAAACACGGTATATGTAGCAATCATGTGTATCTGAGTAGTATGAAACCAAAACGGTGTATCATTGAATTACATTAAAATTGTTGTTCAAATTCGAGAAATACAACCATTTTGCATATTTTTCTATTCGTGGTTATTTCAGCTGCATGAAAAAACATTCGTTTTGTTTTGTTTGCTTGTTTTTTTTTAATTACATGCTGGAAAATATTATACTTACTTTTGAAAAACTTTCGAATGTCCATTTATGGTACTTCTGGATAAAATGAATCAAATAACTGCTTTAGACTGCTTATAATTAAAAAAAAAACCGTATGTATTTTACCCGATGATTCGTTTTGTTATGAAGGTTCTTCTGTTTATAAACACGCGCAGAACCATCGCTTATTCTTCCGGTCTTCCTCTAAACTCTCCACCGATTGCTTGTCGATCTGCCAAACTTGGAAGACATCTGCATGGAGTTATCTCAAATTATAATAATCCGTCCAATCTATCACAAAACGTTGCGATTGGTTGAGCGGACTGGAGATAATGAAATCCATTTGTATAAGGCCAAGTCTCTCCCGGTTGGTATTAAACCGATGAGCATGGATATCAATAGAAACATAAAGTTACCAGAAGGCACAAAATGCATCTACGGACTCTTATTTTTACGAAATCCCTCAATTTCAATTTTTAATGGATTAGCATAGATTGTTCATTAGACACTTCAACTTGATTGATACAGTTATTAGTTACAGCAGTGCAATAGATTGTAGAATACAGTAGTAAAAATTGTAAGTTACGAAAAAAGAGTTTGGTTCGAGCATCGGCTGTGAAAGGTTGTGTCGATGCTTTATTACGCACTATTTTCCTATCGAGCATGGCGCGTTTCGTGTTGTTTCGGTTATCTATAATTCGGTGTAACGAGTGATCGAGTGAGCACAGTAAGAGAACAACAAAGCGTCTCTCAAGCGTTCATAAAATTATCCTTGTTTTCCTAACGGAAAACCACCATCACACTTTGTGAGTGGCTCCAATAGCATCCTTATTATTGGTTTAACTCAGATCAAATCGGATTTCCAACATTATAAAAAATCACCTTGTTTTTCCGATGAAAAAACACCATTACACTTTGTGTGTGGCCCCAATAGCATCCTTACTGTTGTAATCGGTTCGAATCAGAAATCGGTACTAGTATTTAAATATTTTACTAAACGAAGCGTGAATTCAGCTTATTGTTTACCAAAACGAACCCTGCTGCCACCCAATCTTGTCATCCAAAATCCCAGTGATTTCTCGTGGAAGTGCGGCGGTGGTCTCGGCTTCCAATAAAACGTCCAAATAAACGTTAACGCATTCCTACCCTTTCCTTATTTGACCTGCATTCGGGCGAGGCCAGCGCCGGTATTGCCTTAGTTTGGGATCACCAGTTTTACACATTGAGCATGTTTGCATCATCTGTTGATCTTCTGAGTAATAACAGCTGAACTGGCAGTAACGGAATAACAACTTCGGGCGGTCAATCATGCTCATTATCCTGCTCATGCTCATAAAAACGGATAAATTATTTGAATAGGATAAGACAACTGCAACTTCTCGCCCTGACTAGCTTGCTGTTCTGCTTCTCACACGCTGAATCAAACTGTAAGATATGATCAACATATATTCTCAATAATACGAAACTACAGTACCCTAAAACGGGGAAAGCGGGGTAACGGGGCGGTTTGACCCATGCCATGAATAGTTCAAATAAATATTTTTCGTTGATACTTTTTCTAACTATCAACTGTGTTTCTTAATCTAGTATTATTTGGCTTCTGAAAGCTATAGCATAGGTTTGAATATTCAGTTTTTTGATTAACCAAGAACTGAACATTTTATTGAGCATAGCTTCTTCAACTTTCAGCTAGCGGGGAAAAAAATCAATCAATGCTTATCTAATAGCTAACATTACAGATTAAGAGATATTTCCCTAGTAGCACATTTGTTTCAACCCAGTAAAGGTGACTGCTCTGTGACTCAATTAAGTCACAATAGAGCTGCTGAAACCAGTTTTGACTGTTGTGTGCTGCTTGGGGTTTTTAGATACTTTAGGCTACATAGGTTGGGTTCTAGGTTAAAGGAAAAATATTGTAATAAAATTGTTACTCGTTACTATTTAAAAACTATTATATAATTACAACTTTTTTCTCATGGATGTCAATTTTTTACGCTTTTTTGCTACAACTTGTTACAAAATCGAGGCAACTTCGCGTAATTTGGCTTTTTTATTTAGGCAAAGGAGCAATCTGACAAACATCCCAAGCAACACAAAATCGTCATATTTGGTTACAGTGACTTGATTGTGACTTAATTGAGTAGTATTGGAGTAACATCAACTGTATTGCAACAAGTTACCTTGCAACCTTCTAGAGATAAAAAATAAATAATAATATATTGAAACAAATAATAAAATTCTAAAAATAAAATCAAAACTTAGGGGGGGGGGGGCAACGCCCCCCCCCCCCCCGGGGTATGTGTGAAGTGGGTGTTGGGTAAAATTTTATATTTTTTTTTTTTTTTTTTTTTTTATATGAAAAATTATTTATAAATTTATTTTTGTTTGTTGTTTTTTATTGTATGTGGGGGTGAATGTTTGTGGAAAATATTTGGGGGAGGGGAGGAAGGGGAAAAAAAAAAATAAAAATGGGGGTGGGGGGGGGGAATTTGTTAGGTGTAATTTGTGTGTGTTTTTGTGGTTTGGGGGGTGGGGTTTTTAATTTCGCGCTAACATGGTGATTGTGAGCGTAACCTTCTCGAGACTTTGTACGGTTGCGAGCTGTCACTTGGTGAATTTTGCGAAATGTTCAATCCTGATTTAGGAATCGAAATGAAAACTTACGGAACCAATAAAAATACCAAGATTCGTATGAAACGAATGCTATATAATGCCAAGGGGAAGACAATATCAATATATCTAAATATGTCATCAAATATTTCTAAATATCAATGAAAATATTTAAGTATTTTCGAGAATAAAGAGCTTCTATAGCTGAACAATGTTTGTTCTATTGATACTTTTGATTCTCCAGCTACGAGAAGAAAATGAACTTATCAAAAAGTATTTAGATATATTCAGCATAGTTGTCTACCTTATAAAAAACAGCATGTTTTTCAAAATTGCACAACCCAATGCAAGGTTATTTTGAAGTCAGATAAAACTTGATCTACTCCGATTCCTCTTATTTGAAAATTATCGACACTGAATCCGATTCGGCCCTCAGAGCAAGTATCTTTACAAGTTGACGGTTGCCATACTTTTCTGGCTGCCATGTCTTTCTCCGCAATCCAGAAAGTTTGAATCGGGGGTAATTATGAAAAAAGTAATGTGAAGTTTGTGTTTGTGTAGTTTGCGGTGGTAAATATTTGAACTTAACAAAAGTGAACATTTTTTCGCCAATACCATGAATTTTATTGTTTTTGTGTGGTACTAACAGCCTTTGTTAGAGTGAAAATGGTCCTTATCGTCTTCATTAAGATAAATGAGCTCAAAACTAATGCTGTACTATTCTTCAACGATAGAGTACCGGTAAACGGGGTGACCTGCAACAATTTGGGAGTGACTTGCAGCACCCGAAAATGTTTTAAAAAACAAACAAGATTTACAAATTACTGACATATCGAGGTAATCAATAACCTCCACCAATTATTCCCACATTGTTAGTGTCAAATCAGAAATTTTGCCAATCTTGAGACCAATTGTTATACGAAAACAATTATTGTCGATATAGTTATTGGCAATAAAAACAATAAAGAGTTGTCCTAAAACTTAATTTAGTGAAGTTCAAGGTGCGTTTGATTATCAATTTTCACTAGTGGTTTCCTTTCTTTACAAAAAAACAATGTTAGGAATTGAGCTATTATAGGGGAAACATTTCTAATTGGGCAGCTTTGTCCCAGCGTAACATTATTCGCAGATTCTTCGTAAACTTCTTGGGAAAATCAGGAAACCAAGATCTTGTTGTTATCTTCTGCTTTATCAATATTTGAAACGAACTTTTCTTAAAAATGTTTATGGCTTATTATTGTAGTTCACAAAGTAGTTGGCAATATGCTACAAATTTTGGCACACCAATTCTAAATTTGGCACCCCTTTCTTCCATAATTGGTTAGAACAGTTGGAAACTGAAGACCATACAGTTACTTATATAATATAGCATAGAACATTTTACAGTGAAACAAATCACGCCAGCGAAGGCTGGATGCAGGGGGCAAGCTAATATTCTAATGTTGGCCCATGAGAATATTGATAAAATCTTCAAAAGAAGATTTTGTAGAAAAGCAAAATTTATTTTTCAAATATTTTGACTTTTTGTGATGAATATTAATAACAAATGTTGTATCTGTCATAAAATGTGCCTGATTGCTACAGATATACATGAAAAGCTGCAAATGGTAGAGGTTGCCCAATTTACAAGACTGCCAACTTAGCTATCTATTACCCTATTAGAGTTTATGCATCCAAGCAACTGGCCCATCACATGTTTTGAAGAAGGCTGGAACGAAAATAAATTCATTTGTGTATGTATAAAAAACTTCGAACCTGCGGTTTACACCAGCCACCATGTGAAGTCAATTTTCATTTAAATCGTGATTGATTGATCCGTTTTATTCTTTTAAAAATCAATGAATTCATATGAATT
Organism: Aedes koreicus; assembly: GCA_024533555.2. NCBI lineage: Eukaryota > Metazoa > Arthropoda > Insecta > Diptera > Culicidae > Aedes > Aedes koreicus. Next base: position 126,270 of record JAHHFK020001912.1, read on the forward strand.
TAGTACAAAATGAAGATACTTATTGTATCGGAATTCGAACCAGCAATTATTTAATTATTTCTACTCAACAATATTCTACACACTTAGAAATTATGAATTTTACACGAGACGTATTTCATGTTTGTAAAAAGCCAGGGAACATAAAGAAAGATTTCGTGTAAAATTTTGTCCCCTGAAACTGACACATACGCAATTCGATGAAAAATGTGTTTGATTGAACTTATTTTTTCATCTCTTTCAACTAGTTCTTATGTACTAAAGGACGCTTGCATGTGTCGGTCTCCGAGGACAGAAATTTACATGACATTTTGGTAGTGTGTAGTTTATTTTTTTCAATGCTTTTAGAAGTACTTTTTCAGATAAACCATCAGGCGCGTACATTTTTCTCGAAGTACAAGTGAATATTGAACCATAAATCAGAAAGCGTTTCAAAAATCACTCTATGGAATATTATTTTAGACACTAACATTATTTTGAAAAATAATGTTAGTCATGGATACATCGAAAAAAAAAGATTGTGTCAAGTCCGTAGCGTACAAAACGAAAAGTTCAATGAAACAAAATAAAATTTTAACTGCACCTTATTCGCAACAAAGTTCAGATTGAAATGAAACACAAAATCTCTTAAAACATTCTTGCTTCACTTTTTTTTTTTTTTTTTTTTTTGGAAAGTAAAAATTTTTTTTAAAAAAATTTTATCACTCTTAGAAAATATCATGTTAATTTAAATCTTCTTGGATGCACATAAAAGGAGCGGCCCGTGAGACATAAATTTGCGTCTGTTCTTAAATTTACAAGACACTAAAACTGAAATGATAGCTTACATGACATGACGTAAAAATAAGTTGAGGAACACAAAATGATATTTTATAAATGGCGCAACTCATAATGCAAAAACGAGTGCTTCATGATGGCTATTTCAATCTCAAGGACCTAGTTCTAGTTCCCATCTGAACAATTCGAAATTTGGTAATGAAATCTAATAATACAGAAAGTTCTTCAATGTTGTGGTAAAGAATAGCTCAATCTTATCCTGTAGGATTAATTGTTTTCCTTCATCTCCAAATGCGAGGTCTCTTCCTTGATTCATCTCCAAAATGAGAATTTTTAAATTAAATAAATTCTAAGCCCGGTTGTTGGCCATTGCCAAAAAATATTTCAAGGATACTAAAAGTTGTCGCCATGTTTAGAATGATAAATGTCATAAGCACTCGTGCTACGCTGTGTTTTTAATTTAACTTCAATTTGCAAGCATTACAATAACGTGCAATGAAATTCAATCTGTTAAATATATTATTAAACGTGGAGCAAAATCGTCCACAGATGAGAACAAATTTTAACTTGTACCTTGTTGTGATGCGGAAACCGACTGCGTTCAAAATAGGTCTGATGTTGTTATAAAAACCAAAGACAGCGATCATGTAAATTTCAGGCTTTCAAATCTTAGTATTAAGTCTAGTGGCTTTTTAAACGCATTACGGACTTAGATTTGAGGTTATCAAATATATTCTAGAAGCTGTTGTAAATGTATCATCTGGAACGTGATTTTGAGTGTGAAAGTATTTATTGTTTTGGTATTCAAATAAGAATTTAACAATACATTAAATAGTACATACAATTGAGTCGTATTTATCATTGAGTTCCTAAGAATTTAAGTGCAACAAGAATTAAATCAAACGTAATATTCATTATTTTTAAGAGTGTGTCATTTGCAACATCTGCTGAAATAAGTTGCAAAATGCGAAAAAATTTTGTTTTTTTGTGAGTTGTTTTTTTTTTTTTTTGTGTGGGTTTTAAAAAATATATGTGTGTTGTTTTGGCCCCCCCTCTTGTGCTTTTCCCGTTTTGTTTTTGTGTTTTTTTGTGTGTGTGGGGGGGAAAAAAATCTCTTTTTTTTTTTAAAAAAAAAATATTGTTGTGTTGTTAGAAAATGTGGTGGGGGGGGGGGGGAGGGGGTATTTTATTTTCTTGTCCAGAGAAAAAATGTATAAAATTTCTCCGCCCCCCTCTTTTTTATTTTTTTGTGTTTTTTTTTTTTTTTTTTTTTTTTTTCGAGTTTGGGATTTGAAAGAAATATCATACATTTGCGCAATTTTTTTTCCTGCCGAACCCTGTACTTGAGCAAGAATTAGAAATGCTTGGTAAACTTATTTATTTGTTTCACTTACAAAATTCAGTAAGTTAACAAAAAACGCATGGCCGTTCAGGAAGGAATAAGAAGTAAGGACCAAGCAATAAGGAATTTAGAAAAAGAGTCTCGCCACTTATTTTCTTCTTAACATTCGTTCGCACAAAGATTGAAAAAACTGAAAGTGAAATTGATGTACGTCGTTAGATTAGAGCAAATGTGGAGTGAAATATTTGGGAAATACCCCCAAATCTGATGTCTTCAATGATCTGTTTCTCAACTCAAAGGCGTATGCTATAAAATTTGACGAAAGCTGTGACAATTCTTACAATCGATAAATTATATTCGATAAACAAGTACTACTTAGTAGTTTATAAATACGTTTCTCCAAAAATGCCTCCAAAAGCTAAGCCATCTAAGAAAAAGGTAAGGAAAGGTGTTACTTGAATTTAAATCAATATTTGCATGTACTTTTATGGTATTCTTTGTAGGGCAACAAAAGAAAGGAAGAAAAGCATGAAACTGGAGAACCCTCGCACAAAAGGAAAAGAAACAACGCTGGTTCCTCGAATAGTACTTGTCCACCGGAAGTACCACCACCTCCAGTGAATCCCCAAAGTGGGACAGTTGATGCACCACAGTTCCACACTGCTAGAGTTCCTAATGTGGCAGGTAATTTCCAACGACCGCCTATGCCACAACAGCAGCGAATGTTGGTTCCATCTGGAGTACAACCGCCAAGGTTTCTAGTATCGAACCAACCAAACAGTCAAATAGGACCCTCGTACCGGCTGCCCTTTCAACAAGTACAACAGGTACAACCACAGCGAATGTTTCTTCCAGTTGGAGCTGGATCACGAAGATTACCAGTACTGAATCAGCAAGGTAACCAGATGGCAAGACCCCCGTATCGGCCCCCCATTCCACCAGGACAACAGCTACAACAACAGCGAATGATTTTACCAATTCGAGCTCAACCGCCAAGATTACCAGCAATGAATCAGATGGCGAGACCCCTGAACCAGCCACCTATTCTACCAGGACAACAACGACAACAACGGCTACAGTTTGTTCCATCTGGAGCGATACCGCCAAGAATTTCAGCAATGATAGATCAAAGCAACCAGATGGCAATAATCTCCTACGGACCGCCTAACCTCCCTGGACAACGACCACAACATCAGCGATTGATGTTTATAAGACCCTCGTACCGGCCGCCCATTATACCAGTACAACAACCACAACCACAGCGAATGTTTGTTCCATCTGGAGTTCAACCGCCAAGACTTTCAGTAATGAACCAACAACGCAACCAGATGGCAAGATCCTCCTACCGACCGGCTATTCCCCCTGGACAACCAGCACAGTCACAACGATTGTGCGATCCATCCGGAGTTCGACCGCCAAGGCTTCCAGAAGTTAACCGTCACGGGCAGATGGCACGACCCTCCTACCTACCACCGATTGCCCCTCGACAACCGCCACAACCACAACGAATGATTGATCCATCTGGAGCTCGACCGCCACAAATTAACCTACAAAGCGATCAGGTTTCAGGACTCCGAAATATTCAGCCTGGTTTACTCATGCTCAGAATAACAGATACAGAGATCTTTTGTGCGCGAGTATTGATCGAACCTGGTGTCAGTCCGAGGCAAATGCCCCCCGAAGTTATGAACTCAAACCGTACGCTCACACATCCGATTGTACACTTTGTTCCGCCTTACGGGATAAACGATCCAACGAATTTGCAGCTACCTACTACCAGCACTCCTACTCAACCGGCCGCAGCCAAGCCCCCTGGACGATACTACCGTTGCATGGACTGTTTGGAACGTTTTCCGACGATGACCAAACTGGAAAATCATCGGCGGGTACACCAAAGTGAACCGAAAGAAAGGCGTATCAAATGTTCGAGTTTGAAGTGCGAGCGCTGTTGAGAATGAGAGAAGGATGGTGTGGGGGGTGTAATAAAAAAAATGGGTTGGAAAAAAAAGGGGGGTTTGGGGTGTGGTGACTGGTAATTGGTGTTACACCCGAAAGGAGGTGATAGTAGACCTCATTTGCAGCAAAAAAATGTAAGGCAAGGTGGGTCGTAAAATCATTCCTTGCCGAGTTATTGAACATTTAAGTTTGCATTGCCGAGCAACAATAGCACTTTTTGCTCGGGTACTCATAAATATCCCATGGTGCCGTCATGGCAAATGACAACAATCAATGTAATCGTAGTAGTCGATATCATGTTTGGTTGATCGTCATACTGTGTGAACCTGGTTTTCGAAGCAAAAGATGCAGTTTTCGAACAGCGAGTACGCTGATATGATTTTTTGTTATGGTTTTGCAGACGGCAATGCTGCAGGTGCCAGAAGGGAGTACGAACAACGATTCCCGCATCGCACGCTTCCCAGCGCACCCGTATTCACCAGAGCATTCCGCCGCCTCTCAGAAACGGGCAGTGTTCAGAGCAATCACCGCGATGCGGGATCACCGGAGGCACAAACGAACCTCGAAACACAGATCCTGTGTCGTTTCGAACAGGATCCTACTACTAGTACGAGACAAGAAGCATCAAGGTTTGTATTATCTTTGTCCATATGATGCACACATTTATTGCATAAGGTTGCTTTTACAGATTCAGGGTATCCCAATGGAAGGTGTAGAAAACGCTGAACAAAAATCGACTGCACCCATACCATTACACTCCTGTCCAAGAATTGGAATCAAGGGATCCTCCAAACAGGTTGCTCTACTGCAATTTTATTCTAGCAGCTCTTGCTGCTGATAGAGAATACCTCTCTAGAGTGCTGTGGACAGATGAGTGTCATTTTGACAGAGCAGGAGTTTCGAATTTGAAAAACCTTCACGTTTGGAGTGACGAAAATCCCCACGCCAAACGAGTAAAAAAAAGTTCAGCGACAGTTCTCAGTGAACTTATGGGGAGGGATGGTAGGGGTCACCTCATTGGGCCATATGTTTTACCTGATCGGCTCAATGGAGCAGCGTATTTGGATTTCTTACAAAATCAACTTCCCGAACTTCTACGCGATGTTCCACAAGAGATCAGAAGAAGAATGGTTTTTCAACATGATGGTTGTCCTTCGCATTATCATCGAGATGTACGAGAATTTTTGAACAACGAATATGAAGGACGCTGGATCGGACGCGGGGGATCTACAGAATGGCCAGCTCGTTCGCCAGATCTAACTCCTCTTGAATTTTACTAGTGGGGTAGAATAAAGGAGTTAGTTTATTTCAAACCAGTTCCCACGCAGGAAATTTTAATGGAAAGAATTTACCAAGCCAGTGCACAGGTAAGAGAAGAACTAACTGTTGTAGTAACTACAACGGAAGTAGAGAAACGCGTTGGGTTGTGCATTGAAATGGATGGCAATCATTTCGAAAATTATCTAAAGTAACATCGAATATCAATAACAGTCAATATCAATCATTTGAAAATAAATATTTTATTACATTTAAATGAGCTACAGAACGGAAAGATAATGACCAAACCCATCCGAAAGTAAGCCTGTAACGCCAGTTGAATCGAGTTGTTAGTAAACAAAGGTTGATCAAAGGAGCCGAGCAATGCGTACTCTTTGGTGGGCCTTGATAATGCGTACAAGTACCCGACCAAAAAGTGGTATTGTCGCTCGGCAATGCAAACTTAAATGTTCAATAACTCGGTAAGGAATGATTTTACGACCCACCTTGCCATACATTTTTTTGCTGCAAATGGGGTCTACTATCACCTCCTTTCGGGTGTAACACCAATTACCAGTCACCCTGTATAGTATATAGAAAATAATTCGAGCAATCAAAACTTACATTGCATAACAAAGCCAAATTTGAAGAGAGACCCAAACGAACAGAAATTACAAAGCATCTGGACAGGCGTTGCGGCAAACTGTATGATGCTATAAAAGTGTCCGTCCAAAACAATAGTGAATAGCTAAATTTCGTCAAGTTTCTCCACACTTGCACAATTACCCGATCCCGATATAGAGCAAAACAATACTCACATATTATTAACGACACAATCAAGATCTCTTCTGTGGTGATCGCAGTGTGGTTCGAATCATTGTTGTGTGGTTTATTGAAAGTTTTTAATCTAAAATAAATGTTTGATTTCATCCCGCAGATATTTGTTCGTGTGTAGTTTTTTGATATGTTGTTCTAGTTGTCCAGAAATTGTCCGTCCAAATAGAGGTTGTTGAGGTAAGTCCGTGGTATTTGGCTGTTTCCCATTAGACATGTTTCTCATTCGCTATTTCTTTTTGCTCACTTTCAAAACAATGCCGAGGTCCAAGCGGTGGTTAAACTCTTTTTGTATCCCGATTCTACTGAAACAAGGGGCGTTGATCCGCAGAGCAGTCGTTACTGGCGATCAGTTAATAAATGTTTGATTTTATCCCACAGATGATTGTTCGTCTAATTTTCTGATATGTTGTACTAGATGTCAATAAATTGTCAATCATTTCTAATAAAGGTAATTGTGCTGAATTCGTGAAATTTGCCTGTTTCCTAAAAGATATCTTCCACATTTGCTATTACAGTATGTTACAAAAGTATATCCACTAGGGTGGCAGTGACCTTATTTTTTAAATCGAAACATGGGCAAAATGTTTATTAGCCCGAAAAAAGACCATATGCAAATTTTGGGTTCAATCGGACATGCTCAAGACCATAGACGTAGCCAGAGGGGGGCCTCTAAGATTTGAGTTTATTTTTAGAATTTTATTATTTGTTTAAATTTTTTACTATTTTTTTTTTTCCCTAGCAGGTTGCAAGGTAACTTGTTGCAATACAGTTGATGTTACTCCAATAATACTCAATTAAGTCACAATCAAGTCACTGTAACGAAATATGACGATTTTGTGTTGCTTGGGATGTTTGTCAGATTGATCCTTAGCCTAAATGAAAAAGCCAAATTACGCGAAGTTGCCTCGATTTTGTAACAAGTTGTAGCAACAAAGCGTAAAAAGTGGAAATCTATGAGAATTTTTTTTTTTTGAATAGTAACGACTAACAATTTTATTACAATCTCTTCCTTTTAACCAATAACCCAACCTATCTAGCCTAAAATATGTTAAAAACCCAAGCAGCACATAGCCATCAAAAATGGTTTCAGCAGCTCGATTGTGACTTATTTGAGTCACAGAGCAGTCACCTTTACTGGGTTGAAACAAGTGTGCTTCTAGGGAAATATCTCTTAACCTGTAATGTCAGCTATTAGATAAGCAATGATTGCTTTTTCCCCCGCAAATTGAAAGTTCAAGAAGCTATGCTCAATTAAATTTTCAGTTCTTGGTTAATCACAAATCAGAATATTCAAACCAATGCAATAGCTTTCAGAACCCAAATAATACTAGATTAAGAAACATAGTTGATAGTAAGAAAGAGTATCAACGAAAAATATTTATTTGAACTATTCATGATATGAGCCAGACCGTTCAATGTTACCCCGCTGTTCAATGTTACCCCGTTTTACGGTTCTGTAGTTTAGTATTATTGAGAATATATGTTGATCATATCTTACAGTTTGATTCAGCGTGTGAGAAAGCAAGACAGCAAGCTAGTCAGAGCGAGAAGTTGCAATTGTCTTATCCAGTTCAAAGAATTTATCCGTTTTTATTAGCATGAGCAGGATAATGAGCATGATTGACCACCCGTGGTTGTTACTCCGTTACTACCAGATCATGCAGATCATGTTATTACAGAGAGGATCATCCACAGATGATGCATACATGCTCAATTTGTAAAACTGGTGATCTCAAACTTAGGCAATACCGGCGCTGGCCTCGCCCGAATGCAGGTCAAATAAGGAAAGGGTAGGAATGTGTTGACGTTTATTTGGACCGCATTCCACGAGAAATCACTGGGATGTTGGATAACAAGATTGGGTGGCAGCAGGGTTCGTTTTGGTAAACGATAAGCTGAATTCACGCTTCGTTTAGTAAAATATTTGAATATTAATACCGATTTCTGATTTGAATCGATTTATACCAACAGTAAGGATGCTATTGGGGCCACACACAAAGTGAAATGGTGGTTTTTCCTTGGAAAAACAAGGTGATTTTTTATAATGCCGGGAATCTGATTTGAACCGAGTTAAACCAATAATAAGGATGCTATTGGACCCGAGTAAAGTCTAACATCATAAAGATAGCCATTCGAAAACTTAAAGGGCGAACACGAAATTATTGCGACACCGAAAATGTCATGCCAATTTTCTTATAATGTTTAGAATCAAACCAAAATTTTAGGATAGTTTTATACATACACGGTGTTCAATAAGTTCGGATACACTTTCAAAATTTGTTAAAAAAATGAAAACATGTTTTTTTATTTTTTGGATTTATGTTATTGAAAGCTATGTTTACAAGGAACGTTTACAACATTTCTCTTGGAATGACCCCCCCTTTGTACTCCTTAACGAGCTTCAAACGTTTCTCGAACGCGTCGCAGGCGGCACGCACGGACTGCATGGGCATTTCGTCCCAGATTTTGAGAATTACCGTCTTGAAATGATCCAAAGTGCTGACCTTGTATTCGTTCAGCTTCGCCATCATATAGGACCAAACAAAAAAGTCGAGAGGATTCAAGTCCGGGGAGCTGGGAGGCCACAAAGTTTTGTCCAGAAAGTCGGTTAAATTGTCCCGACACCAGGCTTGAACCACATTTGCCGTATGGGCTGGTGCACCGTCCTGCTGGAACACGTAGTGCTCATCGCCGTAGAGGCTTCGGAGACTGGGGGCAACAACCTTTTCCAAAACCTCAGTTTTGTAGTACGCCGCGTTGATTTTGACGTTTTTTTCAATAAACACCAAGGGTAGCTTACCACGTTTGCATACTGCCCCCCAAACCATCACCGACGCGGCACTTTGGAACCGAGGGATGTTTATATTGGATTCAGGAATGCTGTCCCTCGATGGCGCCCACACCCGGTCATTTTGCACATTGTGCGGCTGCTGCAGCACGAACAGTTTCTCGTCCGAAAAAACAAACTCCTGACCAGCGTGCCGAGAGAGGATCCTCTTAGCTCGATCCAACCGCTTTTTGCTGGTAGCCTCCGAAACGCCATGGACCTTACGTTTTTTGTAAGGCCTGAAACCAAGGTCCTTGGTGAGTATGGTGTGAGCGGTTCCAATGGAAACGTTGAGATCTGCAGCCGTTTTCCGGATTGAGCGGTTCTTTTTGCGCCGAATTCGCTCCCTCACGATCTTGATGACCCGTGGCGTCCTCGCTGAACGCGGCCGACCGGATCTCGCACGGTCATTGGTCGAGGACGTCTCCCGGTATCGCCTGATGGTCGTGTAGACAAAGTTCCGCTTGACCCCATGCGATTTCAGCAGCCGGAATATATCGCCGGGTCGCTCACCGTTCAAAAAACGCTTAATTACGAAGTCCCGATACTCTTTCATCGCGCGTAACAAACAAACAACAACTAACAGAATGTCAACACCGCGCACATTCGGTAGCGTATGAATGAAGCTAAAGCTGACACCAATACCAATGCAGAATATGTACATGGCGCATACCTACGCAATGATGAAAACTTGTATTCGAACTTATTGAACACCGTGTATATTTACTTCAAAAATCAAAAGAAAAGTTAATCGATGGAGCCTTGAGTGTAAAATTGAACGCATTTTCGCTTGATGCCCTCCATCAAAGTGTTTACAGTGTCATCCGGTACCAGTTTCTCAGTTTTTTTTTTCCATTTTCTTAACATGTCTTTCTCGTCTTTGACTGTCTTCTTGCTCTTCCGAAGTTCCCGCTTCATCATTGCCCAGTACTGCTCCACCAGGCGCAGCTCCGGACAGTTTGGCGGATTCATGTCCTTTGGAACAAAATGGACAGAATTGGCCTCATACCACTCCAGGACACTTTTAGAATAGTGTCTGATGCCAAATCTGGCCAAAATAGCGGAGCTTCGTCGTGCTGCTGCAAGAACGGCAAAAGGCGCTTCTCGAGGCACTCAGATTTGTAGATCTCGCCATTTACTGTGCCCTTTGTCACGAAAGGCTCACTCCTCAGTCCGCAAGAGCAGATGGCCTGCCAAATGAGATATTTGGAGGCGAACTTCGACATTTTCTTCTTCTTAAATTTGTCGTCCACATAGAACTTGCTCTTGCCGGTGAAAAACTCCAACCCCGGAACTTGCTTAAAATCGGCTTTTATATACGTTTCGTCGTCCATCACACAGCAACCATATTTTGTCAGCATCTTCTCGTAGAGCTTCCGTGCCCGAGTTTTAGCCGTCGATTGTTGCCGCTCATCGCGGTTTGGGAAGTTCTGTACCTTGTATGTATGTAGTCCAGCTCTATTCTTTGCATTCTGGACGTAGCTCTGCGACATGCCGATCTTTTTAGCCAAATCACGGCTTGAGACGTTGGGATTTGCTTTAATCATCTGCTTCACCTTTCCCTCCGTCTTTTTGTTCTCCGGTCCCGGTTTTCTTCCAGCTCCTTTGCCGTGGTCCAACGTCAACCGCTCTTGGAACCGCTCCAACACTCTGGAGACGGTTGAATGGTGAATGTTCAACATTTTTCCAAACTGCCGGTGCGACAGGTCAGGAAATTCCAGGTGTTTGGAAAGAATTTGTTCTCTCGACTCGCGTTGGTTCACCTCCATTTTCGTTGAATCGAAAAACACGACAGCATGTAAACAATACACATCAATGAGAAAGTGTGCAAAATTTGGTTGAATTTTACCCAATGGTAAAAAAGTTATGCCCTGTTGAATGTGTCGCAATAATTTCGTGTTCGCCCTTTATTTTGAAATCAACATCAAATTGAAATCAAAATTTAATGTCACTTTACAATCGTCAAATTTGATAACAAATTTAGTTTTCATCTTGCTGTAATCTTGAGTTAACTTTTCATTGAGAAAAGTAGTTTTGTTTTCAATGTATTGTGGAGTAAAGTGGAACACTCATTTCCCTTTCAACGGGAAAAAATGTACAGCAAATTGACTTTTCAATTTGCTCTCACTGATAACAGGATCAGTCTTTAATTTGTTGTCCGAGGACTAAATGTTTGCTATAAATTTAAAACGACCAAAACGACAGCAACCTGAGTAATTATTATCAGTAACATCACAAAATCATATTAAGTTTTCTATTTGATCTCAAACTCTACTCGGGGAGTCACTCACAAAGTGTGATGGTGGTTTTCCGTTATGAAAACAAAGTTAATGTTATTAACGCTTGAGAGACGCTTTGTTGTTTTCTTACTGTGCTCACTCGATCACTCGTTTCACCGAATTATAGATAACCGAAATAATACCAAACGCGCCATGCCGGGTAGGAAAATAGTGCATAATAAAGCATCGACACAACCTTTCACAGCCGATGCTCGAACCAAACTCTTTTTTTTTCGTAATTTTCAATTTTTACTACTGTTTCCTTCAATATATTGCATTACTGTAACTAATAACTGTATCAATCAAGTTGAAGTGTCTAATGAACAATCTATGCTAATCCATTAAACATTTCAATTGAGGGATTTCGTAAAAATAAGAGTCCGTAGATGCATTTCGTGCATTCTGGTAACTTTATGTTTCTATTGATATCCATGCTCATTGGTTTAATACCAACCGGGAGAGACTTGGTCTTATAAAAAATCATTTCATTATCTCCAGTCCGCTCAACCAATCGCAATGTTTTGTGATATATTGGACGGATTATTATAATTTGAGATAAATCAATGCAGACGTCTTCCAAATTTGGCAGATCGACAAGCAATCGTTGGGGAGCTTAGAGGAAGACCGGAAGAATAAGCGATGGTTCTGCGCGTGTTTATAAACAGAAGAACCTTCATAAAAAAAAACGGATCACCGAATAGAATACATACATAAGCACTCGGTTACTATTTTGCATGACAATGGCATGAAACAAGAATAATTGAATAGGTTCATTGGCTGGAAATTCCTCAATCAAATACATACCACTACAAGTCGAGAACATTCGTATGAACTAAGAAGAAAGCTTCTATCAATGTTCGACAGTGATGGAATTCTCACGAACATATCAATTCATCGTGCGCTATGTTTTCACTTGGGAACTTCCTGCTGCTAGCTTCACACACCAACGTTTCTTGAGTGAACCCTCTGTGATGAGAGAATAAAATATCGCGAACTTTTTCTACTCGAGTTAAAAGCAAACATCAAAACTCGCGTGAACATCGCCTACACATACTCGCAAGAGAAAAAGAACAAAGCCGAGAAGATATTTGGTTGGATCGGATCTCGAATACGAGTGAAACGTTGTGAGATGGAGAAACGAAAGATCTTTCGCGATGAGAAATGAAACGTTTCCTCACTCTGCGCTTTCATGAACTTGGGATTGTATTTCGTTCGCGAAATTTGAGTGCGAAGTTCCTCGGCGATATATTCTTGCAATGAGGAAAGAGTGAGCGTTTTTTGAAAATGATATTTCCAACACTGATGTTCGCTGTACATTACTTCTCATTCCTAATTTGATTTCGAAAAAGTTGCTCAGCTGGTGAATTCAGTGCACAATGTGTGAATTGCGCAACGATTTTTGTAAATTATTAGCAGTTTAAAGCAGTTAGCCTACCGCAAAGCGTTCAAAGTTAGAGTTTTTTTTAATCTGAAAAATGTCCCGAGGAAGGGACATGAAATCGATTTTTTAACGATTTTGAAAATGTTCTAGTGATAGATGCTATGACCACGTGAGAACCTTCATAAAACCTATTGGGTGCCATGAAAACCAGCATATGGCCAAATGGCCACAGCTGTCAAACTTCACTGTGATATCGTGGTTGATTTTTGTTGTTCTGCGTTGTTCGATTCTCTGCTCATCTGATTAATTTAGCAGTAAATAATATCTAAGAAAAAAGTTCCAGTGCAGCGGGAGATTTTGTTTGATAGCAAAATATCTAAAACAAATTGAGTTTTTTTTTACAGCGTATCATGCTCCAAATCATATGCGCATTTAATTTTAGGGTGAATATTGGCACGACAAGAGCCAAAAATTAATGCGCCTCGGAAATTAAGATAAAATAATTCAAATACGCATAATAGGGTCAAAAGAGGGTGTTCGGTTCCTTATTAAGAATCTTTCAGGGGCTGAAAGAAGATCATATTTGATGAAAACAATCATTCAACGCATATGGTCAAATCTCAACTATTACAGAGTTATTGAACTTTTTTATTTCGGTGGTATGTTTGCACTTAACTTGCACTAACGCAAAGATTATGCTTTTAAGAGTAAATCATTTGCGTTCATTCGAAAGCTAAGAAAATATGCTTGAAAACGGTATCACAAAATTGTGCTGTTGAATGAGACAAGTTGCATTTTAAGAGTAACAAAGCTTGAAATTGGTGATTTTTCGGACATTTTTGCAGATTTTTTCCAATAAAGCCATGATAAACTTGATCATTTTTAAGACAAAACTGAGCCTCTTGTTATGTTCTATGATTCGTTTTTTGACACCAAACAGCTATCTCTTTTAGTTTTCGTGCAATTTCATTATTAGCACACGATGTTAGGTCTTCAATTGGCATCTTAAAAAACCACCCTTTTCACCCCACTGTGCTAACGATGACTTGTTATCCTTCAGTGCCATGCCCTCAATCACAGGTGTAATCTCTGGTTGCTTTACCCCACTTGAACTCAGCATCAGAAAATGATTCGGCGTGAGCGATTCGTGATCGTCGCTTTCAATGGGCACAAATGTCAGGGGACGTGAATTTATCATATACTCGGCTTCAGCTAAAAATGTTACTTCATCGTCGAGTTTTCGTTCGAAAGGTAGTGTACCCAATGCGACTTTGACCGAACGAACCATTCTTTCCCAACATCCCCCCATGTGCGGAGCAGCAGGTGGGTTGAACTTCCATTGTGTGTTGTGATCTGTGAAGGTGCTACTGAGCTGTGTGTTGATGAGCTTAATCTCATTCATCAATTCTCGATTTGCACCAACAAAGTTGGTTCCACGATCGGAATAAATCTCCACCGGAGCCCCTCTGCGCGCGATGAACCTTCGTATCGCCTTCTTACAAGAGTCGGTTGACAAACCGCTCGCCGCCGCTGTCAATCCCAGTATAGGTGATAGATCGCTTGAATGGAGCCAGCCTTGCTCGCGGCAACAATCCCATTCTTTGTGGAGAGGGCAAGGATTTGTTCACCTGGCACCACATGCATCGCTTCTTTGCAGCTCGAACCTGTACTCTCACATTCGGCACGTAGAACCTCTGGCGAATCTCGTTGACGATTGTCTCGTTGTTGGCGTGGCGGAATTTTCGATGGTACAAATCAAGTAGCAGTGTTGTTATGGCGTGTTCTTTTGCTAGGATGATAGGGTATTTGGTGTCATAATCTGCATATTAGCTGTTAGCTATACGACCATCTATGCGAAGAACTCCACATTCGTCCATCACCGGTGACAACGTCACTAGTGGATTAGACCTCTCCTTTTTTTTCAGCTTTGTATTATTTGCTTGCGCGTTGTACTTCAATGTGGTCACTTCATCCGGATATACTTCAGACTGTGACAGCTTCCACAGAGTTCGTTCAGCTTCCTGTAACTCTAGCGTCTTCCACCCTCTCCTGATTCTTTTTTGTACCGCTGTTTCAAGTTAGAAAAGAAAAGATGAACGTACGCAATGCACCGTAGCAATCGTTCCCACCTCGAGAAATTATCGAAATTTATCAATCGTTCCGTCAGAAAATGACTAAACACGTACGCTGGACGGAGTTCTTCTTCGGCTTCCATCACTTCGGCTCGATAAGCTTTCGGCCACTTCAGGGGGTCATCATACAAGAATAGTGGTCCTGTCATGATACGACTTTCTGGTTCAGATGACGGACCTCTTCCTCACTTTGTGGCTTCATCGGCAACGTTCAGCTTTGTTGGAACCCAGCGCCATTCTTCGACCGAAGACAAACTCAGTATTTCACTCACTCGGTACGCTACAAATTGGCGGTAGCGACGAACATCAGATCGGATCCAGGAAAGAACTGTTCCGGCATCACTGTGATAAAACGTCTGCTGTATCTCCAAGGAGTGATTCTCAGTAACCGTCTTCTTCAGCCTAGCTCCAATCACCGCTGCCATTAGTTCTAAACGAGGAATCGATAGGAGTTTAAGTGGTGCCACTTTAGTTTTTGAGGCGACTAGACAACAACGAACTCTTCCTTGATCTACAATTCGAAAATATGCACAGGCTGCAAAGGCCTGCTCACTAGCGTCCACAAAAATGTGTAGTTGCAATGAACGGTAGCTGCTGGGGTTGTACCCTGGAAAATAGCAACGAGGAATCTTGATTTCACTCATCTTTCGTAGAGCATTCAGCCACAACTTCCATCGACCAAATACATCTAGAGGAATGATCCCCATCGATTCTAGATCTCCAGACATCTTGGATAAAGATCTTTCCATGGATAACGAAAGCCGCAACAAGCCCCAGTGGGTCGTAGATGCTCATTACCACCCGTAGCATTTCTCGTTTAGACGGCGTTACCAAGCCTTCCATACAGACTCGAATTTCGTCACAGAAGTTCAACTTAAAGGTTAAGACATCCTCCTCCGGTAGCCAAACAATCCCAAGCAGACGCTCAGCTTGGTTTTCTCCGACGAAACTTTTCACCGTTGCTGGGTTGGTTTCACCAATTCGTTCAAGAACGGTGTTGTAGTTTGAGATCCAATTTCGAATATAGAAACCACCGGCGATATGAACTTTTGCCACTTCCAGTGCCAGTTCAACTGCTTCCTCTTGCGTATCGAGACTGTCCAGATAGTCATCTACATAATGTTTCTCCTTGATAGATTTTGCCGCTCGTGGATACATTTCCTGATGTTCATCAGCATTCTTGTTCTTCACAAACTGTGAGTGTGCTGGAGAACATGTTGCACCGAAGATTGCGACATCCATTACCATGGTTTCCATCGGCAGATTTGAAGAATCCCTCCACTTATACAGTTGTGCACTACGGTCCTCTTTTCGTCCTAGATGAGTCTCCCTTTCCCTGGCTTCTTTGGGTTCAGTACCACTCCTAGCGGTAAGAACCACGAACGATCTGATTTGAACTCTGCCAACTCTCTCGTGGTTGCCTTATGTGTATAGCCTTTTACCTGCATTTCAGCTATCTGCTGGCGTACAATGTTGTACAATTTTGGGTCTCTACCAAGTCGCTTCTCCAGACACATGAATCGCTTTTCTGCCATGGATGCGCTGTCCGGAAATTTAACGTTATCGGTCTTCCAGAATAGACCCGTTTCAAATCTGCCACTTTCGTTGCGCTTCGTCGTTTCCTCTAAAATCTTTCGAGCCCGATG
Organism: Aedes koreicus; assembly: GCA_024533555.2. NCBI lineage: Eukaryota > Metazoa > Arthropoda > Insecta > Diptera > Culicidae > Aedes > Aedes koreicus. The sequence continues at coordinate 142,701 of JAHHFK020001912.1, forward strand.
ATCGTCTTTGCTTTCTAGTTTTGGTACCACATTAATCCCTAGACTCTCAAGAGAGAAGAATTTTTGAACATAAGAGTGCAGGTCTTCATCAGCTGTTCTCGTATCGATGTACATTTGACGATGTGGAAGACGATCAACTTTACCTCGTAGATTTCCATATACATTCCATCCAATGCGCGTTTTCGTTGCTATCGGCTCGCCAATCCGCCCTTCTCGAAGTTTTAAAGTGGCTAGCAAGTGAATATTATTCAATCCTATCATTACTCCTGGAACCGCTGTGGTAAAGCTTTTCACAGGAAGTCCTTTGAGATAGTCGTAACGTTGTTCCATTTCAGTGAAATTTATTGTTTGCTCAGGTAAACCAAAATTATCAACAACGTACACCTCTGTTTAGTTCGTACATTTCTTTGTTGTGTTGTTCCTGTTGCCGATCCTGCTCTTTGCGAAGGTCATCTGTCTCTCTACGCCACATTTCATACGAAGGCAGTGGGATCTTCGGAATAGCACCTTTCTTGACGACCTGGGCCTTAGATTGATTGAGCAAATTTGCAAATGACCGGACATCTATCATTGGCATGATGCCTTCAATACCTGCTGCTGCCGCCTGATACTCATCACCGTCAATTCTCGTGCTCCCAAGCGACTTTTCCATTTCAGTATCCGTGACTCCTCCTATACTAGACACTTCATCGTTCTCCGGAATCGTGTGGATAACAACGGGATCTGCTCTCAATGGAGTAGATGTGGATTGTACTTTCGGGCCATTTTCTTCGGTGTGTGTGTGTGACTACTCTGAACACCTACACCGGACACCTGCCCAACAACACTACCAACTGCACTGCTCTGATCTTGGACCCAATCTTCTACTCTACAGGATTGATTGCTTTGAACGCTTAGCAAGCTTGAAGTGTCACCATCATCTTGCTGCCCCAACAGTTCATATTTGCGGGCAATAAACTCCTTCTCGCGTTTCAGATTCTCCATAGTCGCTTTTTCAATTAATGCTTTTTCTTTCTCTAGCATCTTTTGCTGTATTTTTTTCTGCACACGCTCCTCTTCAAGACGTTCCATTTCGCGAGATAAACGTGCCCTACGTGAGCTAGACGTACTGGTACGCCTGGTTACCGAAGTTGATGGTAGTGGTGAAACCCGCGGGAGGCAGAGCACATATGAAAACGGTTTGGAATGTACGGTTTTGGGGGTCCCCCCGGCAAAGGAAAAAAAAAACCCCTTTTCACAATCCTTGGTCTGTTCCATGTTCCATTCTGCCTTTTTTTGGCGGTCACAAAACCCCCAATCCTTCTCCTCCGCGGGTTTATCGTGGGGGGGGGATTTTCAATTTTTTTTTGGTGAGATCACAGAAACCCTCTCCTGTTGTTTGTCATCATTTTTAAGGGTAGCTGCAGCTCCTTCTGCAGCTCGTGTCCGCGATCGTGTTTGCCGTACGATCGATCTCTGAAGCATCCCAAATATCCGATAAATTCTTTAGTTTGTTGGTGCAATATTTTCCCCTTCGGATTCCTTCAAGCAAACTCACCTTTTAATTGCGTAAGTTACTGCTAAAGCTGTAACAAAGTGAGTTTAGTTCAACGTTCATAATTCAACATTGAATAATTAGAATGACTTACAATTTAGTGTCCGAATTTAATTATAATTGCACACAAACTGTTTTCTATCGCCAATCTACGCTCTAGAATAATGATTATATATATATATATATATATATATATATATATATATATATATATATATATATATATATATATATATATATATATATATATATATATATATATATATATAATAAAAGTTCATAAGTTTTAAAATTAAATGAATTTACTTTATAAACAAATTCTCCTGCCGTTCGTGATTAATTTTAGACAATCATTTCACTTGACACTAGACCCGATTATCATTTCTCTATGTTGACGTTTCTCTCACTTCGTCCAATTCAGCTCACGTCACACCGGCACCGAGGGGTACTCATCGTCAACAACAACTCTGTAATACTTGAGATTTGACCTTATGCGTATAATGATTTTTTTCATCATATATGATCTTCTTTCAGCCCCTGAAAGATTCTTAATAAGGAACCGAACAACCTGTATATTCGATAAATTAATCAATTTATGGAATTCAATAAGATTATCTAAAACAATGGGTCCTGCCTTAGATCAGTCGGTTAGGGCGCGGCTACAAAGCAACACCCAGCTGGAGGTGGCTGGATAGGATTCCCGGTCTGGTCTAGGAATTTTTCGTTAAGAAAAATTTCTCGACTCCCTGGGCATAGGGTATGATTATACTTGCCATACCATCATACTAATGCAAAAATGGTACTTGGCATTGAAAGCTCTTAATTAATAACTGTGGAAGTGCATTTACAGGGTGTCTCACAATAGGCGTCACTATAGCAAAATGGGATTACAGCAAAACAAATCAACCAAATCATAGCATTTATTTTTCATTTAAAAGATACACGTTTTAGAAATAAACCATATTAATTCAATTCGGATCTGTCGCCCTTTTTTATTTGATAACTTTGCGCAAACGCTTTGTAAACCCATCGCAGCTGGCACGCACGGTTTTTTGAGGAATTTGGTCCCAAATATCAATCAAATGTTTATTGAATCGATCTAAAGTAAGCCCTTTCGTAAGGCCTATATGTTGAAGCATATAACCCCAAAAAAAGTAGTCAAGTGGGTTGAGATCCGGTGAAAATACAGGCTGAATACTTGTGATGAAGTCGGGCAAATTTTCCGCGCACCACGCTTGTGTCTTCTTTGCCTTGTGAGCTGGAGCTGAGTCCTGTTGGAAACAATATGGTGTATTTCCATACAGCGTTGAAGCATGAGGAAGCAGATGGTTCTTCAAAACCTGCTCGATGTAATATTCAGTGTTGATTTTCACGTTAGGTTCTATGAAAAAAAGAGGAAGTTTTCCTTTTCGTGAAACGGAGCCCCATACCACGATTCTCGATACATTCTGATAGCGTTCTACAGTTAGTTTTTCTCTTGGAATACTGGCAAAACTTTTGCCATACACACGATCATTTTGTTGATTATGACTGTCCTGAAAGAGGAAGAGCTTTTCATCTGGAAATAAAATCTCGCAGTCACCGTGCCGAACCAAAAGATTTCTGCTTCTTTGAACCCTGGCTTGCTTTTGACGCTTCGTCAACCCGTGAACCCGTTGTTTCTTGTACGGCTTGCATTCCAGATCAAGTCTGAGGAGCCTGTTCATTGAAGCAGAGGACATTTGAAATTGTTTGCTCAATTTACGACCAGATACGGCCGGATTACGTCTTATTCGCTCCCTCAAACATGTGATCTTTTTCTTCGTTCTGGCAGTTCGTCTGGCACCTCCTCTGTGTTGAATATGGACATTTCCAGTTTCTTTGAACCGTTTCAAGGTACGAAAAACAAAACGCTTACTCACTCCGAACTGCTTAACGCTATTGTATATCTGACACGGTCTAAGCTTTTGCACATGTAATTTTAAGACTTGCTACCATGGTAGCTGATAAATATAAACAAACGAAATCGCTTATCTTTAGCAATAAGCCGTCAAAAGAATACACTCGAAACGGGTTTAATCAATTCCGCTGTTAAAATTACCCAGCTGAAATAAACTAAGACTGAAAAAAGGTGACACCTATTGTGAGACACACTGTATATTATTATGATACGCTATTCCAACGAAAACCTCAGAACTTATGAATCGTGATTTAATTAAATTTTTGGAATCTTTTATTTTTAGATGCTCTATGTAAAAACAGATTCTATTATTCTTCGTATAACTTAAAGAGTTTTCAGATAAACATTGATAAAAATCGTATACTGCAGAGTAGGCATTCACCATTTTCCAGTTTAATTGTTTAATTTTTTTTATTAATTGATTAATTTTAACCAAATCTTCTTCAGTAAATTCAGGTGAGCATTACGTGCCAGTGAATTGTATGTAAAGAATCATTTAACATTTATTTGATTTTCACTTAGAATGTGGAATTACATGGAAATAACGTAACTCTTACGTGAATTCCACGTGTTTATTACTGGTTTTGGCAGTGGACGAAAATTACGTGCGTTTCACGTGGAAAAAACGTGTCGATTATTTTGAGTGTGGGTCATGTTGATTCGTTTACTCATGTGGTAGCGTTGGTTAAACTCTTTACAACTTTATAACTCTTTATACATATATGTATCCCAATTCTAGTGATACTAGGGGCGTTTATCCGCAGAGCAATCGTTTGCATTCTTCCTTGTAGATAGTTTTCATTTTCTACTGAAGCCAGTCTCAAACTTATTGTCAAAAATGAGACGACTAGACGCATGCGACGGTATGAGATTACATATAACCAAAGTGATTCACTCGGAGTTTGCCTATTGTGGAGGAGCCGATTGAGCGAACAAGCTTCGTTCCAGTTGACACACCCACCGGTGCCGATCATAATATGTTTTACTATGTTGTTATCTGGAATCCCCACATTTGGAATGTGTCTCAATCTGCACTGCTCTAATGAGCTCCCATTGTTGATAATTCGATTTACGACAGGCGAGTAGCCTTCCTGTCCAAACACGGTAGGATGAAACAGACAGAAACCGGCAGGTAAATTCAGGCTATCGTATAGTCCTTCCGTATAGTCAAAGGGGCTTATGTTAATCAGGAAAGCGCATTCGAGCACAGTGGCGTTTTTCCTGTTTTTGTTGTGCGTCGGAAGAGATGAGGCATAATTGCAATTGGAAACGCCCTCAACTCGGTGTTAATGTTCAACGGTTTTTAACGGTTTTGGCGTATTTGGAAAAGTACTACTTTTTTTCTGGTCTGCTTAGAAGCAGGCATCTGTGCTGTAGAATGTGTTTCCAAGGTCATTTAAGCGGAAAAAATTGCTTGGACACTATAAAATGGTTCCCCATCAACGTTTGCATTGGTAGTAGTGCATGAACAAGTGGAAAAATAACAAGGCTTACTGAGTTGGATTATTACGATGAGTGCTGGAAAAGTCTAATTTTGCATCAAGTTGCATACAACTGTTTGATTGCAAATGTGTTGCACAATGCATTTATTGATGTACATTTCGACACCCAAAAACGTGTCGAAAAGTATCACTTTTGGTCACTGATTATTTAGTGAGAAAGAGAACCTGTTATTCTTCACTACTGAGTGTTGAAAGCCAAAATATTTTTTTTTGTGAAAAATTAACTGCGATGCCGGTAAACGTTATTTAGGCCTGCAAAAAAAATTAGAGTTCTAGCTGACCTACAACAGATACGTTTGCGTTCCCTTAACGTAAATTTGACAGAAAACCTATGAAAAAACTGTCAAATTCACGCAAACGCATCTGCAACGTATCAATTGTGGGCTAGCCATTAGACGCTGTTAGAACTTTGTTGGTCGCTACCAACATCAGGCTTCAAGCTCCAGTTGCATGATTTCGTGATGAATGGGTTACACACTACCAAAATGTCATGTAAATTTCTGTTGTAGCAGAGTCAGTCGATCTCAATGAGGAACTTCGGGAGACTACGGGAGGTCGCGTATATTTACATGACAAGGGACTGGCGACTCCACGAATCTTTCGACTGCTTTAGGCTACCCCTCCCCTCAATCCCAGTTATATAGTAATTATAGGAATAGAGGAAATTTTTTTCATAAATGATGAATTATGAAAAATGTAGCTAATTTCATGTTTATATGGAAGCTAAGATTCATTTATTAAATTTATTTTAGTTTTTATTTGTACTATTGAACGTGCTGAGAGGCTATTCTCTCTGGGCAACCTTCTGAGGATAGTTTTGCAGACATAGGTAATCCTTGCAATGATGGTGGGTTCTTTATCACATTACATCACCAAAATGTCATGTAAATTTCTGTCCCTTGAGGCCAACACATGCAAGCGTCCTTAAGCACGTAAGAATGAGTTGAAAGAGATGAGAAAATAAATTCAATCAAACACATCTATCGTCGAATTGTGTATGTGTCAGTTTCAGGAGACATAATTTTACACGAAATCTTTCTTTACGTTCCCCGACTTTTTACAAACATGAATTACGTCTCGTGTAAAATTCATCATTTCTAAGTGTGTACGGTCTAGCTGTCATGGTTTGCGCGCGTAATATAAATGTATATTGCAAGGAGTAGTAGTTATTTTGGGGTTAGTTAGTCTAACCTTAGTCTAACGTTAGAATAACATGCATGGCAGTTAGACTAGTGCAGCGCCAGCACCAAACCGAATAGCGCCAGTCAGACTAGCTACACAATTTTCATTTCCGAAATTTCTGTCACTACTCATTCTGTCGCTTTATGGCTATATGTTCCAACTCATATTAACTTTCAGTATCGTCCCTTATAGTGATGATCTGCACAATATTTGCTTAGGAACTTATTGATTAACTCTACTGTCTACTTCAAAGCAGCTGAACATTCATGATCGGATTTTTTTTAGAATCAGTGCTAGTTTGAGCTTGCCAATATCATCTAGTTGTCGAGCTGATTGTTGTTGTATTCAGAGTTGCCAGATATTTGATTTAAAACATTGAAAGTTGACAGTGCTGCTAGTTTCACAGCGCTAGTATTTTGATTTTTTTCTGGATGCGCAATAACATTTTTTCTAACTTTCGTTTTATGTTAGATGTTTATTAGACACTTTTGAGAGAAGATGTTAGACATTACCCGCGCACTTATCAAACTTGTCAGTCGAACGTTCGCTTACGTTAAGTACTTTTTAGCACGAGAGTTAGGCATCGTTATACATGTTTTTTTATGTAATTCACATTGCCGATAAAAATATGGCAATGAAAATTTTATGATCGCTTGTTTACACTCTGAGGACAACATAATGTATTAATGGAGAACATGCATTCAATGGGAAGCTATGGGAGATATTTTTACAATTACTGGGCACTTTGCAAACATAAAATGGAACTTTTGATGATGAAGCTTCATTTTCTTAATTTGCATCAAATTGAAGCGAGGGAAAAACATAGAAAGTGAATGACGTTACCCTAGCTAATGAAATGAGCAAACTGGGTTCAAATAAGTAACAATTTCTGCTATCCATGATATCATTCTGGATCCCGCACTGTTAGCGCATAACCAATTTAGTTATCTACATTGACTAATTTTGTTATCATTACATCAAAATGATTACATATTTCTTGATGACAATTTTTAACGAACGTAATAAGATTCATCGAGAACAGACGATGAAGATGAAATTGTGCTTTTTATCAGAAGTATTAATTCAATTATTAGTGTATGAATATGCTTTTATTTTGATAACATAATTTGAAATAGTTTCATAGCTTACGTCACAAGATTTGTTATCAAAATGGCTACAATGATAATAGAAGGAGTTGATATTATGATATTCAAAGAATAATTCCTTGTTATCTCTTTTGTTGTTTCGACTGTTTAATCAGTCTGAATGATAACATACTTAGTGATCAAATAGTAGTAATTTGATATAAGAACTTGTCATTAATTTGGTAAAAGCCTTTAATCGTAATTTGTAATTTACCTGTATGTTCTGTGAACAGAAAACTGTATTTATCGTTCAATTTCTCCATCTCACATATCATGAGCTCAAATGTCACAGAAACATGTGTCAATATGTAACGTTTGCATTAAAAGAATGGACTTTTTTTGAAATTCAGATGCGTTTCGATATAAAAATCGGAGGTATTATCCTTCTGTTAGGAATTGAAGGTAAGTTTCTTTAAGCTTATCAGATTGCGATAAAAAAAAATTCTACGCAGATCCTTGCTTTTGACGGCCTTCCCATGGCAGGTTTATTTAACCTGAAACATTTCGCCATGGCGGACGAAAACATGCGTGTAGGCATGTTTTTGAGTTCTTTTCTTCGTTTTATTTATCAATTCCTCCTCAGTTTTTGCGACAAAATTATTGGAGTAGATCTTACGCTTCAGGTTGGCCCAGAAATTCTCGATGGGCCGCAGCTGGGGGACGTTGGGCGAATTCGCCGACTTGAGTACCACATCGATATTCAGCCGCTCCATCTCCCCCAACGGTCGCTTCGAGTAGTGGGCCGACGCCAGAACACCGCGCCTTCGTCCTTATGGTATTGCTTGATGAACGACGCAACTTCCGGCAAGCATTTCGTACTATAAATTTCCCCGTTCACGGCCAGTCCGGAGCGGAAGAAGAACGGCTTTGACAGCCCCTTCTCGCTGATTGTCAGCCACAGCAGCACCTTCTTGGGGAACTTGGTGTGTGAAATGAACTACACCTCCGAGATCACTTCCTTCGTGGAGGAAGTTGCCATCCAGGGGGAGATAGGTCGCGTCGTCCATCACCACCGCCACGTCGCGATTCGCCGGGAATATCGAGTTGACCATCTTATTCAGCCGCTGCCGCTGCGTCATTGCCTGCAGCTCCGAAACCAGTGGACGCGACTGCCCCTTCCTGACATGTATGTTCATGTTCGCCAGGTATTTGTTCACTGTTTGGCCGGTTGAACCGACCTCCCGGCCAAACGCACGCAGCAATGTAGCCACTTTTCCCTCGGTCTTACTCCTGTGGAGCTTTAAAGGGTGATACGGTCAAAATTTGGTCAAGGGAAAACGCGTGTAAATCGGTGAAATCGTTTATTTAAAAAATCAAATTAAATTTCTTTTTTCAAGTTCAATTAGTATAAAATTCAGGAAAAATATTCAGTTAGGCTTCCGCTTTTCCAAATCCGAATTGCCGGGCCTTACGCTTGACCCCTGCCATCAGATTTTGTACAGCCACCTTGTCCACCTTCTTCGCCGCAGAAAGCCAGTTTGCCTTGAACTGCTGCTCGTCCTTAGCAGTTTTTTTGGTCTTCTTTAGGTTCCGCTTGACAATAGCCCAGTATTTCTCAATTGGGCGGAGCTCTGGCGTGTTGGGAGGTTCTTGTCCTTGGGAACCACCTGCACGTTGTTGGCGGCGTACCACTCCATGGCCTTTTTACCGTAATGGCAAGATGCCAAATCCGGCCAAAACAGTACGGAACAACCGTGTTTCTTCAGGAAAGGCAGCAGACGTTTATTCAAACACTCTTTCACGTAAATTTCTTGGTTGACAGTCCCGGAAGCTATGAAAATGCTGCTTTTCAAGCCACAGGTACAGATGGCTTGCCAAACCAGATATTTCTTTGCGAACTTTGACAGTTTCGTGTGCTTGAAAATATCTGCTACCTTTCCCCTTCCTTTTGCCGTATAAAACTCCTGTCCCGGAAGCTGCTTGTAGTCGGCTTTGACGTAGGTTTCGTCGTCCATTACCACGCAGTCAAACTTCGTCAGCATCGTCGTGTACAGCCTCCGGGATCGCGCTTTGGCCGTCGTATTTTGTTTATCATCGCGATTTGGAGTCACTACCTTCTTGTAAGTCGATAGTCCGGCTCGTTTTTTGGCTCGATGCACGGTTGTAGACGATACACCCAGCTTATTTGCGGCATCTCGGAGAGATAGGTTAGGGTTTCGCTTGAAACTACCGGCAACTCTCTTTGTCGTCTCAGCGGCTTCCGGTTTTCGATTTCCCCCCGATCCAGACTTCCTGGCTGTCGACAAACGTTCCCCAAACACTTTAATTACATTTGTAACGGTTGATTTGGCAACTTTTAGCGATTTTGCCAACTTTGCGTGCGAGTAGCTCGGATTTTCGCGATGCGCGAGCAAAATTTTGATACGCTGCTCTTCTTGCTTGGACGGCATTTTGACAACTGAAGAGTGAATTCCAAAATCAAAATAGGAGCAACATTCTACACACACACCTTCAAAATGAGGGGTGTTCAGGTTTTTTAAATGCAAAATTGAAAGAAATACGTCAAGTTGATATTGACCAAATTTTGACCGTATCGCCCTTCGAAGTTTAAAATAAATGTGATTGTTATACATCAAATAGAATTTAAACAACTATCACACAGCTATAGATACTCCAAATAATTTGATAAGTTTGATTTGAATTAAATTTTAAATTGATTTTAGAACTTTTTAATGAATTGAAACAAATAGAAATCTTGTATTGAATAGCAGCAAAATGTTTTGTTGATTCAAAACAGAGTGATTTTTTAGGTGAAAAGTATATTGTAAAAACAATAAAATAATCATTTGAGTATAAAAATAAATGTGAATGTTATAAATAAAATATTATTTAAACGAATATCACACAGCAGTGATAACTAAACATAATGTTATTTGTTTGATGTGAATGAAATTTTGAATTGATCTGGAACTTTTTTTTGAATTAAAACAAAAAGAAACCTTGTATTGAATACTAACAAAATATTTTATTGATTCAACACAGAGTGATTTTTTTGCGTGTTCTACTAAAACGACACTATTATCAGTATAATTCATAGACAATAAAGTCTGTTTTAGCGAATATTTTTCCAGTAAAAAGGCAACAAAATAAATGGTTTTTGTTTGAAACTGTTCGAGAAAAACTTGATTGTTTAATTGTTACGATACATAACAACCCTGCATTTCTATTGTAAAATCGTCATCAACAATTGATTCTATGGTGGAAAACAATAATTCTAAATGTTACCTTATCGTTGAGAACAATATAGCCTTTAGTATCTATAATTCTTTTATATGTTCTTTTACAATAGATTCAATCGTAGTTTTAATCTGATTTTAATTAGGGTTAATCACCAATATTAGATTTATGGATTCGTGTGATTAATTAGTTTTGCGGATCCAAAACCTAATGCACTCATTCAAATCCATTTAATCCAATGCAGCACTATATTTATCTATTTCAAATGATGAAATCAATAATCTAATGAGTCATCATCACTTTCCTGAAAATCGTCCATTTCGCTGTCATCGTCTTCAGGTCAATTGTCTTTGGACGGAGATGTATGTCTAGGGTAATAGGTCCCAATTTCTCTTTCATTTGAAACATTTTGAGATGTGGTAGGCTATTAATTTCCTATAAAACAGGATAAAAAAACATTCAAATAAAAAAAAAACTACATATTAATTAGCTTGTTGAGCGACAGTTTTACTTTCCGCATCCCATTTAGCCAACAATCAATGTGCAACTAGCGATTTGAAATTGGTTAACTGTTGTAGAACTCCTAGTTCCGAAGTAAACTCTGCAGTCTGCACCTTGCCATGCACTCTTGCGCTTTTCACTACCTAGTATCTTTGTTTTTGTTTTGAGTCGCGTTGTTGTTTGACAGTATATTTGAGGGTGTATTGGTGTGAGTTACGTTATTAGGGGCGAATGATCCCAAGCAACACAGCTTGTTATAAACAAGTTGAAAATACTGTCCAATGACAAATACATGCAATTAATAATCGATTAACTTCGTTTCATACTTTAATATGACGTAAAAAGCACAAAATGTGCAGCCTTATAAAACAAAAGGTGAAAAAAAATAAAACCTCATAAAAAAATAAAACAGCGCCAGGTATGGGATTCGAACCCTAATCCTTGGCGTGAAAGGTTTGTAGCTTCTTTACTCTACCAATTCCGATGATTGATAAGTCTATTCTTAGTATCTAGGATTTGCTTTTCGTTGGCAATGAAACCACAATCTTGTACAACAAATCCATCTTTGTGTCACAAAATATGTTTTGCAAAACATGGTTGATGTAATGTTATTTCAACAGTGTTTTATACTATCTATAAAATCTTGTCCTGTTTATGCTTTATAAATGTATAGAACGATGTTTTTACGAACAACTATAAGGAATAAATCACTCCCAGCAGTGAAAAAAGTATTTTTAGCTTAATCATAGTCAGAGAAAACTGGTTTGGCCCCTTGATCTTATAAAATATGAATGATTCAAACCGCTCAGAACGTGACATATTTTGCAAAACACTCATAACATATTTATAAAACAAAATATTATAATGCATTCTAAAATGATGATATTCTTTGAGTTGCTTGGGATTAAGCTTGGGACCGAGCTTGGGACCGATGTGCTAGTACCTCCTGAGCCAAAAAATATATTCATTTCCTTCATGACTATCCTACCGCTGATTAAGCTTACAGTTTTTTACGATGGTAATAAAAAAAGCCGTTCTTTTTTAATGTTTTTGAAAAATCCATTCTTTGCACTTGTATCTTGTCAAACTTGAAGCACAACACCAGATCACTCTTCAAATGTAAACAATCGTTTTTACATTTTTTAAAGTTTTACTCAGAACTTTACGTGTACTTCGAAAAGTAGGAATGTAGTTCAACATAGATGTATTGTAAACTTTGGCGCTGAATTAAAGAACGATTAGTACTTTTATTGAACTTTGTGTTAGAGATTTTTGAAGTTCAAATCAAGTTCTCAAGTATCAACATATGAACTTGAAGGTTGGGTTGAATAGCAAGAAAAAACTATTCTCGAACTTTTAAGTTCCTTTAAATTTTAATGACACTTTAAAAAAAATTAAGTTCTGTTTGTCCGGGAAGGGCCTTGTTTTTCGGCAAAAAAGTTCCGTGGAACTAAATTTCAACTAAATGTGAACTTTTGAGTTCTCATCTCAAGTAAAATTCGAACTTTTGGTTGCTTGGGTTGTTTACAACGATATTTAAACCTTGTTTTCTCAAATTCCTTTTACTCCTATCAAAGGTTTTATTTCGACTTTAGGAACTCGTAAAATCCTGTTTTGAAATGCCGTTTTAGGACTCATTTATATTATCTTATTATGGTCAGTTGAAAAAGCATTTTAAACTATTTTGCCTCCAGTAAATACTATAAACGGCAAATTGGTTTTAAAGTAGTCATTGCGAAGATAAATTGGCTTCTTGTCGAAACTGTGATTTTTTCTAATTGCCATATTGGATTATAAAAAATAATTTAATTGTAGAAAAATTAATCCACCTTATTTTGTATGTAATGCAAATGAACTGTTAATCGGAGACTGCTTTCGGAATTCTTTTAGATAACCTTATTGAATTCCTCCAATTTTCACGAAATCCATGATTAATTTATTGCATATATTTTTGGTTATATTGTTTTTGTAGTCGAAAACTCGGATAATTTCCGAGGCGCATTAATTTTCGGCTCTTATCGTGCCAATATTCACCAAAAAATTAAATGTGCAAATGATTTGGTGTAAAAAACTCAATTTGTTTTGAATATTTTGCTATCAATAAAATTTCCCGCAACACAAGAACTTTTTTCTTGAATTTTATTTATTGCAAAATGGATCAGAAGAGCAGATAATCAACCAAAGCAGAACAACAAAAACCAACCACGATAGCACAGTGAAGTTTGACAACTGTGACCATTTGGCCGTATGCTGGTTTTCGTGGCAGCCAATAGGTTTTATGAAGGTTCTCAAGTGGTCATAACATCTTTCACTAGACCATTTTCAAAATCTGTATGGCATTAGAAAGGTTTTATTAACTTGTTTTCACAACCGTCTATAGAGTGGGCCACTTTGTACAGATTTCGACTTTAAAGAAGCATAGAGGAGGTGTTGGCAGACAAACACTCTCAGAATGTCCTCCGAAAACAAAGTTTTGCTAAATCATGAAGTTTGATATGTCGCAATCCAGGTTTTGGAGAAGATTTGAAGATTCCCGCAGGGCCTCGTTTGGTGGCCAGTATGGTCAAAAATCCTCAACAAGTCGTCTGATGACCTAGTTTTGCTAAATCATGAAGTTTGATGAACCGCATGCAATGTTTCGCCTCTGAAAATATTTTGTCCACTTACCCCAGTACACCCACCTTGGATTCCGAAACTACGGATATTTTCGGAATAGCCAGTACAGATAATTTTGTGATCTATTGCAAAAAACCGCATCAAAACTCGATGGCTAACGATTGAGTATCATGAATTTGAAATTTGAATTTCTCTATCTCAGAGACGATGGGGACGTACGTGTAAACAAGCGTGAAATATTTTTTTTTTTTTTTTTTAAAGGGGGAAGACCATAGAGTAGGTGAAGACTCTACGGGGCTGAGCTGCAAGCAACCCGGCGGGTCGCGGATGGTGGGGTTCCATCAGATATGATGGACAGCTACTGAATACACGAATAAGTAGCCCCGGACTAGCGGCGGGGACTGAGCAGTTGTTGGACTCTGTTGAGTTTCTTCCAAAAACCCACAAATATCCGAAAGCAGCCCTGACAAAAGCGAGCCACCCCGCTTTTTAAAAATAAGGAGTAAAAGTCCAAGCTTTCACCCATTTGAGCGTCTGTTCTCCATGTTAGGGGCGGCTCAAAACAGCGTCTGTTCTCCATGTTAGGAGCGGCTGAGTCACCGTCTTGTTAGTGCGCCCAGGACTCTAAATACAAAAGCCGAAAGTCCTGGTGGTGCTTGGGACTGTTAAACAGCAGCATCACGATGGTCCTCCTGCGAGATAGTGGGGTTCGTTGTGGGCCTTGCGAGCCGACACCATTAAAAAGGAATTGCAACGAATAATACACAAGATCATACAGGAATATGAAAATATTAAGGTGTCCGAAACATGAGTCAGGACGGTAAACACACGAAATTTATTAAAAGGTGGTTAAAAAATAATTGCCCCCCTCGCACGGGCGAGCACGCCTTAGTATTGAAAATTAAATTTTTTTAAACTGGGGGTGTGTTGACTTGGGGGGTGGTTTTTTCTTGGAGAGGGATGAGGGGGGTAAGTGAGTCAAGGTTGGTGAAAAAAAAAGGGAAAGGAAAGGAAAAAGGGGGGGGGGGGGGGGCGGGGGAAAGAGAAAAGGGGGGGGGGGGAACAAAGGGGGGGGGGGGGGGGGGGGAGAAAGTAGAAGGGGGGGGGGACGGGGGGGGGGGGGGGGTGGGGGGGGAACGTTTTGGGGGGGGGGGAAGGGAGTCATACAAAGCCATTAAACATCCGAACCGGCACATGAAGCAGAATTCCGTGGCCAAAAAGCGTGCAATGCTCTTGTCCGACCGTGTTTTGGCGGGCTGCACTTTGATTGATGACGAAACATACGTCAAACTCGATTTTAGGCAGCTCAAACATTTGACACCGCGGCTGGACGTGGGGATGTGCCGTGAAGATTCAAGTTATTGTTGGTGAAAAGTTCGCGAAAAAGGCCATGATTTGACAAGCGATTTTCCGTTGTGGGTGTGTTTGTATGTGTGTCCAATCTAACACCCATCGGCCGGCAATGGTACTATGGAAGGAATCTGTTCACAAAAATCATTCATGTCACCATTGGAAGTAGCTTTAATCCGGGAGCTAGTAAGTGATAGTACTGCAGATCCAACAACCCATTTAAGAATGTCTGGAGAGTCACGCCCATTTCGAGGTTAGTTTCCGCATGTAAACATTACCGATATCATTTGGTTAAGGGCACTGTCACACACTTCCAGATTTGGAAATGTTAAATTCCCAAACCAGGCACGTATTTAGTGTTACTTGAAAATAAGATTTCTGTTATATAGTTATAATCAGATAGATCTCACCCATGGCAGCATCCTCAATGACTCTATTTCGTTCATTCGTAAAAATAAACATTTTCGACCTTGATTCGTAATTAATTTTATGCACTCGCGATAAAATAAGCGCAAAAATTAACGTTGCTAAGCCACCCGTTAGATATGCAACCTGCATAACAAAACTCTGTACACCAATGCATCTGAATGCATCTGAAATTTTGTGCCAGCCTTTCAAACGCGCATGCGCGTTGTCTTCGTTTGCAGCTTCTGACCAGCAAATGGCCGTTCTCTACTTTGCACTAGTCTTCTTTTTTTTCACTCCCCACTCAACACGTCAATAATCAAAATCCCCGCTATGAGTCGACTCTATATCGAACTCCAAAACTGCTTATCTTGACAAGCGATTTTCAGTTGTGGCCTGAAAACGGAACCATTCGTCATCGTCACATCCTCGACTATGTCATCCCAAGTTTACATCGAAGAATGCCTAAAAAAGCGTGTATTACCGTTCATTTGCAAGCATAGGCGCAAAGTCATCTTTTGGCCTAATTTGGTCAGCTGCCACTACTCCAAGGTGGTTCTGGAGTGGAATGCTGCCATCAAGATCGATTTTGTCCCCAAGCTTATGAATCCTCCGAATTGCCCGAAATTTCGACCGATCGAAAAATACTGGTCAATTTCAGAGCAGTGACTTCGACGAAGCGGCTGGGCAGTCAAGAAATGCGCTGATTCCGTGTGGGCGCTGATCAAGAGGAAGGTTCGAGTTTTCGTTCGAACTGGAGAAATGTAACCATCTAATGCTGTAACTATGAAGTTTTAATAAAAGTACTGTAAAGCAACCATTAATGGACTTTTTAAACTTATTGAATCACGAATTACTGGTCTTTTTGTGCGTGTCACTTTACTTTTAGTCAGCCTTTAAGTACGAAGCGTATTTTCCGGCATTCAGCAATACAACTCAACGATTTTTGAACCGTCGTAAACCGGTGCCTCCTGCTTGATTACGGATCTATAAAGCCATACTTTGTGCAAGTACTTGATTCTCATCATGCACCGTAGGAAGGTCTACCGTGTGTGTATGCGTCTTTTCGAGCAATAAAGTGAAAGAATTAGCCAGGGCCATTAAATTCTCTCCCTGCTGTCGGCACCTACGGCCTGTGGCTTCAATAACAAACGAACCCTCACAGCTTCTTTCAGGGATAAACTTTCGCTCGAGAGATAACGAGTTTCAGCAAATGGAAACCAAAGCCAGCATCAGTTCCACTCCTTGATGAAACTGCTCTGCCCTGATGTGGCGACGACGGAATGTAGGCATGTGAAGAAAACGCGCGGAGAAAACTTGTTATTTCCCTGCCATAACTCTCAGAGTTTCGCTATCCCGGAGGGAAAACTACACCATCAAATCCGTTCCTCGCGATCCCCGCCCAAGCCGAGCAAAAAAAAAACACTTTAATGCATAATGTATAACGATGAGAATGAATGTCTCAAAGTAGTTGGAATAAATTTGCGTTTTGTGTAAAGAGCTCACTTCAAGCAACTTGCTCATGATCCGTTTGTTTCGTCTTCTATTCCCAGATCAGACTGTGCCAACCTTGAAACAATGTGGTCTGTTTTTGGATGAATGTGAAGATTATTGAAAGTCCTGGGGACCCAGCTCTGAAACTTAGTATTTAATGCTATTTAACAAATTAGAATGTTTTATTTTCAAAAATTTACTCAATTAAAATACCATAAATTTAAATTCTTGTACCGCATTTGTTAATTTTAGACAGTCGGTTCTGTGACTAACATTTTTTGTGTTGTATACTTTCTTCCTTCTTCCTTCCTAGATGATGAACAATCTTAAGACTCCAGGAAACGCTAAATGCGAATGTTCAACCATATATCATTTTTATTGCTTCACCATATTTCTTTCTTAAATGGCCTTCCTTTTATTCGCCTCACTACGCACTTAGCGACGAAACCCGCTTCCAAATGTGTCCGCTGCATAATGCCGCCGCCGCTGCTACTCACCATGATGTATCATTTTTAATGTTCAATCCACCATTTTCCTCTTCTTTTTCTCGGTGGTTTTTAACGCATCTGAAGCGAGGATTTCATTGGCTCTCAAGCTATAATAATAACATCAACAATTCTCCTACCCGGGCTAAGCAACACCATACCTTCTTGACTCGACTATGTCGACATTCCCCGGAAACAGTGGAAAAACAAATTTCGGACTAATAAATTGCCCAAACGCGAAGAACTCCGTCTATCGGTCTGCGATTGGCTCAAAGATATCAACGTACAAACTAGACCACAGACAATCTCTCCGAAACTACTTCTCCCAACTGTCAAACAAATCACATTGCCCCGTAGTAACTTTCCTGCTAAATCATCTCTTTCAGAAGCTTTCCACTCCTAATCTTGAACGAACCCGGAAGATGTAAGGAGTGTATCGAAAAGTAGTTATAAACATTCGATGCGTTATTACGCATAAACTACTGTATATATTTTTAGCGTGTAAGCGCCATTTGCTTTGTTTACATGTCAAAAATGATTATTCGGTTCATTCATTTCCGTTGATAAAGTTGTATTCAAAATGTCGCGAATTGAATTTGAGACTAAAAAGAAAATTCTGCACACTTGGTGCACCGAAAAGGGTGTTACTTACAACCAGATTGCGAAAAGAGTAAATGTTCACCCGGCAAGTGTAAAACGCATCATCGAAAAGTTTGGTAAGGAGTGCTCCCTCAAGGATTTACCAAGAAGTGGCCGGAAACCCGGCTCCAGCAACCCCGATTTGGACCAAAAAGTTGTGGATTATATTCAACGGAACAAATCTGCCTCTACTCGCGATCTAGCCAAGAAGTTCAGGACCAGCATCGGAATGATTCAACGAATCAAGCGCAGGAATGACTTGAAGACGTACAAAAAGCAGAAAGTGCCCAAACAAACTCCGGAACAAAAGTCTCGTGCCAAAACCAGGGCTCGAAAGCTGTACAGCTGCATTTTGGACAATGTCGACCAGTGCATTTTGATGGATGACGAAACATACGTTAAAGAAGATTCAAGAACGCTACCGGGGCCGCAGTTTTATACTAAATCTGTTGGGGAACGTGTGCCAACCGCAGATACGACTGTTGCGATGGAGAAATTCGGTCAGAAGGTGCTCATTTGGCAAGCTATTTGCACATGTGGCTTGCGTTCTTCAATTTTCTATACAAAAGGAACTATAAATGCTGAGATTTATCAAAAGGAATGTTTGAAGAACAGGTTGCTACCATTGTATAGAAAGCACCAGTCCCCTCCTCTCTTCTGGCCAGATTTGGCATCGGCACATTACGCCAAATCCACTCTACAGTGGCTGACGGAGAATAACATCAAGTTCGTAGAAAAAGACATCAACCCACCAAACTGTCCCCAGTTGCGACCGATCGAACGCTATTGGGCAATAGTCAAGCGTATATTTAAGAAGGATGGTACAGTGTCCCAAAACATGACCGATTTTAAGAAAAATTGGGCAGCGGCATCCAGGAAGTGCACAAAGGTCACTGTGCAGAATTTGATGGCAGGTGTCAAATCAAAGGTACGGGCATTCTACAGAAATGAACATGATGACTAGTTTTTCCGTTTGGATCTTTTGTAAACATGTTAAGCTATAATAAACTGAAATAGTATGTTAATTTTAACCATGTTTTCATGCCTATTTTATTATTTGGAAGTTTATAACTACTTTTCGATACACTCCTTACATCTGACGGGATGAATCTGGATCATATAAAAGGTTTTTGTACAGGGATTTTGTACGGTGCATTGAACCGACGATTCTAGGTTTTTAGAAGCAAAATATGAACGCGGAGTGGCGGGGGGGAGAGGATAGGAAAAAAAAAAATAATGAATTTACCAGGCGCTTTCAAAGGGGGAACAAAAATTGGTTCTGTGGGTGCCATGTTGTTTCTTGGGGGGGGTGGTGTAGGTTTTTTGTTTTCTTTTTTTTTTCTGGCTGTATTTTGTGGGGATGATGCAAAATATTTGTTTTTTTTTTTGTGTGGGGGGGGAAAAGGGCTGGTTGATTTTAATGTTTTTTGTTGTTGTGTGGGTTAATACTGATACTCTACACAGTTCGAAAAAGTAGTGTGAATTTCTGTTCAATATCATGCACATAAATGGAGCGTCACAAAACATAAGAATTTGCGTTAAACATCGTGTAATGTTCTGGAACATTTCATATATTGCCAATAATATTGTACGCAAAAGCTCATCTTTGATAGAACTATTTCATGCAAGTGGCTCCTTCGTGTGGAATGAAATACAAATTTACATGCTCTGATATTTACATCACAATGAAAATTCAGATTTTTTTTCTGTGTACACACATAAATGAGTTGTTGGCATTGAATGAAAAAGTCGTTATAGAGGAGGGGCTTAGCTCAATGTTTCAAGGGGAAATGATAGGGATAGGAAATACACAAATGATAGGAAATGCATCCATTAAACGTTCGGGACCGAACAGATTCCCTTTTTTGGTCAGTTAATTATGGCCATATTGTTGAAGCTTCTTCTTCTTTTAGTATTTCAAGCTTATTGCTTTCACAATTCGCTTATTGCTTGCTCTCAACTTAGTGTTCTAAATGCACTTCCACAGTTATTAATTGAGAGCTTTCGATGCCAGGTACCATTTTTGCATTAGTGTGATTGTGAGGCAAGTACAATCATACGCTATGCCCAGGGAGTCGAGAAATTTTCCTTAACGAAAAATTCCTAGGCCAGTCTGGGAATCGAACCCAGTCACCTCCAGCATGGTGTTGCTTTGTAGCTGCGCCTTAACCGGCTGAGCTAAGAGAGGACCCTTAGCTATTGTTCAAGCTACAAGTGCCAAATTGGCTGTCATTTACTCAGTGTGGCTTTCCAAATAATCATGGAGAATTA
Source organism: Aedes koreicus (assembly GCA_024533555.2). Classification (NCBI taxonomy): domain Eukaryota; kingdom Metazoa; phylum Arthropoda; class Insecta; order Diptera; family Culicidae; genus Aedes; species Aedes koreicus. The sequence continues at coordinate 162,941 of JAHHFK020001912.1, forward strand.
GAGCGTAAACATTACATTACAAAAATATACAGTAGGATGTATGATATGTACTACCACCCATTGTAGCACGGAAACTAAGTCCGACAGCAATGGGCTCTCCTCTCTGTTAGACTTGATCAAGCTTTAATAACCACTGATTATCCTAATCATGCCATTGTATGAAGAGCCAAAAATGGGTTTGGTGGATCGATAGGCAGCATCACTTATACGTTTCCACAGGGATATAAAGAATCGCCTTCCAACATCAAGACTGAACAATTGGTTAAAAGAGCAAGCTATCTAACATGACGATGCTTCAATGGGCGGGGAGAAGATCCCGCCCTCTATTCACAAACTGTTAGCAATGGGGAGTTGGCATTCCCACTCTCCCCATCCAGAGTGCTTCAATCGGGTGCCCTGATGATCCCTCCCATTCCCATATTTATGAAAATGAAAAATACTACAAACATTCGTATCTATTATATATGATCTTCATTCGGTTGATCCTGAAATGCAAGAAATCTTGTAAAGTGTTAAAGTGTAGAGTTCTGTGGTTCGGCGCTTATGCACGTTTTTTTTTCGTTTTCAGCGATACAGCAATTCACCAAAATCTTTTTTTTTTTTTTTTTAAATCTTTATTTTACGTCGGCCTATTTCCTCACATGGTGACAATCACCGACGCCAGGAAGACGACTCCACCACCTGGACCCTACCTAACGACTCATGAATATGAACCGGGACCAACGGCTTTACTTCCCTTCCGAAGGAAGACGTGACCAGACCATTTTTTCGCCTCAGAAAAACCACCGACGTCGACTGGGATTGAACCCAGACCCACTGGGGTGCCAAAGTAGCAGTCACGCTTACCACTACACCACCGACGCCGGCCACCAAAATCTTGATTTGAGGTATTCTGAAAAAAATGTTAAATCTATAGAAATGTTACACAAAACTAACATTTATGGATTTACTATTGCCATGGTCACTATTTGCTGCTTGATGATCATTTCATAACAGCAATTCGCTTTTATTTTTGCTGACCAAATAGTTATTGCTCCTGAGTTAGGAAAACAGGGAAGATTTAATCAAAGGGAGTTAAAGACAAATGGACATAAAAAAACAATAAGTAATACATAAATCATCTATGAAGAAAAATCAATAAAACAATATTATCAAATATCATGATATTGTAAGTAATGATAAAGTAATGACAAAGATTGAACTGTAAAATCAGACACTAGCCAAATGGCACACAGCACTGCATGTATCAGATCAGCTCAGATTTTTTCAAATGTCTATTTGCAAACCGGAAATGAAAAATTCATTCAGTTATAAGTGCAAAAGCCTTCTTAGATTCCGTTTATCAAAATACAGTATGTAAAAAATTATAACGGATAGCCCAATGGGGTTGTTCACAAAATTAACTTAGGACTAATAAGCAATGTGTAATGAATTTTTACTATTATTATTATTTTTAATTGCCTGTATTAGAATAGAATCTTCATTGGTCGATTGTATCAAGAAGCCTTGCCGAAAATTAATGGAGTTGTGTGTAACACACGACCGGTTGATGTTGACTAAGATAAATCATTTGATGCATTGTCTGGTTCAACATGTTAGATTAGTTTCGTTTGTATCGTAGAGCAAAATTGCAACATAGGTGCTGTTTTAATGGGACGTAGGATCGGCATAGATAAGTAAGTATGTTAGAAAATTCTATGACTTTCTCTTGACAAATCTTTTGACGGTGCTAGAACGGGTTTAAATATTGGTATGATGAAAGGGCAACGGCTGTGCTGGCAGTGGTGATTGTGTTGATATGATCGACTAGCTGGAGATCATTATCCTTATCGCGTTATAGATTGTTTAAAGTCTGTTTGGGAATTCAAAGTCAATTATTAATGATATATATGATTTGAACACTAACTGAAAGTTCCAACCGATTGAAGCTACAATCTCAAAAATTCAAATAGAAATGATAAAGTTATTAGCGTTCAAAGTAGTTCAAATTTTCATTTGACCTCTACCCTAGCGGATAGGCGTAGTCTAGGTCAAAATAGCGTGGGTGTTGTTGGACCAGCCTAAGAAGGTAAGTATATGAGAAGATTCTATTGTACACTCTTTAGAAAGTACTTAGTGGCTCTGAAAAGGGGCGTGTAGTTTGGATGATGATACGGACATGGTCGTATTTGCTACGATGCTTAAATTTAAATAAATAAAAAGACGTTCCTTACTTTATTTTGAAGTCTGTGAAAGGAAAGTACTCTGCATTTAGTAAATTTAATCTAAAAAATTGGCATTCTAAGACATCAACTTATTTTTGCGTTAATTTTAATAGTTGAATGTTAAAAATCAAAAGTTTTAAATAGTGCAAACATTTTAAAAATCAATCGTGAAAAGACTCAGTTATAAACGTTCAAAACCTTAGCATATTTCGGGACGCTCCAAATTTTCAAACTCGCAACGTGTACCCTTGTATCAAAATTGAAGACGTAGTCCTACGGCACAAAGTTTATCCACCCCTACCGACAAATCGCAATTTTCCTGTTTTGCGGTTGAAAAATGAGCTGTTTATACGAATGTTGTTGTATGATTTATTCAGTTTTATGTGCTTATCATTTTGCCATCAAATTTACATGATATTTTTCATCCTCTAGAAAACTATGGTGTGATCAATGAAACGAAAGAAAAAATACGCAAAAAATGTTTATCCATCTAAATGTAGTAAATAATATTTTAGAGTGCATTACGCGTCACCTGTCACTTTATCGAATTATTTCACCTAAAATTGCCTAAAAACCCACAAATTTCGTTAATTGTCTGAAAATTGATAATAGAACATCATAAGTCCGGTAAAATCTATAGTACAATGGCTGATATTACGTAAAAATACGGTTAATAAAAAGTTCAAAGGTTCAAAACATGTGGTTCCATCTCACCAGCGGCACAATCAGAACGTCCATCGAAGACAAGTCCTAGGATTGACAGGGCTATCGTTAGCAAAGTTTAACAAAAACGAGGTTTGTCAGCTCCCAAAGCTGCAAAACAAATCGAAAATGAGTTTTCAATTCATGTGACACCTCAAACAGTGCAAAATCAGCTTCATGAACATGGTTTTAAAGGCAGAGTGGCACTTAAGAAGCCATGGTTATCCACGAAAAACATTAATAAAACGGCTTAAATGCGCACAAGAGCACATTTCATGGATAATTTGCTATTTGGGTCTGATGGTATCACAAGAAAATGGCGGAAGACCGGTGAAAGCTTGAAAAAGGAGTGTTTAAGGCCGACAGTCAAACATGGTGGAGGTAGATTCTTCTAAATTCTCTTAGTTTATCCACTATATAACTAAATAATAATATAACATTGTTCAATATTTTGTAAGACCACCCTTGGCTTTTATAGCAGCATCTTCACGGCATTGATTCAAAAAGCAGAGCAGTCGTTTCTGGTGTGATTTTGTCCCATTCAGTGGCAATTACTTTTCGTAATTGCTGAATGCTTGTTGGATGTTATTCTTGAACCCTAATTTTCAAAATAGACCACAGATGTTCTATTGAGTAAACGTCAGGTGACTGTGCTGGCCACTCCAAAACATCAAATAAATAATATTAAAGCATTCACAGAAATAACTTACTTTTCAACTAAATAACATGAAAACTGCGAGTTGGCGGTAGGGGTGGATACACATTTTTACGGTCGCAATAATCGTCCTGCGCAGAGGACTATTCGCAGTGAGGTGAACAAATTCGAGGAAACCAATTCGGTACGTCAGTGAACTACAAGGTCTGCCGAGAACATCGTGATTTCGCGCCACGCACAAGAACTCGGCCTCTCGCAGACTTCAACTTGGTGAATTCTGCTTCGAGACTTGAATCTTCACCCCTACAAGCTCCAATTGACCCAGGACTTTAAGCTTAACGATCATAGACAGCGCCGTGAAAAAGACCCCGATTTTGTCCGAAAAACCTCCTTCAGCGACGAGGCCCATTTCTGAATGAACGGGTAAGTGAACATGCAAAATTGTTGAATGTGCACAGAAAAAAAATCTGAATTTTAATTACGATGTAAATATCATAGCATGCAAAATCGTATTTCCTTCCAAACGAAGCAGCTACTTGCATAAAATAGTTGTTATAAAGACGCACTTTTGTATACAACATTATCCGTAATGAATAAAGTGTCCCAGAACTTTACACGATTTATAATGTTATTTTGTAAGTTTTATGACGCTCCATTTATGTGCATTATTTTGAACAGAAATACACACTACTTTTTCGAGCTGTGTGGGACAAGTCAATCCTCACAGATAAAAAGAAACATTAAAATTTCTGCGTTATCTAATGCACATAAAAGAAAAGCTAGATTTGGCAGAAAATAATGAAAATAATTTCATGTAAATTTAAGCCAGATAACGCCTGCATCCAGCTTGTTGCGTAAGAGATTGCAAACATTGTTGTATGGCGCATGAAAAATTGCAAACAATTTCGTCGTTTGCGCCTGCTTTGGCGTGGAATCAAACGAGGGTGAATTTTACGCACTTGTTAAAATTCATTTCTATTTTCTGTGCACACGAGGTCCACCAAGTGGCAATGCATCCTCAGGAAGTAACAGTTTGGCGTGTATTTTTGGCAGGAGGCATTAACGATTCGTACTTCTTCAAATGCAAGTTATGAAAAGCTTTCTGCTATAACGAAAAGTAACCCCCTTGACCGCCAAAATGCGATGCTACTGCAAAAAAGGTTAGAGCGCCTTGTAGTCCGTTCATATTTAGGCAAACACGCCAAATTTCAGTGCGATACTACCCTAAGTTTTGTTTTGACAGCTGATTGTTGTTGACGTGTTTGGCATCATGTTGAATATGGATAAAAACGATTTTCGTTCGCTCATAAAACATTATTTTTTAAGTCGCAAAACGGCGAAGGAAACAAAAGAAAAGATTGATAAGTATTATGGGGCAAATGCTTCGAAAGATTAAACCGTAAAAAATCGGATTCGAGAGTTTCGTGGTAGCCGCAACTCCACTACCGATCAAGTGCGCAGCGGCAGGCCCTCCGATACGGTTACAGAGGATAATGTCAAAAAAGTTCATGAAATTGTGTTGGCTGCCCGGAAAGTGAAGGTGCGTGAGCTAGCAGATGGCACAAAGATTACCCGAGTAACACATCTGCATGGTTTTTTTGTGGGGAAGCTTTTTTTCCCCAAAACTTATTATATAAAAAGCATTTTCAACCGGTAAAAAATTTGGGGGGGGGTGGGGGGCGCGGGGGGCGCCCGCCGTTTGGGGGGGGGGGGCTGCAGAGAAAGAAAAACTCCGCTGCACATAGGAGTAAATGCCCCAGGAAGCTGGCCAAAACCCAACATCGCTTCTGATTAGTCGTGTTTGGTTGAAAATTTGTCTGAAATATGGAATCTTTATAAGTTCTAAACAAGAATTCAAGAAAACACAGATGAATCCCCCGTAAAGTGCAATCTGTATTTTTCTCTTTTGTTTAGTGGAACATTTTATTTACAACATTTGGAAAATGTGTGTGTGTGTGTGTGTGTGTGTGTGTGTGTGTGTGTGTGTGTGTGTGTGTGTGTGTGTGTGTGTGTGTGTGTGTGTGTGTGTGTGTGTGTGTGTGTGTGTGTGTGTGTGACGCTCAATCTTCCGTTTCATAATCGCTGCTTTCATCCTCTGCCTCTGTTGCAAACTGATTGGGTGCCAGCATCTGTAATGTTTCGGCTGAAAAAGCTTTACTTTTTTTTTCGTGGTTTTTGCCTTGAGCTGCTGAGGAACGGATCCGAACTAAGGAGAAGTCTATTCAGCACATCCCTGTTACATTGTGTCCTAGAAAATTTCCTGCAAAGTTTAAGTTAGTTAAGATTTATGTACTTTAAACAAGTCATTTTTAACAAACCTTCCAAAGTTGAGTCTGTAGTTTCTAAAATGCTTGTTCCTTACTTCGGCAGCTTCTTCGGACAGCTGACCAATCGGCAATAAGGCATGTTCGATAACTTCTGCCCCGTGGACAACAATCTTGTGAAGAGTTGGAGTCACTGGATGCCAGCCGTACAAGTCCACATATAATTTTGCGGTTTCCATTGCAAAATCTGCAAACCTGCTTGTATCAATTCGGAAACCACTAGATAATGTTTCCAATATAATACCAAATCTGCGAATAAGATCAAAGTTGAGTCCAGTTATCGCAGCTGCCTTTTCTGGATCGGCAAACAATCTTCTGGATGTGTTCCCGTCGTTCGAGTTATCAAAGCCAGCTTTTGGTATATCGACCAAAAGCCCCATTTCGTTTTTGAACGAATTCTGAATCTCACTCTTTCTTCGCTTTACGATTTCCTTATCTTCTGAATTTTTGACTTGCCATTTTTGTAATGGAAGCTTGTACGAAACATGCAACAAAGATTCAAATAATCTTATTCTTGCATGCAATATGGAGAGCCCAAATTTGAATGTCTCTGGATTGGATGGCTGAGTCTCGTCCAAGTTGTTAAAACTTTTTGATGTTTTTCCACAGATGTAACAGCGCATCGTTGAAGCAGTTCCTGTGGCAGAGTTGCATACTTTGTCATCCACCATTGTTTGAAATAAGACATGCTCTATATTTATACATGTGCCGCTATTTGTTTTGATGTTCGTATGTTGGAGATTATTTATTTGCTTCTCAATATAGGAAATTTCCTCATTCGTAATGTCATTAGATTCTTCACAAAGTGTATCCTTATTGGCCGGCAATATCTGGGCGACGAGGTAAGCGGGTTTTGCCATATCAATCTGGTTTGTCCTCCGATAACGGTTATCAGTCGAATGGGTACCAACGAACTCTGGAAAATATTGGAATCATCGCTTCCGCCATCCTAGAACTTTTGTTTGTATTGGGTCTGTTGAGACCCATCACACCCCCATTTAGTCAACAGTTTCAAACTACATTTTTCGTCATGCGATAACTGCTCCAAAACTTCATCAAGATACTTGCAAAGTCGTTCAGCCGTGTGGTCCAGGAGGTCCTGTAGACGTACTTCTGCAAGCGTTTCGGAAACTGAAATGGATTTTTCTTTAGGGTAGCATTTTTTCCTTGCTTGTTGCAAAACCGAATAATAAGGGTAGAGGGACTTATTTGATGCGTGAATGATTTCATATTGTTTTCTCGATAAGTTAGCTTCAACATAGATAGCTAATGCTTCGTCCGGCGATTTTTTATGATGAATATTTATATGGGGGTGAAGGATAACTTTATTGAGTTGCAGCTGTTGAGGGGCATGCTCCGACTGTTTTTATAACGTTTGAAGCAGCTGTTCTTCCAGCAGCTCGCTGATTCATTTGAGCAGCATAAGTCAATTCCTCAACCGGAACGGTTTTTCTGAGCTCTAAAGTTCTCCTACGTTTCGATTTCTCACTTGTTATTCCGAATCTTTTAACAGGGCGTCCACCACTGCTTGTCGCTTTACCCCAAAAAGTGAACTTGACTTTTGAATTCAACCATGTAGCGTTGTTTCTAGTAAAAACATATTTTCGGTAACGCGACGCAATCCATCTCCGTTTAGAATCTGTTTTGAAGTTACTGAACTCATGCTTCAGAGTTTTTCTTCCATCAGAAGGGCATCTTAAAATGTTGACTACCTCGTTTTCAACATACAATAATTTGATATCCACCGACTTTCCAGAACATTGTTCCATCATCTGACATAAATATTGCCTCGAAATAGAATAATGCGATGTTCCTGATACTGAAAAAAAAAAAGGAATAAACAGCTGTTTGAACAAAAATGCGCATAATCCTCGATTAAAAAAATGTCAATAAAATGGCAAAGAGGAACCAGGAGGAAGATTTTCTCCCGCCACTATGTATATTCTATAGACTTTGACCTTTCCGATGGTGTCGAAGAACCTGCCCAGATTTGCCCAGAAGGATACTTAAAAGGTTATTGAACATCACAATACTACGTACCCTTTTGGGTATGTTGCGATAATGGCTTCCTGTATGGAAAGTTTTTGTTTATTATGTAGTTTTATGCATGGAAACTAAAGATAAACATACAACCTACCTTCTGAACGTTCATCTATATCGAATAAACACTATTTCCTTCAAATTTACAACTATTTATACCACACGACCGGCAATACACACTTTTGAATCTGACCAAGTAACAGTAACAAATGACAGTTGAGTGGGCGTAAAAAAAAACATTGACAGTGTCTAAAATGGTATGAGTGTGACAAGTAGGATGTGTTGCTACTCACACCAGCATAAAATAATGGAAATCATGCATTTCATCATTCGGAGTTATGGCCAGCTTTCTGGGGCATTTACTCCTATGTGCGCTGGGTGCCACGCATGCTCACTCCTTCCAAAAACACGAACGCGAGAGCACTTCGAAACAGTGTTTAGACTTGCTGAAGGACTTTTGGCGTCGATGGGAACTGTTGATGAAACCTGGATCCTCTTTTACACACCAGCAAACAGAATGAGCGGCCGGCAATGGACTGAAGCCGGCACGAGTGCTCCAAAGCGGCCCAGAGAGGCTCAAACGGTGGGTAAGATTTAGGCGTCGGTTTTCTGGAATTTTCATTGCTACTCTTCGTGGACTACCTCAAAAAGAATAAAACCACCAACAGCCAGTATTACTGTGCATTATTGGAGCGATTGAAGGTCTTATTCGCAATTTTGTTTTTGCAAGACAATGCGCCGGCGCACAAGAGTATCACAACCCCGGCTAAAATCAAGGACTTACGGTTCCAATTGCTTCCGCATCCACCGTATTCACCCGATTTGGCTCCCTCGGACTATTATCTGTTCCCAAACCTCAAAAGATGGACGCCGCGGAGGAGTATTTTGCAGACCTTCCGAAAAATTACTTTTCGGATGGGATCAAGAAGTTGGAAAATCGCTGGAATAAGTAAGCTGAAATGTAGTCCTCCATTGAATAAAATAAAAAAAAATTAAAATATTCTTTTTTTTTCATTCTCAGAGGTTACTTTTTACCCCATCTAGTACAAAATTTTCTCTACTGAGTTTTGCAAAACATGATTTTCCGAAGTTCGTCAAATAGTGATGGTTATTGTTTAAACATAATATATAGCTATCAATTACAATATAAGAAGAATTAAAATTTGAAATTAGAAAACAGAATCACTTTTAGGCTCGTTCATTCAATTATTGAATCCTTGGATGCAGGAAATGCTTTTGCATGTCATAGAATGAACAAAAACAGTTAGAAAGAACTTAATTGATGGTAAAATTTACATCGTCCATTTTGGATTTCTTTGAAACAAAACAATAGATGTTTCATGTTGCAGACCTCATTATTTAGTCTACAACAGCAAGGTTCATAATGATTTCAGCAAAATCTCGACCTCCTTCAGCAAATCATTGCACATTTTGTACAGCCTTTATTTGGACCATCTTTTTAATGGATAATCACAAATTCTGGTTGCTCAAAAAGTTTACCCCAATCAGCACGAAACCACCGTACGCAACATCTCGTAAAAACCATAATCCTAGCGAGGGGTATCGCTTCAAGATGCTCCATTGACGTAAAAAGGCGACTAGCAAAAATAAAAACCGGAGCAAAAATAAAGAATAATTAAACTTTCATACTCATTGCAACCTCCTTCAGAAAGCGACGCTGACGACAACGGCGACGATGATGATGAAGATGACCTTCTATCTTCCCGCTCGGTGAAACAAAAATAAAAACACAAAATTATGAACCTTTATCGACCCAGATAAAAGCACATCGTCTTTTAAATGGGGGAAAATCTCGAAGGTTTCCCCTTTTCCCTCATTGCTATCCACCGTCGCACAAGTTGATTATCGCTGAGAACAAAAAAAAACTTCTGAGTCCCCTTTAGCCATTTCCCATGGTCTGTTTTTTTTTTTTCAGGTGCATCCATTTCTCACCTTCTTCCTTTTCTTATAACGTTATCACTGGGATTGGGCGTCGACTCTCAACTGTCGTTTTTTTAAGAGCTTGCTAAGATCAAAAAAGTATCGTTAGTCAGGAGTAATAGTTATAAAACAAATTTCCATGATTGATCGTTCCCTCTAGACGGAAAGATGGGAAGGGTGAGAAAAACAGAGTTTATTTGGTTTTGGAATTTTTACGGCTTGAAATTAAAAATTTTAAGCAAACACACGACAAAAAACTACATTTTCTATCACTTGAGATAGATTGAACCATTGAAGGTTGTGAGTAGCAAAAACAAATCGCCTATTTGCAAAGCCGAGAAATTTTCCATCCAGATTCGACTCAGGCGAAAGCATAATCAAACGTTTAATTTAGACTTAACTAGAGACGCCCCTCCTCGGTAAAACTCTTATAATTTTTGCATTAGCTATATGACATTTCATCGTTGCTGAAACAAAAAAAAACTTCCTCTTGTTTTTGCTCATTAATGAACCCGGGTTCTAGTGGAAGCTTGATGGTTTCTGGGAAAGGGTTCACTCTCACAAAAAAGCAGCATGATGTGGTTCAGGTATGAGAATGGTCTGCACCAGCATCGGAAAGGGGGTGGAAGGGTTTTGTATCAGGCTGAAAATAATCTAAAATGTACGGTCATGATCGGAGCTATAATAAAATCATCACGAGAAGGGTTTCCGGGAGCAGAGATTGAGGGTTGGAAGCATGCTGCTTCAATTAGCTTACTGGATTCAGTTGAACGTACATTGATTGTACTGGGAAAATGAAGTTAATTATCCTTTTCCTTGGGAAACCATCTGAGTTAAAGTTTGTATCGATGATGTGAAGGTGATTTTTGAGGTCAACTCCAGGATTAATAATCGGATCAAGCTTGCCATGGTTTGAAATGGGAGCAGAGGTCGAGGTGAAAAGGGGCATTAAGACGTTCCGTATCAGAAGATTACTGAGCCATAATAGGATTTTTAATGGCTCAATAAACAACAAACTGAACATGATTTATGACTGCGTGGTGGTCACAAACACAAACACGCACAAACTCATACAAGCAAACGTGCCGGTAACGCGCATCACTGGAAAAATAACTCGCATCGGCAGTAAATCAATCAAATTCCTGCTGTTGACGGTACCGAACAGGAATGTTGAGACTGGATCATCAGCTCAAGTGCCAACACTCTGGCTTCATAGGCGTGTTTAGGGGACGGTGAATGGATGACATCGCAAGCTGATATTGAAAGTGCTGTGCGGGAAGTACCCAGCGATGTGATTAACATGGATGTCTTTGCTGTCAACGTTAAAGTTAACCATGACTTACTGCTTGCAAAACTGGAGACAATTGGTTGTTCCATTGCTTTCTGCACTTGGCTTCGATCTTACCTTGTGCAACGTCAAGTATCTGTCAGTATTGGAAACAATTCATCGGACTATTTTTCGAACCATTCCCCAAGGAAGCACCCTGGGACCATTGCTGTTCTTGCTTTTTATAAACGATGTTTCCCTCATACTGCTAAATGGAGGTTTTCTGTTGTTGTTTGCAGAAGACCTTAAAATTTATCTAGTTGTTTGAAGCCTTGCAGACTGCTATGAACTTCAGAAACTTCTTGAAATATTCAGTAATTGGTGCGTGCGAAATATGATGATTCTGAGCATCTCAAAATGTTGCGTAATAAGTTTTGGTCGAACGAATAATGCTATCCAGATTGATTATACTATTGCTGGATCTCCACTTCAACGGCTTATCATGTTAAACACCTCGGAGTTGTATTGGACAAAAAGCTAACCTTAACTCACCACTCCTCAGGTACCATTGATAAAACCAATCGCCAGCTTGGGTTCATGTTCAAAATCTCCAACGAGTTTCGTGATCCGCTGTGTTTCAAAGCTCTTTACTGCTCGCTGGTACGCTCTATTCTTGAGTTTGCATCTGCTGTATGGAACCCCTACCAGGCTGTATGGAGTGCGCGGTTTGAAGCTGTCCAACGCAGATTCGTGAGATATGCTTTGCGCCACCTTCCTTGGAGTGACCCGTTAAACTTGCCTGCGTACGCCGATCGCTGTCGCCTGCTAGGGCTGGATACTCTGGCTAAACGAAGGAATGTCGCGCAATCTGTAATTGTTGCCAAACTTCTTTTATCTGAATACGATGTTCCTGAGTTGCTGTCGAGAATCTGTCTATATGCTCCTGCCCGAACCCTTCGACCGAGAGCGTTGCTTCACGAGGAATTACAAGCAACTAATCATGCTGCAAATAGTTCCATTGTCGCCATGATCCGTCGATTCAACGTAGAATCCGACGAATTTGATTTCAACATATCCGCTTCAAGATTTCGTCACCGCTTGCTGAACCGTTTTTAACGTTGACTTTTATTAGATTTAAGTATTTCATGTAGACCACAAAGTCCGATGAATCAAAGACAAATACAAATACAAATACAAATACATCTACAAGCTTCATTTTCATTTGAAATCTATTTCAAAGTTCAACATATGGCAGTTGGAATGTTGTCAGCTATAGGTAAGGGGACTATATTGAAAATTTATAAAGGAGGACATTTCTGTCAAATGAAGTTCAAAAAGGAGGACATTTGTATCTAAATGGAGGACAATCATTACGACAGCAGAAGTTTACAAAAGATCATTTGTATCGTTTCAAAGATTGCAAATACAAAGATTACAGGGTTGATACCGTCTATGTGTATTTTTCTTAATTACTTATTCCGCGCTACATTACTTCATTTTTAATGACAGATATGAACAGTTTTAACAGTTATCGAACTCAGTACAGGTAAAGTGTTTCATATTGTATTGAAATTTTTATTTTTTTAAATTTTTCGTCGGCCTATTTCCTCACATGGTGACAATCACCAACGCCAGGAAGACGATTCCACCACCTGTATTGAACTTGAAACATTGATTTAACTAAATCAAAATCCAGTCTATTTTACTCCTTAGGCCCCTTAGAGGCCTCCCTTAGCTCAGCCGGCAAAGGCGCAGCTACAAAGCAACACCATGCTGGAGTTGGCTGGGTTCGATTCCCGGTCTGGTCTGGGCATAGGAAAACATTTCGACACCCTGAGCATGATTGTGCTTACCACGCAACCATACAAATGCAAAAATGGTAACTGGCATCGAAAGCTCTCAATTAATAACTGCGGAAGTGCATTTAGAACACTTAGTAGAGAGCAAGCAACAAACTAATTGTGAAAGCAATAAGCTTGAAACGCTAAGAAAGAAAGGTTCCACTCCTTTGTCTGGGATCGGGACATGACTTGAAAAGCATTGTCTATTGTTCATGTAGCATTTTTTTCTTATATAAATCTTTTTTTTTTTTAATCAATTCGTTTATTTATTAGGCTCAGGCGTGTGTAACACTTTGCGGAGCCGATATTCAATATTGTAGTTAACAATTTTTCTTTTTCGGTTTTAGTAAAGTGGGGTGCCAATTACTCGTGGCTAGCTCGAGGTGAATGGGTCACATTATTGTTTGGAAGGGGCAAGGCAGGTAACTTATTTCAGATATTTGTTGCTGCTCATGGTTGCGACATCTTCCAAATCCTCGGTCTCTGTAGTCCCTTACAGGAACGAAGCTGCAGATTGGTGACAAAAGCTTGCTGGGCAGGTACAAGTAGCACGGAAACAAAAGGATAATATAACTGGGACACAATGGCAGGGAATTTACTAGAGTGGAAGGGAGGGGGTGATGACATTACATTCTTAGATCAGACAAACAAAGGAATTCGTAAATCGCTTGCATGTAGGGAAGATCACGCATTCCCAAAACATCTCTTACTTCGCGGAAGGGTTGTCTACCTCGGGCCACAATGGTATCCAATAGTCGTGCTCTGGAGGCATCATTATCTGGGCAATGCCAAACTGCGTGAGCGATGTCATCATAACCGGTTCCGCACCTACATATGTTGCTATCGACGAGGTTAATTCTGTAGAGATGTGCGTCTAGCGAGTAGTGGTTGGACATAAGTCTTGACATCAGACGAATGAAACCGCGACTTAAATAAATCTTAATTAACATCAAAAGTACTCAGGAATGAAATCAGATTACTGAGATGGTCGTATCACTTAACATCATCTATCCGATCACCAATTTTTGTTAGGTAATCAATACAAGGAATAACATTGTCATATTTGATGATTTTATAGTCTTTTAGTAGCATCCAGCGAAACATATCAAAAATTTTAATGTTACCATATGTAGAAAAAAATCTTAGGGGGGGGGAAGGAAGGGGGGGCACATGTTTTGGGATGGAACAGAAAAAGGAGGGTGTCGGGGGGGGTATTGGGAGGGGGGGGTGGGGAAGGGGGCCCCGTGGGTATTTATTTTTTTGAACTACAGGGTGCGGCAGAAAATAATGCGAAAATGTTCAAACTTGAGTATTGGGTTAATTCGTGTAGCTAGTGACTAATTTTTGTTGAAAGTGTATCGGTTTATGTTTACTTTCAAGTGCTGCATCCAAACATTCTATTTGTGTTATTGCAAATTCGTCAAAATATTCGAGAAAGAAGTGATCACCAGTTTGTTGCTCGCCCAGAAGAATCCGAAAGAGATTGCCGAGGTGGTAGGGTGCCATTTGGCAACAGTTTACCGCATAAAAAAGTCCCTGCAGGATGGTCCTAAGCAGCGGAAGCCAGGAAGCGGACGTCCGCGCTTTGCACGCACGCCGAACGTGATCAAATCGGTCCGTGCAAAAACTGCTCGTAACCCGGTGCGTTCCATAAGAAGACTTGCAAAGGAAGCCAATATTTCGGAGAAATCCATGCGGAGAATCATCAAAAAAGACCTGCACGCATCTTCCAGAGCCAGAGTGAAACGCCACTTGATTACGGACCGGGTCAAGGAACTACGAGTGACTCGTTCCAAGAGATTGCTTTCCTTGTTGAAGAAGGAAAAAATGATAATCCTGTTCTCCGACGAAAAGCTTTTCAGCGTCGATGCTGTGGCCAACAGCCGCACGGACCGGTTCATTTCACCGCAGAAAATGGAGAACGTTTTGGAAAAAGTGAAATTCAAATTTCAAACCAAACATCCGGCTGGTGTCATGATGTTTGGCTTGGTGGCGTCCAACGGTTTGAAAATGCTGCCTGTTTTCATTGATGCTGGAGTTAAAATCAATACCGAAGTGTATATCGGTATTATAAAGGAACAAGTGCTTCCCCACAAGTGAGCCAACTTCTCCGAGGACCAAAACGTTGTCCTACAGCAGGATGAAGCGCCGTGTTACACGTCCAATCGAACCCAAAAATGGTTGTACGATAACATGAAGTTTTCGCCAAAGGATTTGTGGCCCCCTAGCAGTCCAGATCTTAATCCGTTGGATTATTCGATTTGGGCATATGTTGAAGCACGAGCCTGCAAAACATCACACCCAGTCAATGTCGGAGGACTACGTCAGAAAGGCATGCTCTGGCTTCCGGCGTCGGCTCGAGGATGTTATTAATAAAAATGGAGGACACATTAATAAAAATTTCACAAAACTTGGGATATCCATGGATGATGTAAATGGGGTATAACCACAATGGAACTGACTCTTAGCTTCGGGTCTTGATCCCTTCTGACCCGTTGTGGCACGTCAAGCCTGCCAGTTCAGCGCAAGGGCTGTCTAGCCCCTTGAGAAAATATGTGCAAAAAACTTGTGTTGCACTTCCTTGTCGCCTATCCCGGAATCAAGCGTATTTTCATAATTGGGTTACGTCAAAAAATATTTTATTTTCATCCATATTTTCATCACGGCAGTTTGTGTGTCAAGAATTTAACGTTTAAATCTTGCTTCCACTCTATGTTGGCAAAATCGGATACGTCGTTTTTAATAAGTTTGTGTGTTCGTGCATGCGAAGAGTCCTGTTTTCCAAAAAGAAACTTAAAATTTAAAGTAGGCTCTGCTTTATAAAAACTCCTCCAAGACATTCAGCTTGCAATTTTGACAGCGGAACCAATATCGAAAATCTATCCAACCTCCACTCAAATCCTTCCGACGCCCCTGAAGGCGTAACTACCGTGAAAAGCAACTCACCTCCAAGCTACCATGCACTGGCCCAGACGGAGACGAACATTCGTAACATTGTTTCGCAGGAATGGTTACCGCGCCTTGACATCAACATTATTCACCACGTGGCAGATAAGCTCCTGAAATTGCGTGTGAGTGTTTTGTCAGTAAACAATTTATCAAGATTAATATTTGGAATGCCGGTTTCTTGTTTCACCCCACCTACCTCTGGACACTGCTAACCAATACACAAAGCCGTAACTCTCTCGCTGCTGGTGTAGCTAATCCTTTCATGTAGCAAATAACAATTGTTTGTTACAGTAATGTGATATGTGATATCATATCACCCCCGCCTCCACTCCAGAACACTTCGGTAGCAATGGGAGTTCTCTGGAATTGGTGACAAACAAACTGTATACACTAAGACTGAGAAATTGCATTCACCGTATGTCCACCCACTCCATCGTCAAAGCAACTGAATGTCTTCTATTAAAGGACTTGGAGATCCTCAGTGCCACACTTCGTCTTCGACACCGGATGAAGATGACAAACAGTTCTGCACCATAGTTACGACACTCTGCCTTCACAAAGGAAGGGGGGGGGGGGGGGGGATTCGGAAGGGTACTGAATATTTACACATCCTGGCAAGGATTGTCGCATCCATCGATTTTCAATGGCCTGATGATTGTGCTTGGATCAAAGTACAACACTAACGAACATCAGTTTAGATTCAATGCACGTTGCGAGGGCCCTTGCTCCCACGAGATCCGGCGCTCTTGTTATTGGAATGGGTTTGCCAGTGGAAACATCTTTTCAATTGATGTGTGATTTGGATTGTTAGATTTGATTTTAATGATGGGTGTTTTGACTTCTTCAATTCTTTAAGCATTCGATTTCGACGGGAAAATGGCATTTGCTGCTTTGCCATTCCATTGCTAAGCCAATGAATTGCCAAAACCGCATTGCAACAGGACAAAGGAAACTCATTAAATCCGATTCATGGGAAATTGAATATCGATTTTCCACATGAAACTCGATTTACGCTGCCATTCCCACGATGAGCAACTTGAGGAAATGAGTTTTCTTGCGCTAATGTTTGAAAAACCAACACACTCTGACTGGCAGCATTTCGTCCAGCATTACTTCCTACCTTCCAAACCAGTTAGACACGTCTCTAAGTGAAATAAAAGCAATCACGTATTTCATTGCCCTCGATTTTTTTTTATGTTGTCGGAGGATTCTCCTCATGTGCCGAGTGACTGCACCCTTCGAGTAGTGAACTCTGTTTTATGGATCTCATTTAATGTCCTTCCACCGCACACCAAGCCCGGGGCAACAAGGTGCTCGCTCACACACGTATGAGCTGCCAATGATGTCCAGCAGCGCGAACTAAGCAACATCTGCAGCGTCGCTGACTCCGCCAGACTCACCCCGTCCGGAGTCCGGTTTCCGTTTTTGCGCATATATGAGGCCAATTAAAAGCACATAAATTCATTAAACGCTAGCTCGTTTATATTGCCCAGGCAGACTGCTTTTTCTTCCAGTCTTCTCTGGAGCAATCTTTTCGTGTGGCATGGTGGATAGTTTGCGGAATAAGCCAACCTTCGAGGAGTTTCGTTCGATTTTCTCTGAAAGCCACTCGAGTCTGAATGAAAGCGAAACGATCGGATAACAGGTGAGGGACTATTAAATTAAGTGTGCAATTCGTAACAGGACTTGAGGGCTTTAGGCTAGGATCGGATGGGTAACTCTTATGGCTGGGAAGAGTGACGAGGGCAGCGAGAGGATAATTTTCTGCAGGAGGAATTGAGAGTGAAGCTGGATGGTGCAATAAAGAGCAATTTTCTATTGAAGGTGTAAATGAACTGAATAATTGATGAACTAACAGAGGTGAGCTTGTGAGAAAAATCGGAGTTTTGAACTGTATGAAGTTACTTTAATGTGCTTAAATTTTAATTTGGGTTCTGTGTTGATACATTTTTGTGTCGACGGGCGATGCGGAATCTCCGGATGGAAAAAATGTCACCGCGGTTGTCAGATGAACATCATAGGAAGTGACGAGGCGGAACAGACTGTCGTATTCCGGCGTCCTCATTGTGACTGATGCCGGCGGACAGAGTGGTTGGAAACAGTCTCTCTAGCTCTCTTGGGCCGTCAGATTGTTTCGAATTGATAAGAAGTTGCTTGTTTTTGCCAAACGTCTGGATGGGTATGACTTAAACTGACTTCCAACATGAGGGGAAGTTTGCTATGTCGAAAGCATTTGCTGAATATCAATGTTAGATGTTCATAGAATTGGAAACTCAAGTGCTTGAGTTCCAAATTCAGGATTTTGTCGAAACCTGGGGCCTTCATGTTCTTCGACATTTTGATGTAGGTCGACAGTTCGTCAGCTGTGATTTCTAATTCCTCTGAAAAGATATCGGGACATAGATGAATATTATTTTTTCATGCTCGTTAATGGCAGCTTCGTGAGAACTGAGGATGTTCTGACCAAGATTGTGGGAGGCAGATCAGTACGTTGATATTGTCTGCGAGTGGTGTTTCGTAGACGGATCAAATTTTCAGCGAGAATATGAATAGTTAAGGAGTTGCTCACCTGTGTTGTTTCTGGGATGTGGTGCTCCCAGGCCTGGGAGATCGCCTGCTCGATCGACTGCAGTTGCTGATGGATCTCGTCCGTTGATTCGGGGCGCCTATCGTAATCGACGGTGTTGTCGACCTGATGACGAAAGTGGACCCAGTTGGCGAGATGGTAGTTGCGCTTAGTTACCGAATGCCGGTTGACGCAGGACCCAACTTCAGCCACCACTTGGTACACGACCGGCTGGGCGATGTTGTTTCCCATGTTGGTGAGGAAGATGTCGATTGTTGAGTGGGCCTCGGATCTGCTCAACTGGATAAGAGTATCTGGGCCCAGGATGGGACGTTCGTTTCCCCAGGTTTCATGTCTTGCATTCAGGTCGCCGGCGATAATGAACTGCTCATGCCTCCGAGTAAGCTTGATGATATCGTTTTGCAAAGTCGTATCGGTCCCGTTGTTTGCGCTTGCTTTTTTGGAAAAAATAGGCCAGTGGATTCGACTTTGACTCCGATGGCTTCGATGAATTTAAGCTGAAAGCTCAGAAGCATCTGGCAGTTGATGTTGGTGCGCAGGGCGACGGCAAACCCCCTTCGGTGGAGCTGGTTCAATCAAGTCTGATCAGTCGGAAATCTGGGAGGAAAACATTGATCTCAGGCTTGAGATGCGTCTTAATGGCTCGTTTGTTCAGAAAGTCGATGAATACGATATTCTTACTCTTCAGTGAGCAAGCGTTCCAGTTGGTTATTTTGATGATTTCACGGTCCATTGAGAAACGCAATCATGGCTGGAATTTGTTCCGAACGGGTTCTGCAGGATCGCTTGATGATGGTGGCCTGCGCCAGGATCGCAACGACTTCCTCCGTTGTTAGTATCGAATCATCTATCGCGCCGGAAGCTGCACCAGAGTACTACGGTCCTGGAAGAGAACATTGGGGCGGTTGGGCTGCTGCAGCTGTGAACCAATGCTGAACCGAAGGCCGACTGGTGACCGAACGGTTTGGGGGCACTTGGCGTAGCGGTAGAGCGGGAAAGTTCTCATTCGTGAGGACCGGAGGCAGACCAGATTGTCGTCGACGGCCGGGTTGATTGTTGGCTGACGATTTTTCACGAATTTCAATAAATTCTGCCCGCTTTGGGCATTCTCTGCTAGTTGCTTTATATGCCGCACCGCAGCTGGCACACACTGGGTCAGCATCCTCCATCCGCTCACAGGCATCGGGTCCGTGATGTTTGCTGCAATTGACGCAGCGCTTCTCCATGTGGCAATTTTTGGTGCCATGCCCAAACATCAGACAGTACTGGCACTGAGGGACATCGCGGTGGATCGGTTGGTAGCGGTTCCACTTGACGACGATGTGGAGCAAGGCTCGGATGTCTTGCAGGTCCTTCATGCACGTCGAGTTCTTCTCGAAGTGAATCTGGTATAGCTGATCACGATAGCTTCGAGAGACATCATGCCTATTGTTAATTTGCACTGGTTTGAGTCCATTGGAGCTTAATTTATCGGCCAGTTCCTCCGTCTTCTTCTCCGAAAGGCCACGCAAAACCACCTTGAATGGTTTGCTCGTTTCAAAAGCACGCTTCGCTTCGAAAGCATATCATCGGGCGAGTTCAATCAGGAACGTTTCCCAGTTAAAAACATTTATCTGATTAGAGTCGATGTTTTTAATTTGTTGACTTGTCTATACCAGTTACATTTAATCCAATTTGAGTGACTCCACTTTTGACTAAAGTGAGTCAAAAACGACTCAAAACTGAGTTGAGTGTATCACACAATGCGAAAGGATTCAGTGCATCTCGCACCAAAACGAAAGAGCGAACGAAATAACACCGAAAAACTTTTCATATAGCGAGCGAAAAAAACACGACCGTACGTGTCACTTATTGGAACTGGAATAAGCACAACAAAGAAACGGTCTCGCGTTTTATAGCCGAGGGCTGACAAGCCACAACCAATCAGCATCAGTGAAAGGGAAACAGCGTCGGAGGAACTAATGTGTCTTCTTTTTCTATTTTAAAGTTTGTTTGTCAGCCACGAGCAGACAACACAGTGATGAGAAAATGAATTTTCTTCTTTTCAATTGAATCCACGCGCATATCCATTCTATAGGGCTACCAGACAATGGAATTCAGAGCTTTTGTTTTGTTTCTTGATTATCGAGTTTTTCAGCCTCGGGCTGGTTCATCTCCCGTCGTAGTCACTCAAACACCGCTTTTGGGCGTTTTCGTAACTTTTCCGGGGGTGAGATTCGAACTCGTGACTTTGGCGTGAGAGGTATGGATGTTAACTACTACGCCGGGGTCGCCCCCAAATTCAATGCTCTTTACTATATTATAAATAATTTGAAAACACAGATTAGATTTAATGAATTTAAATTTTATTGACTTCATCGCATTTCTGCTCTACACAGACTAATTTAGTAGTGTTCGAAACCGATTTAAATAACTTTACAAAAGGAAATTATATAAGCATCATATAAGCCAAATGAGTAGACAACGCCCTATTAGTGTACACATAGGGAGTGTACTTTTCAAAAACCTGGTAAGCCCGCGTCCGACCACAACTCCTATCGACCCATCGCGATGTTATCTTGTATTCGAAAGTTGTTGGAGAAAATGATCCTCTTGCGTCTGGACAAATGGGTTGAGACGAACAACCTGCTTTCAGATACTCAATATGGTTTCCGTAGGGGTAAGGGAACGAACGACTGTCTCGCGTTGCTTTCCACAGATATTCAGTTAGCTTTTGCTAAAAAAGAGCAAATGGCTTCTGTATTCTTGGATATCAAGGGGGCTTTTGATTCAGTATCTGTTGAAGTTCTTTCAGATAAACTCCACGCTTGTGGCTTTTCACCATTAATGAATAATTTTTTGTACAATTTGCTGTCAGAGAAACATATGAGCTTCTCTCATGGAACCTCTACAGCTTCCCGATTTAGCTACATGGGTCTCCCCCAGGGATCATGTTTAAGCCCCCTTTTGTATAATTTTTATGTCAAAGACATTGACGGTTGTCTAAGTGACAACTGTACGTTGAGACAACTTGCAGATGACGGCGTAGTGTCCGTCACGGGACCCAATGGAGTCGATCTGCAAGGACCCTTGCAGGATACCTTAGACAATTTGTCTACTTGGGCTCTCGAGCTAGGTATCGAATTCTCTACGGAGAAAACTGAGTTGGTAGTTTTTTCTAAGAAGCATAACCCTGCACAACCGAAGCTTCAAATTTGGGGTACACCGATAACTCATTCTATGTCCTTTAAATATCTTGGGGTCTGGTTCGATTCTAAGTGCACCTGGAGATCCCATATTGAGTATCTGAAGCGAAAGTGCCAGCAAAGGGTCAACTTTCTCTCCACAATTACCGGGACCTGGTGGGGAGCGCATCCACAAGATCTTCTAACGTTGTACCGGACAACGATTTTGTCGGTTATGGAATACGGTAGTTTTTGTTTTCAGTCAGCGGCTCGGTCGCACTTCATTAAATTGGAACGTATTCAGTATCGGTGTCTTCGTATCGCGTTAGGTTGCATGCACTCGACTCACACCATGAGTCTTGAAGTGCTGGCTGGCATGTTGCCACTGTCGGATCGGTTTACAGAATTATCTCTCCGGCTCCTCACCAGGTGTGAAGTCATGAACCCTCAGGTAATCGAAAACTTTGAGAAGCTCCTTGAGTTGAATCCTCAAACCCGCTTCATGACTTTGTACCATTTGTACATAACACAGGATGTCAGCCCTTCGCCGAATATTCCCAATCGTGTTTGCTCCTCCAACTTCGGCAGTTTGGTTCATTTTGATTTATCCATGAAGCAAGAGCTTCGTGGAATTCCAGAGCATCATCGTCCTATGATTGCCCCTGTGATTTTTGCTGCAAAGTTTGGCCAAGTTGATTCCACTAAAACGTTCTTCACTGACGGATCATTGATAGAGGAGTCAGCAGGCTTTGGTATATTTAATGAAATTTATAGCGCCAACCGTAAACTTCAAGCTCCTTGTTCCGTATATGTCGCCGAATTAGCGGCAATACACTTTACGCTAGAAATTGTTGCCTCACTTACACCGGATCAGTATTTCATTTTCACGGATAGTCTCAGTTCTATAGAGGCTATTCGCTCCTTGAGGCCGGTAAAGCACTCCTCGTATTTTCTCATGAAAATACAGGAGCTTCTAAGTGCTTTATCTTCGCGTTATTTTATCATCACCTTTGTATGGGTCCCATCTCATTGTTCAATTCTGGGCAATGAGAAAGCGGACTCGCTTGCAAAGGTGGGCGCTATGGAAGGCGATATTTATGATCGACAAATCGCCTTCAACGAATTTTTTGTTATTTTTCGTCAACAGTCACTCGTTAGCTGGCAGTATAAATGGAGTAAAGGAGATTTGGGGCGATGGCAACATTCTATCATCCCAAAGGTGTCGAAGAAATCTTGGTTCAGGGGGATGGATGTGGGTCGAGACTTCATTCGTGTCATGTCTCGCCTCATGTCCAATCATTATTCTTTGAACGCTCATTTATACCGTGTTGGGCTGAGCGACAGCAATCTCTGTGAATGTGGACAAGGTTACCAGGACGCAGATCACATTATTTGGTCATGTGCTGAGCATCGTGGAGTCAGATCTGAGCTTTATGATTCCCTTCGGGCTCGAGGTAGACAACCCAATGTACCAGTTCGAGATATTTTGGCTGTACGTGACCTGGAGTTTATGAAACTCATTTATGTGTTTTTGACTAACATTAGCCTTAGATTGTAGTTAGTTTAACCTGTATGTTTACTTTAAGTTTTTTTTTTTATCTATTTTTTATCTGTGTTTGTGTTTTTTTTTCTTACTCAAAAATGTTCAATTCAAAAGAAGCCAAAAGTTGTATAGTTTTAAGTTTTTAAGAAAATTGAAAAAAAAATTGTTATATAAACCACACTTCAAATTCCAGCCCACCTTCCCATCCTTTCAGTTGTTATTCCTATTAACCTCGAGACGGCCGCGAGTAATCGGTCCTATCCCCTTAACGTTAGGTTTAAGATAATTGATGTATATAAATATGAAAGCTTGGCTCTGTAAAGTTAAATCGATTGAGCCTGTACAAATAAATGAATTGAGAAAAAAATAGGGGAGTTTTTTTTTTTTTTTTTTTTTTTATTTTTTCTATTTGGTATTTTTTTTTTTTTTAAAAAAAAATTTTTATAATTTTTTATTGTGTGGTGAAAAAAAATTAGGGGAGGGAGGAGTTGGTGGTTTGTTTTTGGGATTTTTTTATATTTTTTGTTGGTTGCGCGCAATTTCTTTTTTTTTTTGGTTCTCTTTCTTTTGTTGGTTTTTTTGTTTCCGTCGGGTGTGGTGGGGGTGGTGGGAGGGTGGTGGGGGGGAAGGAAGAAAACAAACAAAAGAGGGGGAATTGTTGGCAGGAAGAAAAGAAAATGGGGGGGGGCGGTTGTTGTGAGAAGTGTGGTGGAAACAATATGGTGGGAAAGTCAAGTGGGAATCACAAAAAGAGCCAAAGAGGTGGCGGAAACGGAAATTCTTCATGAAATTGCTAACGAAATACCGATGCTGCGGGATTGACGATGAGACCTACATCAAAGCGGATTTCAAGCATTTTCCGGGACAAGTTTGCTGTGGATGACCGTTTAAAACAGAAAAAGCTATCGAAATTCACTTCAAAGTACCTGATTTAGCAAGCCTGAAGTACCCGATATGCACACGTGGCAATGTGGAGTGAACAATTCATGGTCAAATGCACCATAATCGGTAAGATTTACAGAATTGAGTGCCTCCAGAAATGGCTCTAGCCGTTTTTGAGACAGCACGATCAAAAACCGTTGATTTGGCCTGAAGTGACCTGATTTGGCCCGAAGTGACCTGATTTGGCCCGATTCGGCCTGCTTTTACCTGATTCGGCCCGATATGAGTTCTTGTCACTACTACCTAACCATGCAGGTGTGGCATGTGGATAATTTTGTGGATTTTGTACCGCAGGACATGAACCCACCAAACTGTCCTGAACTCCGTCCGATCGAAACTTATTGAGCCATGAGAAAGTGCGAACTTCAGAACCCCAAAGAGAGGCAAAGGACGGAAAGTAAATGATGACAAAGTTGAAAAAAACTGAAAAAAAACGAAAAGGAAACGACTTTACAGGCTTGAATAAGGGCGTCAATTGCAAATGTCAATGTTATTCAAATTCATCCTAAAATTCAATCGTTTCCGTTCTCCTTGTACCTGCCCAGCAAGCTACTGGTCAACAATTTTAGCCTAGCTCCTGATAGGAGCTATAGAAACCGAGGACTTGAGGGCAGTCAAAGACACGAGCAGCAAATATTACCTGCATTACTAATTATTTATGTTTTTATTGCGAACAGTGCGCCAAATTTAAATTATAATGTTTTGAAATTGGAAATACTTTCTCAACATCATGGGATCCCAGAACTGAACAGCAGTTTCTGCTAAAACCAAAGATGTGAAGAGAAAGTATCGATAGGTCCGATAGAGCTCGGCAGGTTATGAAATTGAATAGAATCAGTTTGAAATTGAGCGTAGGGCTTTGTTTTGGCAGTATTTCGATGCCTTTCTCTTCACATCTTTGGTTCTAGCAAAAACTGCTGTTCACTTTTGGGATCCCATGATGTTGAGAAGATATTTCCAATTTCAAAATATTACCTGCCTAGCCCCATCCAAACGATAAAGTGAACCATTAATCTTGTGCCAGCCACTAGAAATGGGCACTCCACTTTTATTAACATCGAAAAGATAAGCATTGCGAACAACTATATTTAATATCGGCTCCGCAAAGTTAGAGTCTCATAAATAAACAAAATAATTAAAAAAAAAAACATATTCTAAAATTTTACAGACGTATGTACTGCCCATAAAGGCCCACTAGCAAAAACATGCAGCTGAGAAAAACGCAGTTGAAGTCGTTGCAGATTTTCCTCTTTATTGGGTCAATGTGAAAGCGAAGCTTGGATATACGCATCCCATTAGTTGAAATATATATTGGAAAGTACGTTTACATACAATTTGTTCATTGTATGCTCAAAATAATGCCTAAAAGCATGCGAAAATATGAACGTGACTGACATGCGTTTATTTGCGTATGAATGAGTCAGAATAATCGCATAACAGTATCAGTGCTTGCTGTGATGCATTAGCGTTGACGGCGATTTTGTAAACTCTTTACTCCTATGGTGAACTCACATAAGCATCTGTCAGTCTGTGTGTGAAGCTAGATAGTGCTTGTCTGACTTTTCACTCTACCGGATAATCCTATAAGAAACTGTCATTTTTTGCGTGAAGAGTCGTTGTCTCGATGGTGCCGTCAACGCCAAATGGTGTTTCATTGTTGTTCGCGTGATCAGATGGCTAGGATTCAATTGTTTTAAAATGTCTTCTCTCGATTATTTAAAACTATACGGGTGTGAGGACAGTTCCGAAGACGAGGGGTTGATTCCGGCGGTTCCGGTTTCGATTGCCGATGGTGAATCAGTTCACGGTAACGTAACGGGTGTAAGTTAAAATGTGGATCCAACATTTCCAAAGACGATCGGATTCAATTGAATACGATGTTTTGGACCCTCAATCAAGAGTACCAGACAAATTACTTCCGTCAGAACGTACAGCGCACGGAAGTTCAAAGACGGCGTCGGTGCAGGTATGAGGAAGATGGACCAAGAAAAATCAACAGCTATGTGTTTCAACTCGTGGCCTCGAACGGTTCTTCCGTTAAAGTGTGTCGGAAGTTTTTTTTGAACACTTTCGGTTACTTTGGGTGAGTACATTTTACCTTTTTCTGACTGGCAATTCCTAAAATATGCGAACTTATATAATTAATTCCACAGCAACATCATTTATCGGTGCGTTGATGAAGGAGATCAGCCTAAGAAATCGCAACGTGGGAAGTACAGACGGAGCACAGCAAAGCGTGATGCTATTGAAAAGCATTTCCAGTCGTACGGTCCAATGGTGTCGCATTACCGTAGAGAACATGCCCCCAACAGATTATATCTTCCATCAGATCTCACAGAGAAGCTTATGCTCCAACATTTCTTACTTATTACTTACGCTCTTTATTGTAAGAAAATGCGGGAAATGAATATTTCACTGGTAAAATTGGGGAAGGAAGAATGTGAGGTTTGTGTTATTGCAGCACAACATCGCAAGACGTCAGGACATCCTGAAACGATCATTGGAGATACATGTTCGACCTGTATTCGCTATGACGAGCATTCAAGGATTGCCAAAATGTCGCGTAAAGCTTACCGTAAAGACGGAGAAACGGTGCTGTCAGATACTGTTGTTCTAGCCGTAGATCTCCAGAAGGTAGTGCATTTTAAGTTGTGGAAACTTGTTTAAGTTATGCTTTTTAAAATATTTTCTATTCAACTCTTAGGTGGTACAGCTGCCCAGACTCGAAGGCCTGAAAACGATAATCTTTTCTCGACGGCTTCTGGCATTTAACCAGACTTTTGCTCCCGTTGGCAAATATACAAGGTCTTTCCCGGTTAACGCTTGTACATGGGATGAATCAACGGCTGGTCGGTCTGCGAACGATATCATTAGCACGTTCCATCGAGTAATCGACCAATATAAAGAAACCAGGAAGATTGTTCTGTGGCTAGATAACTGTGCTGCTCAGAACAAAAACTGGGGTTTGTTTCTGCACTTAATACTTTTAATTATATCCAATGATATTCAAGTGAAGGAACTTACTCTGAAAATCTATGAGTCTGGGCACACATTCATGGCAGCGGATAGTTACCATGCAGCCGGTGAAAAAGCAATGAAATCCAGCCCACCAGTGATATTCCCCGACTTCAAGTATGATTTGCAAGTTGCACAGAGGAACATGGCAGTGCTGGATATGCATCCTGAGGATTTTTTTGAGACGCAGCTGCAAGTTTCCCAGTATACGCTCAACAATATGGATCCTCGTCCTTACATGGACAAAATAAAGCAAGTCATCATTCGCAAAGGAAGCTATATGCTGATTTACGGAGATTCATTAGAATCTGGCGCTGATTTGCAACGTGGTATGCTGTTAACTAAAAAACAACTAAAAATGGTGACATCGAAGACGTTTGACTTGAAAACCACTTTGAAATTCAAACTGCAAGCGCGTGGAATCGAACAAAACAGGAAGAAAGCTCTGTTGAATGTTATTCTGCCGGTAATTGACGATGAGAAGAAAGCTTTCTGGGAAAACATTGGTTGAGATGGAAACAATTAATGCCGATGAAGAAGACTAGTTAATTCTGAAATTTCTTCGAACTTCAAGTTGTAATACATATGAAATCAAGTAATAATTGACATTTAGATTCGAATATTTTCATTTGTATTGTTGTTAAATTTGTCTTCATTAAAAAGTTGCTAAAATAAATGTTTAATAGTATATTTTCAACGCTGAGCCTGTTATGCGTTTATTTGAAACATGGAACAGACAAAGTTTGGTATTTTTTTCAACATTTTAGGAACAAACATAGTTTTTTCTTTTGAAATACTGAAAGTACATATAATTTAAATATGTATTGTAAATTTATCTTAAAAGTGGTGAAAAATCACGTGGGACTGTTATGCGTTTATGGGCAGTGTAAGCTGAACAAAAAAAAAAAAAAAATGCTGATATACTGTAAAAATTTGGTTTCATTATGATAACTATTTCCAACTTACCGACCAATCCAAAGTGTCGTTATAATTATTGACTCACCCTTTATAATACTACCATAAGGACTTTAGAAGTCTGTTGGTGTTGATGTTTTTTTAAATAAATGTCTAAAAGAATAGTTTGTCGCTGCTCCAGGTTCTATTCTTATATAGTCTAATCTAATACAAACGCAGCCAGTACGAGAAAGCATACTGCAAATAATTGACGCCCAATAATTTTTTTTTCCAATATTGATGCTTGCTGTTCCAGGTTATATTCGTACATAAATTTCATGCAACCATAAAGAATATTCTTTAACAGATAAATGCATGGATGTGGGAGGAACCATCACGGCAGCCGAGAAAAGATAATTGGGCCGACTCTTCTCTCCTCTCACCCACGTAACATTTCCAAAACCATCCTGCTTTATTAAGTTTTATTATGGTTTTATCAAAGCCACTAGAAATCAATTTGGTTTTATTATGACACCAAGAGCTGCCAACAGGTTTCATATTTTAGTCAGGTTTCTGAAAACCGTCACAGCTTGTTTAAAACGATCTTAAAACCTCGTTTTATCAAATTTCTTTTACTCCTATCAAAGGTTTTATTTCGACTTTGTGAACTCATGAAATGCTGTTTTGAAATGCCCTTTATGGCCTCGTTCATATATGGTCATAAAAAATGCATTTTAAAACCATTTTGCCTCCAGTAAATGCATGAAACGGCAAATTGGCATTGAGGGAAGCCACCAAATAACCAAATAATTTTAAAGTAGTCATTGCGAAGATAACTTGGCTTTATGGCAGAATTGTGATTTTTTTCCAATCGCCATATTGAAATATACGAAATTATTGAAATGTGGAAAAATAAATGCACCAAATTCTAAATGTAATGCAAATTAACTGTAAATCAGAGACCAATTTCTGGATTTTTTTAGATAACCTCATTGAACTCCATCAATTTTAAAGTAATTCATGATTAATTTATCGAATATATTTATTTTAATTTTGTGTTTGTTGTTGTGAACTCACATAATTTCCGAGGCGCATTAATTTTCGGCTCTTATCGTGCCTATATCCACCACAAAATTAAATGCGTATATGATTTGGAGCATACTTACCTTACCAATCAGACTAAGGCCGGTGTGGCCTCTGCTGTACACAGAAACCCATTGTGATCGGTCCATGGCTGTTCCTCGCCAGCCTCGCTGGCTGCGGAGGGTCCGCAGGTCGCCTTCTACTTGATCGATCCACCTTGCTCGTTGCGCGCCTCTTCTTCTTGTACCTGTCGGTTCGTTTTCGAGAACCATTTTCACAGGGCTGTCGTCCGACATTCTTACGACATGCCCAGCCCATCGTAGTCGACCGATTTTTGCGATGTGTACGATGGGATGTTCTCCCAGCAACTGGTGCAATTCGTGGTTCATTCGCCTCCTCCACGTTCCGTCTTCCATCTGCACTCCACCGTAGATCGTACGCAGCACCTTCCGTTCAAAGACTCCAAGGGGGCGTTGGTCCTCCACTAGCAATGTCCATGTTTCGTGGCCGTAGAGAACTACTGGTCTAATTAATGTCTTGTAGATGGTCAACTTTTTGGTTCGGCGAACTTTGTTCGATCTTAGCGTCCTTCGGAGTCCAAAGTAGGCACGATTGCCAGCCATAATGCGCCTTTGTATTTCTCTGCTGGCGTCGTTATCGGCGGTCACCAACGAGCCCAGATACACAAATTCGTCTACTACCTCGATTTCATCACCGTTGATCTGAACTCGTGCTAGGAGGCTAACATTGTCTTCTCGTGAGCCTCTTCCCTTCATGTATTTAACGCATAAATCACAAGCCCAATCTTACCAGCTTCAGCCTTAAGTCTGATGTACGTTTCCGCCATCGCCTCAAAGTTACGGGCTACGACATCAACGTCGTCGGCGCAGCCAAATAGTTGGACTGATTTGGAGCATGATACGCTGAAAAAAACTTAATTTGTTTTGGATATTTTGCTATCAAACAAAATTTCCCCCAACACTTGACCTTTTTTCTTCGATATTATTTACTGCTATATAAATCAGAAGAGCAGAGAATCGAACAAAGCAGAACAACAAAAACAAACCACAATATCACAGTTAAGTTTGACAGCTGTGGCTATTTAGCCGTGTGTTGGTTTCATGGCAGCCAAAAGGTTTTATGAAGGTTCTTAAGTGGTCATAGTATCTATCACTAGCATATTTTCAAAATCTGTATGGTCTTATAAAGGTTTTATTAACTTGTTTTCACAACCGTCTATAGAGTGGGCCACTTTGTACAAATTTTGGCTTTAAAGATGCATAGAGGAGGTGTTGGTAGACAAAACAGTTTTGAATGTAGTTTTATCAACATAGCCGGGAGGAATGCTATACGGCTGGAATAAAACTTAAATTGTTACTTGGGCACTGAGACATCCACACCACCAGCTATTTTTACTCAGTTTTGAGTCGTTTTTGACTCACTGTCGTCAATAGTGGAGTCTCTCAAATTTGAGTGAATGTAACTAGGATTGACAGGTAAACAAATCAAAAACATCGACTTATATCAGATGGATGTTTTTGATTTTTCGACTTTTCAATCCCAGCTACATTTAAAGGGTGTACGGTATCAAATTGCGACACGCACAAATATACGACACGCAAAATTCACCCGTTTAACCAATCATCTTCAAACTTTTAGGAAGTAAAAAAAACATATTATGAATATTTTCCCATGTTTGTTTTATTCAATTTCAATTCCATATCCAAATGCACGAACCTTCTTCTTTACACTACTCATAAGGTCCTGTGCAACATTTGGACCAACTTTTTTTTGCGTGGAAATAGATTTTTTCTTCATATCTTCCTCCGATTGCACTTCCTTAGGATGCTTCGTGATGGCCCCGTACTTTTCAATTGGCCGCAGTTCCGGTGATGCTTCGGCACGAAATTGACCTCCTTAGCCTTGTTCTACTTCAAATCCTCTTTCGAGTAATGGCACGAGACTATATCCGGCCAGAAAATCGTAGGACCATCGTGTGACCTCAAAAGAGGAAGTAGATGCTTTTGGAGGCATTCTTTTAGGTACACCTGCCCATTGGCCGTTCCAGTTGTCACGAATGGGGTGCTCCGCTTTCCACACGAGCAAATTGCTTGCTAAATCATATATTTTTTGGCAAACTTTGACATCTTCTGCTTTCTTACGTCCTCAGGGACATCGAATTTATGATGAGCAGTGAAAAACTGGAGCCCCGGCAGCTGCCGGAAGTCTGCTTTTACATACGTCTCATCGTCCATAACGAGGTAATATGGTTTCGTCAACATCTGGGTGTAGAGCTTCCGTGCACGTGTTTTACCTACCGTATTCTGCCGTTCATCGCGATTAGGCGCCTTTTGGACTTTGTTTGTGTATAGTCCTTCACGTTTTTTCGCATCTTGCACGAATGTTTTGGTTAGATTCAGTTTTTTCGCCACATCTCGAACTGAACTGTTGGGATTTCTCTTGAAAGCTTGAATTACCCCCTTGTGATCCTCAACACTATACGGAGATCCATTTTTGCCACTTTTTTCTTTCCGATCGATGGTCAAACGTTCGTGGTACCGATTTAAAATACGGGACCCCGTAGAATGTACCATTCCCAGCTTCCTGCTAATGGCACGATGAGAAAGATCCGGATTTTCGAGGTACATGCGCAAAATTTATTTGCACCGCTGCTGTTCTTCCGAATCCATCTTCGCAACGATTGCACATCTGCTAGTGAAACTTAGACAGCGTAAACAAATACACATTGAACTAATTCCACCCAAAATTTCAATAGAAAATACCCAACGGGTAAAAAGTTGCAGCCATTTAAAGGTGGTGCAATTTGATTCCGCACAACCTTTACTCAATTTTGAGTGACTCCACTATTGACGAAATTGAGTCAAAAACGACTCAAAACTGTGTTTGAATTGCTGGCATTTTAACCAATTGCGCAATATTAGAATGTTGGAAGGGGGTTCAAAGCCGCTTATACGATTACTCAACCCGTTTTTGGCCCTTCATTCAATGACCGAGGAGAGCTCGTTGCTTAGTATCCCTACTAACTAAAATGAATGGTTGTACAAATCATCGTCATCATCATCAACATCATCATTCAAAATTTGGATAGTCGATGTTTTGTGTTTTGACATTTTTTTTTTATTTTGTCAGTGAATCTTCAATCTTTAATAATAAAATCCAAGCTTTGCGATCGTTACTTTTTAAATAATTTTTTAATGTGTCCGTTTGTTTTAAACATTTGAGATCGCATGACGTTCACCAGTGACCCCGTCCCGTATGAATAAACCAACAAAAAAAAAAAAAGCTTTCCAATTAAAATCAAAAAACGTCCAAAGACCGAAACAATTATAATCGGATCCTATTCATCATTGCCTTCAGCAGTTTCCGGCTGCTCCTGTGAAGCTCGGAACATAAATTCCAACCCAATGATTAGCCTCACATGAACCAATTTCGGTTTCA
The DNA here is from genome assembly GCA_024533555.2 of Aedes koreicus. NCBI lineage: Eukaryota > Metazoa > Arthropoda > Insecta > Diptera > Culicidae > Aedes > Aedes koreicus. The sequence continues at coordinate 195,551 of JAHHFK020001912.1, forward strand.
AGCGTTCTGAAAGCCCAGCCCGAATGTCGTCAGCAGCCCCAGCCCCAGTCAAATTTGCATAATTTTCGAATCGCACTCTTTTCCCTTAACCAATTTCCAACTTTTGCGGGACGGGCCGGTTTCGATTTGCAATTCGGTTCTTGCTGAAGAAGGTCAACCGGCCGGGGCCGTTTCTGGTAGGTAGTTTTGGCAGTTTATAATACTATAACCGCTCCGTGTTCCGTCGGGTGGTGAAGGAGAGCTGGAGGGAATTACGGTTGAATAACATATTTTAATAAATATTAATGTGGAAAAGGGGGCACACAAGGCGTAGCGCGTGGGGATTTTGGTGGGAAACCCCCGTTCGTATGGTGCGGCAAGAGAGCGTCCATATGCTTCTGCTAAATCGGCTGCACACAGGGCTAGGACGCATGTTTGGACGCTTTGTCATTTCTGGTCTGGACAACGGCCAATGCTTCAATTTACCCAAGGGAAAGCACGGACGATAAAAGTTGCATGCTGGAATGTCCGGTCCGTGTGACACACTCAAGTAATTTCGTTATTTTGTTTCCCATCGACGACGGTGACGGCAAGTCAAGTGTGAGAGGGGTTCAGAAGGAATTTGCTCGCTTTGTATCATTTTTATGTTCAGTCTTGGTATGCTCCTCTGTCATGGTGCCGGAGAATTTTTCCTTTATGCAAATTTCCCAACAAGAGAGACAGAACTGGGCTGTAAAATAACAAAAAGAAGAGAAAAAAAAATGGTCATCGTGAACTATAACGAGTTTTGAAACAAACTTAAAAAAGTCCAGCTTTTTGCATAACTTTGTGCTGTTTCTGTTTCAAACAGCAGCGGTGACAACAGCAACTACAACTCGAGAACACCGCACGATGAAGCGTCTTTTCGGGGGAAAACCCTCCAGTCTGGTATCAAAAATAATAAGACCGACAGAAGAAAGAAGACGAGAGGTTGCGAAGGAAACGAGAACGATGAAATGAATTTCTCTATCCATCCTAGAAGAGTGGGAAATTTAATTTTCTTTCTAATGACTAGCTGTGCTCTTGTTGCAATGTCTTGTCGTTGCATAACGAATAGAGCGGAGTAGTGGTTCCGTTTAATATTTCCATTATTTCAAGCGAGAGAACAAAAATAAAAAGGTTGCCAGCAATCAGTGCGCACGTGACAAAGGAACGTAATTTGAATAAACTGTTTCCACAAGCTCGGATGTCCTTGTTGTTGCAATTAGAATAGAACGAGCTAATTTAGCGGCCTCTAGATCAAGATACAATTGAAGTCTGGTGCAAACATCCTAATTTAATCTCATAGTTGATTTATATCAACAGACTACAATACTGCTATCAACAGTTGTAAAATCTAATTGCAAGTTAGGTTTCCCCGAATCTTGTCCATGAATGCACACCGAAGAAAAAATGATGAATTTTAACAGGCGCGTAAAATTTCCTCTCTTTTAAATACCAGCCAAAGCATGCGTAAGCAACGAAATTGTTTGCAATCTTTCCAACGCCATACAACAATGTTTGCAATCTTCCATACAACAGACTTGATTCCAGCGATATCGGACTCAATTTAACATGAAATATCCCATTAATTTCTGCCAAATCTAGCATTCCCTTTACGTGCATTAGATAACGCAGCAAATTAAATGTTTCTTTCTATCTGTGTTCGTCTATCACAGATTATAATTATTTCTAATTTTAAGTGTTAGTACTACACTTCATCTTTTGACTTTCCGAGCGATCTAATATTCTTTCATTTCTTCCACCGACATACAGTGATCGTAGTGTGCGCACACAGTTAAAAAGAAACATTGAATTTTCTGCGTTAGCTAATGCACATAAAGGAAATGCTAGGTTTGGCAGAAAATTTTCATGTAAATTTAAACCAGATAACGCCTGAATCTAGCTTGTTGTATGAAAGATTGCAAACATTGTTGTATGGCGCATGAAAGATTGCAAACAAGTCAGCTAATCAGAGTGAATACATCAACGGATCTGCGAAGCGATCGCACCGATTTTGGATGATAAAGGGTGTCCACGATGAAATTGCCACACGATGAAATTGCTCTAACTTTTTAACCGTTGGGTAGAATTTAATAAAAATTTGGGTGGATTTAGTTCATAGTGCAAGTTTTAAAGTCCTGTGATCAAAACTAGCGGAAATGGAGTCGAAAGAACAGCTCGTGCGTGATAAAATCTTGCGCATTCATCACGAGAACAAGGATCTCTCGCATCGTTCCATCGCTAAAACGTTGGGAATCGCGAATTCCACGGTGTCGCGAGTGATTAAGCGGTTCGAGGAACGGTTGACCACCGATCGGAAGCCCAGAAGTGAAGCAAAAAGTATTCCGTACAACACCAAAAATCACAACCGCGTAGTTGGGGCCTTCAACCGAAATCCGAACGCCTCCGTTCGGGATGTGGCTAAGAAGCTGCACCTAAGCCGAAGTTTTGTCCAGAAGGCCAAAACTAAGGCTGGGCTTCGAACGTTCAAGGTACAAAAGGCCCCTAATCGCGACGAGAAGCAGAACAAGTCCGCCAAAACCCGTGCCAGGAAGTTGTACCTCAACATGCTGACGAAAGTTGAATGCTGCATCATGGACGACGAAACATATGTGAAGGCCGACTTCAAACAGATCCCCGGCAACCTGTTTTTCACGCGGCCAAGGATAAGTTCAGCGTTCCGGAGCATGTCCGCACTCAGAAGATGTCCAAATTTGCGAAGAAATTCCTGGTTTGGCAAGCCATCTGCACGTGCGGGAAGCGGAGTGCACCTTTCGTGACCCAGGCCACGATGAACGGACAGGTGTACATAAAAGAGTGCCTCCAGAAGCGGCTGCTTCCTCTCCTGAAGGCCCACAACGTCCCAGCAATCTTCTGGCCGGATTTGGCCTCATTCCACTACTCCAAGGACGTGCTGAAGTGGTATGCGGACAATAAGGTCAATTTCGTGCCGAAAATGTTCAACCCTCCCAACACTCCGAAGCTCCGCCCCATCGAGAAGTACTGGGCGATTATGAAGCAGCACCTTCTTAAACGACCTAAGGTAGTGAAGACAGTTGAGGAACTGAAGAAAGTATGGGTTTACATGCAAAAAACGGTTGATTCACAGGTTGTGCAGAATCTTATGGCAGGGGGTTAAGGCCAAGGTGCGGGCATTTGCGTATGGACTGTAAATAAAATACGAGTAAAATGGTAAAATGAAGTTTAATAGTTATTTCTCAATCCCTGAAAATTTGATGGCAATCGGATGAAAACTCGAATTTTGCGAATCAATTTTGTGTGTGGCAATTTCATCGTGGACACCCTTTAATCGCTGTGGCTACGACTCGAGACGTCTTTGAAATCTGGGTGAGCTCTTTCCATTTTATACCTTTGTATATCTGCCAAATCTACGAAGCCAGTATGTATGTGCGAGGTTTATTATTTCACTAATTACGTAGAGCTGAATCCGTACTCCGCATAAGCTGCTACTTATCGAGTTGTTTCGTTCGAAAATTTTGTTTTTAGAGCTACGGTCGCTGATATCTATTTATCTTCTTCTTTTTTTTTTTTGATACAAATTTTCACATTAGTAGTTTTAACAGTGATTAAACGTGTTGTCAATCTGGACACTGAAATTCAGATTATTTCACCATTTGATTTCATTTGATTAGGCCAGATTAGAGCCCACTTTGTCTTCTAGGCTCTAGGATTACATCCTTACCAGAAAAACAAAATCAACATCAGATCTATCAATCTTGGATAAATAATTTAAACCAAGCATAATCAAACATTTACAGCTTGTACAGCAGATAAATAACAATTCTTCAACTTAGGCTGGCTCAACCAGCGTTTATCATAATTTATATTGTATTGGACAATTTATTTAAATTTATTATTGACAGGGAAGAAAGCCAAAATTTCCAACATGTAAATGAAATTTGTTTTGGTGCCACTTGCAATGCGATGATCACTCATTGGTCAGTCAGTTAACATATTTTTATTGAAACAGACTTCTTGCTTCTTTCGGATTATTTCGCGAATGCATTATGCATTTTGAATTGTTATATAATGTTTCAAAAATACTTCGTCATCCAAAATCCGAACACCCATGAAGAACCTTGATGCCTTTAGAATAACTCCAAACAAAGACTAATCCTTGCAACCCTATCACAATTCAGACCTTTCTCCTTTATTAAATAATTGCACCACCAAGAACCAACGTTCCTAAATTCCATTCTTGTTGACCATAAACAGACACGACCTTAACCGTTTTGCTGATGCGTAGGCTCATGCGACGGCACAGCTGAGCGCCACATGTTGACGTTATATTTTTTGCTTACTCTTTATCCGCATGGCTCTAGGTCAAAGTAGGTATACAGCGAAACTAATTGTAACCATTTAAATAGACAATCTTTTGGAAATAAACACACACTTGTATTCTTGAACTCCAGCAGAACGTGTCTATGCGCAAATGATCCGAAGTCCGCACGACCACCATTATAATATTCACTATTAAATCTCAGAAACTAATAAGCTACAGGGACAGTTTAGAGTAATAATGTTACGCGAAATTATATCTTCAATGTTGAAAAAAAAAAACCTGATCGGTAAATCTTTGTTGCTGCAATCAAAGAAATGTGATCAATTTTCTCTCACCACCCGTTCTCACATTCTCAGACATTCTTCTCTTTTCAGTAAGCGAGAAATGGCACTATAACCATAGGCTTATGGTTTGGACGAGGACTATAGTTAATGCTAAAGTCCCAACCATTTGAAGAGAAATGGAACTAAACCTTCTAAAACAAGATGCTCCCACAGACCGTTTATGATAAATTTTTGTTCTGTACACCAAACAGGGTATTCTGTTTAACTATTCTCTCCGACTATTCAGTTCACCTTTCCTTTGATATCTACTGAAGGCTACGTGGGTTCCCCGTGTCTTCTAGAGGTATGTAGATACAAAATCTTCCAAAGATACCAAATGCAACCAAAACGGTTGCATGTATGTGGCCAGGTGTGCGATCGAAGAGTCTCTTCGTGGAGATTATTGCGTGAAGAAACGTATCAGTATTTGGTTCCGTTTCATGGTGATACGCAATGTTTTCAACTAATTATTCCTCACGAGATGTGCAAACGTCAATGCTAATGCTAATGCTAATTTCTTCTACCGAAATACAGTCTATCGCTCAGTTTCTACTTAAGCTTGAAAACGGTTACAATTGTATTGCAAGTTCTGGCTACCCTGGCTTGAAGCCTTTTTATCCAATGTAGATGTGAAATATTTCACGGATCGTTGAAGCTTTTCAATTATAAGACAGCTGAAACTCTTCACTTTATTTCATAGTACAACATGTTTACACTCTTGTTGCATTTGTTAAAATGGTGTTGAATCAAGTGGAAGTGCGCAGACGTATTTTGAACGAAGGGCATCAAAATTCGACATTGTCGGTACTTGATCTTACCAAGATTGTTTGACCAGCGCTTGACTCTGGATCGAAAAGTTGGAGGCGGAATAACCGGAAAGTGCTCCCGCCAAATGGACAAGAAGGTGATAGCCGTTATTGAGAAAAATCCCAACTTTTCTGTGCAATCAAAATCGTTGTCTTTAGTGTTAAAATAAAATCCGACATACAGGGCTGGTGCGGATTTATGGATAAATAAAAGTGGCTTTAGTGACTAAAATAATAAAAATAGTGACCAAATAGTGACCAAATAGTGACCAAATAGTGACCAAATAGTGGCTAAAAAGTGATTTTCATATGTTAGTATTTTTTTGTATTAACTAAATTAACTAAGAGATCACCCCCGTTTGCAAAAATGAATAATACTGCAGCGCAGAGTCACTTTTTGGGTTGAAAGGTTACGATATGTATTCAAACATATTGAATAAACCTTTGGGAAGGTCAACAGTCATTAATATAAATTAACTTTGAGATCCTCTAGGTAATCCAAACCGTCCTGGAGTACAGAACCTGAAATCAACTGTAGTAACAGTAGTTTTTTGGGCTGTACAAAGTTACGTCACGTATTGAAGTATATTTAGTGAATAGTTACGAACGTAACAATACAAAAGAAGATAATCTTGGGATGGTCTAGGTCCGAAAATAAGTCCTCTATCTGATTTACAATTCGTTCCAACTTTTCTCGACCATTTGGATACTAAAAAAAGCCTTTGAAAATTAAGAAAAAATAAAAAAAAGGAGGGAAAAAAATGACTTGATTCTTTTATGTAGTTTCCTCAATGGACATTTTATTGCAATTGAATAAACGTTTTAAGGTTTCTTCCGGAGTTGGTGGGTTCGGGTTGTTAGTGGGGCGGGTGGGGGGTTCGACAAAGATTTTTCATTAGGGCCTAACTGACAAACGTAAACAATGGCGTTTTCCGCGAATTTCTCGTCATTGAAAACTCCCCTAATCAATCCACTGCGCTCGTTTCGAAGAGGAAGAGTTCATCTATCCGATAGAATTGGAGACTTACATGAGTAGCTTTTGTGCCACGAGAAATTTAAGGAACGAAGCCATTGTTTACGTTTGTCAGTTAGGCCCTAATGTCGAAAAGTTTTGTGGGCGAAGTGTTTGTTGTATATTTCTCGACTTTTATATGGTGTGACCGATGTTATTGGGTGGTATGGAGAAGTTTTTTTCAGTGATTGTACCGTTGAGTGTAAGTAAATGATTATAATATTCAATCATCCAAACATAGTGACAACGTCTAGCATCCTCAAAATATGTTTCTACGCAGGTCAACGACCGGATTTCGAATTATTATATTTCATAGAAGCTGAATCCAGTGTGAGCGCTGCTACGCTTGCAACTAAATGCATTAAAATTTAATAGAACAGGGACGTATATTGTTGTTTTTCGGCATGAGTTTTTTTTTATTACCTAAGAAGGGGTTCAAACTTCTATCAGAACATGCTTCTTACCCGAGAAATACACATTTTGTATTTTAGTTACCTGGAAAGTTCTCATGTTTAGTTGAAATTTGTGTTTCAATTGAATGAGAGCTCCCTTTTTCAGAAGGGGGAGGGGTCTCAGATAACCAAAAAAATTTTTAACCAAAAAAACTTGATTACGACAAGACAATTTCCGAAGTGATTGAACACATTCCCAAACATGTTTGGACGTGCATATTGCTGACTTTAAAGCATTCAGAGCTGCTTGACTATCTGAAAAAATGCATACATTTGAATATCTATAGTTTCTGCGTAAGCATATAGCAGAACATTCCAGAATTGCTTGAATTTCAGCTTGGAATACAGTTGGCCACTTTCCCATTGGGATTGAAAGGTTAATCCCTGGGCCAGTTACCCCAGCTCCCACTTGATTGTTCATTTTCGAACCGTCTGTATAGAAAACAATCGATCCTTGGCGGAGGTTTGGGCCACCTCTTGCCCACGAATCACGCCCAGGATCAATAACTTGATATGAACAATCAAAGTTGTATTTTTTTCCATCCAATCTTCGTTGTTCATAACTAAAGGATTAAATTTTACAATTTTTAGAATGCAAGATGTCCTATTAGATCACCTTCTAAAAGGTTCGCAAACCTTCTGATCCTTAAAGCGCTCTTTTCAGCTTCTAACTGTATGAATTGATGCAATGGCAACATAAAAAGTAGTGCATCCAGTGCCTTCGTTGGTGTTCTTCTCATTGCACCGCTAATTGAACAAGTTGCTAGTCTTTGAAGTTTTTCTAACCTTCTTTGTGCAACAGTTTCTTTTGTTTTTGGCCACCAGACCAATGAAGCATAGGTAATCTTGGGTCTCACAATTGCCGAATAAATCCAATGGATCATTTTTGGCCTTAGTCCCCATTGCTTAGCAAATGTTCTTTTGGCTATCCATAGAGAATTTGTCGATCTGTTGATTGTCTGCTCTAAATGAAAGATCCAATTTAGTTTGCTGTCACGAGCTTTGGTCCCAATATGCTCATCCAATATTTTCTCCATTATTTGCCGTCCAAAGTGCCGTTCTTGGGTATGTTGAAAATAACTCTTACCCTCCTCCAGTCAAACGGGGTTGAGATCCGGTGCATAGAGTCATGCTTCTAATAAACAACTGAGAAAAATGTTCCTCACAACCGTCATCCGCAGCAGTAGATTCCACGTCCACCATAATGTTCTCGAGAACGTGTAAAGCTTTAGCTACGTTCGTTCCCAGGGTTGTAGATAAACATACTCACGTGAAACGGGCTTTTACTACTTTCTCCATGGCTTTTACTGCAATGTAACAACTGAAATCGCTGTCAAATCATTACTTGTACCAGGGCCAACAGGAGATTTCAAAATCTGTCAAAAAGTGAATAGTTTCAGCGATGTGAAATAACTTCAAAACATTTTCACTTAATCCAGACTTTATTCTGTCGTGCGGGCGCTACTTTGGAAGAAGATTTCTATTTAGGAGTCGGAGTCAATAGCCAAAGAAGACTAGTCTAGTCAACATTCAAGCTTAATTTTAGTTACGGCGCCTCCATCCCCATCGCCAAAAAGCTTATCGATCGTACAAGACTGCATTATGTTCTAGAATAGAAGAAAAGTTGCTTGATTCACCAGCTCCGAGCCCACGCAACTAGTCGTAACTAGCAGGAATTAAATGTAAAGATAATAAGAAGATAATAAAGAGCCTAGCAGCACTTGTAAACAAAGGCTCTATCAGTTCCTCGAAAAATGTTGGGTCCAAGAGGATACAGAAATTTTGTTGTTCATACAAAACCGGTCATGATAGTGTGGTTTGTCCTAAGAGGGAGGGGAGGGGGCTAGCAAATGTGAAAGACATAATTAGCGAACGTTCCGATTGAATATAATTCGTACTAGTTAGCCTCTTGGAAACGGAAGAACAATCTGAATGGGTGTAGAATTGGGACAAATTGATAACCCCCGACGACGGAACTACTACTCCGCCGCCCGGACTTAAAAGGCGAATAGATATAAAATTGTAACGCGTACTAACTCCATCTTTCAAAGATTGGAACATGTGCAGTTGACTGTACCAGACGCAAAACGAAACCAACTTCCGAAAGATCTAAAATAAGGAACCAAGAAGCTTCCGCCGAACGTATTGAACTACTAATGTGAAACCGTCTTGACAAATACTACCTCCTACTGGACATGATCCGAGAAGTTCTGATATTGATGACACTCTGAATAACGCTGTCCATAGTCGCAAACCAGTTCAATCTGGAAAATGTCAGCAATGCCGATAACAAATATGACACCAATGGAAGTTAAGTTGGCTTTAAAAAGTGTCCCGAAAAATCTAATGAAAAAATTAAGGATTACCAACCTGTGATTGACCTGAGTGTTATCAAATGAGACTACACATAACTTGAGTCGGATTCATAGCACTGGGCAGTGAGCTTGTGAAATAATGAACTATGCAGCTGCAATTATCCTCTTTTTTTTGATGCGGACCGGAAGTTGCCACGGTACGACGGTTGAATAAAATATTCGTTGATTAACCGAAATCTACGCCAAAAAAAAGTTTACGGAAATCTATGGACATTTCAGTTTACTGATTACCCCCGAAATACAGTTATGTTAATGATTTAGCACTATAGCCCACATCTTACACGTGTGCTGGCCAACTAAACCACACACCATGTGCGAATTTAATCTTCTGTATTTACACCATTTGTATCCCTGCCCGTATCATCAACCCAAGCCATTTCGGGACACTAAACAAAACCATGCTATCAGCTTGTAGCAGACACCCGGGAAACCGAAACGGTGAAAAGGTTAACTACAAGGCCTTTGGCGCGGGCATAAAAGCTTTCAAAATAAACAGCTGTTCTGTCAGTGCGACAAAGACGGATAGCCGCAGGATAGACAACAACCCTAAAAGGCACTAAGAAAAAAAATATCCTTAGAGTAATTACCACCAATGAACAGAGAGGGAGCCTCATTTATCTAATTCTGTACTTACTTCCGGATGTTCGAAAAAACCGAACATATCCTCCAGTCATAAATGGCGCAGCTTCCGCATCGAAATTAAGATCACACTGTTGTCGGCGTGGAAACCACCGTCCAGCAGCGAAATCAAATCCTCCGCCACGTAATTATCACTGCCCTCCTCCGTGTCGTCGCCGCCTTCGTCGTCGCGTAGGTAGGTAGGATACAATCCCAGATTGAGCCGCCAGATTGATGTCCAGACGGCTGGTACGCTGCAGCTCCCCGATGATCAAGTTGCGGCTTTTGCCTTGCAGCACAACCTGTGCTTGCGTCACCAGTTCCTCCGGCACGAACGGGGCCGGTACGGATACCGTGCGATCGACTGCCGGAACACACGAATCCTCCGCCCTTGATAATTCACAAATGGTACTGCGCGAGCCGGTAATTACTTGTAGCTACTGTGAACTGCTGCCACCGCGGACCGAGCTGCTGGTGCGCAGAGGTTCGAACCCGCGACCAGTTGCTAATGCTAGGCTTCTCGAAGCAAAGTGAATTTTTCGAGTTATTGTTCGACTGGCTGGCCGCACTGCCGGCACTGCCTCGCTCTGGTCGACTGTTTGCGTCCTGTAGATTGCTCGATCAACCGCTCCGGGATGATCGGACTGTAAGCTACGCGAAACGCTCGGCCATCTTCGAGCAGGACGCCCAGATGGGCCGGTCCGACCACAATTTGTTTGACTGGAACTTGAGCGACTGGAGCGCCGGGAGTGTTTGAATTAAAGAGCCATACTTGTCAACTGATTTTGTCCGCCACCTCACGGATTCTGTCGGGGGGACTCAGGAGATGTCACGTGGGAAATTATATTAGAAAATTTGATATACGTATGATCATTGTGCTAAGATAGAAATGAACGATTTGTAAGGCAGCCGGGCGCAGCAACAGAGCTTGAAACAACAAAAAACTAGAAGAAGAATAAACAGTAATGCAACCAATTAAAAAATCACATAATCAATGGAAATTTCTCAAACTACCATACAATCATTGCCTTCAAAACCCCCCACATGCCAAATTTGATTCGATTTACTTGATTAGTTCTCGAGTTATGAAGAAATTTGTGTCTTATTTGTATGTGAGCCCCACTTCCTGAGAGAGTAGGGGTCTCAAAAAATCATAAGAACCTTCTCCAGCCCCAAAAACCCCTTCATATAAATTTTCACGTTGGTCGGTTCAGAATTGTCAGAGTCTATAAGGGTCTGACAGACAGACAGACAGACAGAAATTCATTTTTATGTATATAGAAATCTAGCCTCCAAAAACCCCCATTTGCTAAAAGTGGTTTCATTTACTTGATTAGTTCTCGAGTTATGCAGAAATTTCCCCCCTTCAAAATGGGGAGGGGTATTGAACTGCCATAGAAACATTTCTTGCCTCCAAAAACCTCAACATGCCAAATTTGGTTTCATTTGCTTCATTGGCTCTCGAGTTATGCTAAAAATTATGTTTCATTTTTATGGGAGTTTCCTCTTCCAGAAGTCGGAGGGGTCTCAAACCACCTTAGAAACATTTATTTCCTTCAAAACCTCCACATGCCAATTTTGGTTACATTTGCTTGATTTGTTCTCGAGTTATACAGAAATTCGTGTTTCATTTGTATGAGAGGCCCCTCTTTCAGAGAAAGGAGGGGCTCGAGTCAACTTAGAAACATTTCTCGCCTTCAAAAACCTCCACTTGCCAAATGTGGTTCCATTTACTTGATTAGTTCTCGAGTTATGCAGAAATTTGTTTTGGATTTGTATGGAAACCCCCCTCCCGCCCCTTTCCAGATGGCGGAGGGGTCTCAAACTTCCATAGAAACATTTCTCTCCTTCTAAAATATCCACATGCCAATTTTGGTTACATTTGCTTGAATTGTTCTCGAGTTTTGTGATACATAGTACCAAACCTCTTATTAAACTTATCAAAGCAAGTTTATAACTAGTTGAATATCGCGTACAGCTCAAATAGTTTATAATAAAAAATGTAATCGATCGCTGCATATAACGTTGAGTTTAGCGACATATACCGTATATGATGTTTCTTCTCGGTGTGCCACAAAAGAAGGGGTTGTGGCAAAGTAGTATTGTACCCTATTTCTTATCAAACGTAGAAAATGATCCCACGTATAACGAAAAGAAACCAACGTATTTACACTCTAATCTCCTGGATCAGCATATGATGAATATAGGAAAAATGTGATTAATATGAGAAGAAACTCTATACAGACGGCTAGATTCGTCACCGATTTCACTTAAGTTGAGCCCAAAGAATAAGATAATGGCAAGCTAAACTCAAACTGAATAATTCGTGCTCACTACATAAACTAAACAGAAGCATTCATATTCAAGTGCTACTGCAATTGCAACACAACTTATAATCTAGTCTAACACAGGTTATCCTTCTGCCGTTACAAACCGAAGAAAACATACTTTCAAGTTTTCGAATGGAAAGATAGAATTGCAAAGTGGGATTAAGCGTCGAACGAAACTCCTAAAAACTGGACTCCTATGCCGGAAGCACAGCGGAGCACAGCTGTTCCGTTTAAGTTTAAAACATTCAATTTCAAATAACATGGTAATCTGCAGCTACTGCTGGTACAATTCCATGAATAGATTTATTCCAGTACTAGAAGAGATTCAATTTCTCGTCAAAGTTTTCTTCTTCACAAACAGGGTGGAAAAGTTTGCTGACAGTTATCGCAACCATTTCCCATCAAGTACAGTGTGTCACTTTTTGCAGCTACCCGAAAGGAAACTTTCAACAAGCTGACCGGATTATCTATTCATACCTGTGAGCTGGCTGCGGAAACTTCCTGACAAGTCCCGTGCCGTTTTCTTTTTTTCATTCGCAAGAAAGAAGAAAGTGAAAAATAACCACCAGCAAACGACGGCGGCCACCTGAATTGCGGTGCTGACATTGTTTAAATTGCATGAGCTAAACCCGTTTTTATAATAGCGTTCTTACTAACGGATGCGGTTAATGTCACCCCGGCAGCCGCACACAACAGTTGCAGGGCAATGTATAGACGGCACTAAAACCATAAGCGTCACTTAGCTCGTAATGGAGATTGTGCAAGAATACAGTCCCGGGGAAAAACGGTTAGATTAAGATCTAAGCCACCATTACCACGTGACAGGCAGTTGTGTGGGTGCGCGCTAGCAAGGAGCAGCAATTCCTCATTCAAACGGTGACTGAGCTCCGGTTGTGCTCGACTCGTCTGGTAAGTGAGGAACTAATTAAATTTGTTGAACGAATAGTTCCTGACTAGGTTATTTTTTTTTGTCGAAGTTGCTTTCTAGAACGAGTAAGTCACAGACACCGATGAGGCAGATTTGAATGTGTAAGCGAAGGAAAGATGCGATAATCTAATTTCGGAACGAAGCGAATCTGCACATTTTATGCAAATCGCGTGTAAAGTTAAATAGGTTAGGATGCAGCGCATCAAAAGCTCATGTTTAATTCCATCAACCAAAAACCGAAAGGATTTGAACGAAGCAGCAATTTGTTCCCAGCTACTTTGAAGCTCAGCTACGGTTAGTAGAATGAGAAGGGAAGAGTATCCGATCTCAAAAAGTTTGGTTCGAGGAAACAGTTGAAACTGTTTCATTTGAATGTAGGTACACTAGAAATCAACCGGAGCGCTTTTCGTGCAATATCTATGAAGTTCACAGTTGTTTTCTTTTAAGGAAACTAAAGTGGGACAATAGTTAATCAGCTTGTGGTTACACAACTTTTCCCACGTGATTCCTACTGTCGACTTAGGTGATGTGAGAGGTTCATCGTTAGGTTGGTCAAACGAAATTCATTCTTTGAAATGTCAGCTAGACTCCAGGTCTCCAGGTGTTAAATCTTGGTGAAACTATTTTTAAAGCGTGTCTAGAAATACATTTTGTATCAAAATACGAACGTTATAGGTTTAACAGAAATCCAAACAAATCTTTTTCTCAACATTTATTTTCCTCAATTATTTTCCATTACACTTTTTAAATAATAGATTTAAATTTCGCCCTGACGTCCAAACTATCGGATCTTTGACTTGACTCCTGCCATCGAGGATTGGACAAGCTTCTTTCCTCTAGTTTTGTAAGCTTTTGTCAACTTTTGCTTGTAGTTTTGAACCGATTTTGACTCTCCTTCCATGTTATGACAATCAGCCTTCATTATTGCCTAAAATTTCTCAACCGGTCGGAGCTCTGGTCAGTTTGCAGGATTAATGTCACGAGGTACCACAATAACATTATTTTCCTCGTACCATTTCTTCGTCACTGTTGAGTAGTGGCAAGATGCCAAATCGGGCCAAAACAGTGTGTTTTGAGAATGCTGCTTTAGAAATGGCAATAGGCGTTTTTTTTTTCACTGATAATATTCCCGGTTGAGCTGAATGGTTGGCTAATTTTTTCCGCACGTATAGAGGCTTGCCAAACGAAATATTTTTCGCAAATTTTTCGATCTTCTGTTCTTTAAACTTATACTCTAGGCTTCCTCTTTTCAACTGCTTGTTTAGCTTCCTCTGAACCGTTTTGGTTTGTTAGAAACTTGCTGATGACATTCGACACTGTTTGTTGCGTCACCCCGACTGAATTTGCGATTGGTTTCTGTAAACGATTAGGATTTTATAACCACTTGTCCAAAATAAAATTTTACAGCTCCTGTTGTCGAGACGCCATTTTCAAAACTTCAATTTAAAAGTATACAATATGCACGTCGCCGCCATGGTGAAAATATTCACTGATAGATAAACTATACACTGAAAGAAATTCTTACGTTGACTCAAACCGTTCGTGACGCGACAAAGTTACAAAAAAAAAAAAAATCGGGCACGCTTTAGTGACAAAAGCATCAATCGCTGATTTGTAATGATTAAAAGTTTTTTTTTCCTTAAAAATAAAGTTACCAGGAAAATTAAAGATTTCTTTCTCATTCAGTTCAGTTCAGTTTTTTTTAGGAAACTAGACTTCTAGAGAAATTTAAGGTCTCGGATAGCGCAGTCGGTAAACGCACGGTCTACCAATTTGGAGGCGGCGGGTTCGATTCCCGACCGGTCAAGAATTTTTTGTCTCGACTTCCTGGACATAGAATATAATTGTGCTTGCCACACATAATACAAAGTCATGCATTGGTGGTGGCAAAGAAAGCTCTCAATTAATAACTGTGGAAGTGCGCTTAGAACACTAAGTTAAGAAGCCGGCTAAAGCTTGTTTAATGAGCGCAAAAAAATACCAGGAGGAAGAAGAATTTAACAATTTTGAGTAAAGCGCGATTAAAAATCAAAATAAAAGCCATTTTTTGGAGGAAATTTTATTTTGGTTTCATGGATTATTTCTTTAAAATGTTCTCCCTCAGTAACATATGAAAAAAAATTACTATCGTTAATCATATGCCAAGGAACGCAATTTCGCCGTACTACTGCTCATCAATCTCTGCGCAGACTCCTTTGAAATTGTATCAGACACTATTTTCCAGCCCTTCGCAAATTGTTCGATGGTATCTGCTGCTTAACATGTTTCCTTAGATACGCCTTGTTCAGAGCCCAACATGTCTCGATTGGTCGGGCTTGAGAACAGTTCGAAGGAATCGTTAGTTTTGGCACGTATTGAACTTTATTGGCGTCGTAGCATGCTTTACCATATAATGCACAGATCTCAAATCTAGCCAAAACAACACTGGACCATTATGCTTCCTTATCATTGGTACCTTACCTTACCAATCAAACTAAGGCCGGTGTGGCTTCTGCTGTACACAGAAGTTGTTTCCATTGTAATCGGTCCATGGCTGTTCCTCGCGAGCCTCGCTGTCTGCAGAGGGTCCGCAGGTCGCCTTCTTCTTGATCGATCCACCTTGCTCGTTGCGCGCCTCTTCTTCTTGTACCTGTCGGTTCGTTTTCGAGAACCATTTTCACAGGGCTGTCGTCCGACATTTTTACGACATCCCCAGCCCATCGTAGTCGACCGATTTTTGCGATGTGTACGATGGGAGGTTCTCTCAGCAACTGGTGCAATTCGTGGTTCATTCGCCTCCTCCACGTTCCGTCTTCCATCTGCACTCCACCGTAGATCGTACTCAGCACCTTCCGTTCAAAGACTCCAAGGGCGCGTTGGTCCTCCACTAGCAATGTCCATGTTTCGTGGCCGTAGAGAACTACCGGTCTAATTAATGTCTTGTAGATGGTCAACTTTGTGGTTCGGCGAACTTTGTTCGATCTTAGCGTCCTTCGGAGTCTAAAGTAGGCACGATTGCCAGCCATAATGCGCCTTTGTATTTCTCTGCTGGTGTCGTTATCGGCGGTCACCAATGAGCCCAGATACACAAATTCGTCTACTACCTCGATATCATCACCGTCGATCTGAACTCGTGCTAGGAGGCTAACATTGTCTTTTCGTGAGCCGCTTCCTTTCATGTATTTTGTTTTTAACGCATTAATCACAAGTCCAATCCTACCCGCTTCAGCCTTAAGTCTGATGTACGTTTCCGCCATCGTCTCAAAGTTACGTGCTACGATATCAACGTCGTCGGTGAAGCCAAATAGTTGGACAGACTTCCTGAAAATCGTGCCACTCGTGTCTATCCCAGCTCTTCAAATCACACCCTAAACAACAAACACGACAATCCATCACCTCTCCGAGATTCGAAGGGATTCGAGAGCGTCCCTGATACTCGGACGACACACATCACTCGATCCATCGTTGCTTTGATCAACCGCGGCAGTTTTTCCGGAAATCCATATTCGTGCATGATTTGCCATAGCTGGTCTCCTTATCATTGGTAGCAAACGCCGATTTAAGTATTCCCGGGATCAGATCTGGATCACGGAAAACCACATTTCGCATTCGCAAATAGCTTGCCATACTATTGCATTTTTAGCGAATTTCTTCTCGCACGGTGAAATTCTGATCTCCCGGAAGTGTCTTATAGTCAAATTTTGAATATGTTTCATAATCCATGACAATAAACGCTAATTTTCCACATAGTTGACCGTCATACAGCTTCTGAGCCCAAGGTCTAACGGTTGCAGTCTGCTTTTCACTCCGTTTTGGCATCTTCTGATTCTTGAAAGTTTGTAGATGGATTCTTGCCTTGGCTCGTTGGACATTACTCTAAGAATTATCCAGCTTTTAAGGCAATATCTCGAACTGAATGTCGATTGTTTGGCACAAAATTAGACATTTTCACACAACCAAAAGTCAATAATTCAGAAAGAAAAATTATTAATGTGGCAGAGCCGTTTTTTACCATTTATCGAGTAATTCATGATTTGGGCCTAAAAACCATTTGTAAACAATAACTTTAAATGTGGATCTCTCACTTATGACGAGAATCCCACTATATTCTGCTAATCCATATTGTAGAACTAACATTCTTCTACCAAATGCTACTTTCATTTCACGAGAGTGATTTAAGATTCAAGAGAAAACGACACTTAAAGACATCGTTTATAAATGGCTTTTAGGCCTTCAACATGAATTACTCGAGATTTGTCCTACCTTGGTTGATGGCGTTTTGAATATGTCAAAATCAACATGCTCTTACTGCTGGAGCCATCTACTGACAAATAGCGAAAACTTAGTTGCACACCTGATACTTCTGGGACAATTTTTTCCAAAGAAACGTTTGAAATTTGCTTCGTTCTTATACCTCCCGAAATGTTCAGGGTAGTGATGCAAAGATGTCTGGAAGAGGGCGTCTTTCCGAACGCCTCGAAACGCCAGACGCTAGTATTGCTGCCGAATACAGGGAAGCCACCGGGTGATTCATCGGCATACAGTCCGCTATGCTTTTTGGAGGCAACGAGTAAGGTGATGGAGAGGTTAATCCTCAACAGGTTGTCAAAGTACATGGAGGGTACGGATGGCCTGTCCTAGAATCAGTTTGGCTTCCGTAAAGGGAAGTCAACGGTGGATGCCATCTAACCGTCACCAAGACGGCAGATGTGACAAACCAACGTAATAGGCACAGAGTTCACTGTGCAGTATACACCCTGGAACTTTTTTTTTTTTTCAAAATGGACATCGTTATCAACGAAACATTAGTCATAAAAATATGAAGAGGTAAAATGATCTTAAAATCTTATTGTATCGTAAATCGTCCATCTGACAAAGGATAAGCTTTTTCAAGAGCAATTTCAAAGAATTTGCTCGCGTTTCCTTGTGATAGTTTCAAAAAAGTGTTTCAGTTTTTGTAAAGTGATTAGTAATGTTTGTAAACTGATCAAGTGAAGTGTTCATTGATATTTTCCTAGTGTTCCCATTTCAATTTATAGTTTAATCAAAGAGGAATGCTAAGATGTAACAGTTGGTTCAAATATATATTTTTTTTTCATTTCAGAGTCCTCTTTAAATATTAATAACGGTCTCTTTCGATGGGCACTCCCCAGTAAACGGGTTGACAGATCTTGTTATGCTCATTCCGTTCCCCCGTTGTGCAAACAAAGACCAAAGTACCTTGAAAACAAAGTGAAGTTTATTGCCAGCTGTCATATTATTCTCACGTACACGCTCATTCGAGCTAACTCAATGTTGAGTAACATTTACTCAATTTTATAAATATATCTGAATAGGCAAACGATGAGTAATCGTATTTTATGAATTTGATTTATTGTTATTCAAAACGCAAGAAAACTGCTCTGAACTCAATTTTGAGATAGCTACATATTATTTTTTGTTTTCAATAATATAAAACGGGTCGGATAACGCCTTTGTCAATTTGCGCTTCGGAAGTTAATTTAAAATCTTAATCGTATTCGAAAATTAACAACCAGTGGCGACATGGAAAAGATAGCAACCGTAGTAGATGCGGAAACGAATCTTTAAAAAGCTAAGCTTTGTTATATTGACGGGGATTTGTTGATGTTTAATAGTACATCACATTACAGATAAACAAAACATTTTCCAGAGACCAGAAAAGAAGAGGTTTATTGTCAAAATGCCTTTAATTCAATGCAGATAAATTTATTGGTGTTAAAAATGGTACGCAAGCATTTCATCACCATGCCGCTTGATTTTACAAATGTAATAATCAAGCCACCAAATTTATTTAAACATTATAGACATATTATACTTACATATTACAGAGCATACTCGGGCATTACAATATTTTCATCACGGAACCGATGAAGACCGGTCCATTGAATTCTGATTCTATTTTTGGTTTTGATTGTTAAATAAAATGAAATTCTATGAAAAGTAGGGAAAACTAAAGACGGATCCGTCAACATCTGGGTGTAGAGCTTCCGTGCACGTGTTTTACCTACCGTATTCTGCCGTTCATCGCGATTAGGCTCCTTTTGGACTTTGTACGGGTGTAGTCGTTCACGTTTTTTTCGCATCTTGCATCAAAGTTTTGGTTAGATTCAGATTCTTCGACACATCTCGAACTGAACTGTTGGGATTCCTCTTGAAAGCTTGAATTTCCCGCTTATGATCCTTAACATTATACGGAGATGCATTTTTGCCACTTTTTTCTTTCCGATCGATGGTCAAACGTTCGTGGTACCGATTTAAAATACGAGACACCGTAGAATGTACTATTCCCAGCTTCCCGCTAATGGCACGATGAGAATGATCCGGATTTTCGCTGCTGTTCTTCCGATTCCATCTTCGCAACGATTGCACATCTGCTAGAAAAACTTACACAGCGTTAACGAATACACATTAAACTAATTCCACCCAAAATTTCAATATAAAATACCCAACGGGTAAAAAACATAGCCATCTAAAAGTGGTGCAAATTGATTCCCTACAACCTTTACATATATGGGGCTGTGTCTTTTTCTCGTGGAATAATATTCCGTTCGATTATTTCTCAAGGAAGATTGACATTTCACCCATAATGGAGCAGTTGCCAAGATAACTTTCGGTAAAAATGGCAAAAATTACTTCTGGTATTTACTTGCCAGCTGCATAATGGGCTTTAGCCAGAAAAACATTTTTTGATTTATGGAAAATTTTGAAAAAAATATTTTCTTGTTCATTAATTTATAAGCTTTTTTTTCGGGTAATGCCCGAAAAACAATGGGCCCGTCACTCGTTTTCAAACGTTAATAAAAAAACGGGGATAACTCAAAATTGAGTTGTGGGAATGAAACTCAATTTAGGGTACGTTCGGTTTTAACGTTTTTGAGTTAAAGTTACTCAAATATGAGTGAAACCGGATGGAAAACAAACATCCATGTTTGTCATGAGAAATCGCGAAGTTCCGTCTTGTTGTATTAATTGTTTGTAATTTTCAAATTTAAATCGTCGTGCACCTTTCTGAAACAGTGATTCTGGCCAGGCTTAAAGTGAAATTGAACAATATGTTCGAACGATAATCAAAATCATAAAAATTATTTTTTTAATTTTTTGCGTACCCATCAGTGGTAACTTACTCTGCCACTTTGTGTTTGTGTTTCAGTGTGCCGGAAGGTGTTTCTGTGTTTCAACTTATCTGTCAATACTACTATCACAGAGAACAAACGTTCATCTTCAGTCTGCTACTTGCGTAAAACATTAAACCGACATTTCAAATGTATGCCGTTATGCTCCTGGGAGGCGGTGCTGCAATTGTGTGATAACTGTCATGTAAATGTTTGTCAATAAAGAGTCTAGCACATAACCTTAAAAATTTTGTTTCTTTTTCTCTGCACTTGCTTCTTATACCGGCTGCCCATATTAACTTTTACACACGTTTTTCAAGGAAAAGGTTTATGTCTGTTCTCTGTGTTACAATCGAAAATGTATGCTCATAGGCATCCATGGCCTTTTCAACGTTTAATGTACGCACTCCCTCGCATCATCTTAATCAAATCAGTGCAAGTGAGAGGGAAACAAAACAGTGAGAAAAAAAATTCGATTCATGTAAGTGTTGCCAAAAATTAATTTATCCTTCATGTGGTGGCGGGTGTTTTTGAAGTGTGGCGGATTGTGGTTGATTGTGTTTTTGAGGGTGTTAACACATGGTGGCCGAGTGACTTACCTCCTGGAACACATGCAGATTTCATAAAACTAACAAAATCGGTCTACTTCAACTTTATTTGAAAAATTAACATTTTTCATAAAATCAATCAGATAAAATGCTTTAATAAGCGTGATACTAAGACTTGCGAAACAATCATCATCGCATTTTCAAACACCTCAAACTTAAAAATATTCAATAATAACGTATTCTTCCAATCAATTTGTATACTTAAGTAACGTACAAGAGTACTTAATACCTACATGCAAAAATTCAAGCAAAACACAAATTCAGCCAAAAGACGTTTGGCTGACTTTTGAATCGAAACTGTACTTAAATTTTGTGTATTTCTGAAGACATTTCATAACTTTTTTTGCTTTTGTCTTTTTTGTACCACTACATAAACATTGCGGTGCATATAATACCTTGCATACGTTGGATATAAGGTCTGTATCCATATTAATCCGGACACTTTCAAATCATTGTAACTTTTGAAATATTGCACGTAGGAATGAAAAATTTCACTGTGGTATAGCTAAGAGTCTATGATAAAAAAAAATAATTGATGTTTACATTTCATGTTTAGTATTTAAGATGGCGACGAAAGAAATGACGACGGCAAATCCTGACTTGTCAATACAAGACCTTGCAAAAACATTGGATTTGCCTAAATCCACTGTTCATGATGTGCTCAAATCATTTTCGGAACGTTTGACAGTGGAGATGAAACCGAGAAGTGACAAAAACATTGGACGCGCTGATCCTGTCATGGACCAAAAGGTGAAAAGGATATTAACGAAAAACCCAAATCTCTCCATTCGAACGGTGGCTCGTAAAATAGGGATGTCGCCTGGTTTTGTCCAAAAATCAAAACAACGTTTGGGACTCAAGTCGTATAAAGTAAAAACAGTTCCAAATCGCAACGAAAAACAGAACTTGGCAGCAAAATCACGGGCTCGACGTTTGTACTGCGAATATTTGACGAAGTTTTCATGCGTTGTTATGGACGATGAAGCATATGTCTTGGAGGATTTCGGGCAGCTTCTAGGGCTGGCTTTTTATTCTGCTATGGCCAGAAATGCTACAGCTGAGCATTTCAGAACGAAGACGGGGTCTAAATTCCCATAAAATACCTTGTGTGGCAAGCAATTTGCATGTGTGGCAAAAAGAGTAAATCTTTCGTCACTACAGGCACAATCAACAAAGAGATCTATCAGAAAGAGTGTCTGCAGAAGCGATTGCTACCCTTCATCAAAAGTTACAAAGAAAAACCTTTGGTCTGGCCCGATTTGGCATCATGACACTATGCTAAAACTGCGATGGACTGGTACCAAGCAAATCAAGTGAACATTGTACCAAAATCCTCAAACCGGCCAAATTACCCAGAGCTACGACCAATCGAGAGATGTTGGGCTCTGGTGAAGCGGAAGCTTTCTGAAAAGAAGCAAGGAATCAAAGACATCAAACACTTCCAGCAAATTTGGACAAAGACGGCTTCTACGATTTCTGAAGAGTCTGTTCAAATCCTAATGGACGGAGTTAAGCGCAAAGTTCGAAAATTTTATTCAAATTCCTAATAATTATGTTTTGTCTTCACGAATTGTTAAAACACATCCCATGAATCTGAAATAAACAACTACGACGGAAATATAATACGAAATTTATGTTTTATTCATGTTTTGAGGTGTCCGGATTATTGCGGATACAGACCTTACGTCTTATTACACGGAAAACGAAAAGTACTAAAAATTTTAGTTTGAATTATTTTTATTTATGTATAAGTTTTTTTTTTTTTTTTTAGTTGGTATTCTTTTTCTTTTTTTTTTTTTTTTTTTTTTCTGTGGTGTTGATTTTTTTATATTTTTTGGGTTGGTAAATATTTTTTTTTTTTTTTTTTTTTTTTTGGGTTGGGTTGGGTTAAAATCGGTTTGGGGGGGGGTGAGAATTGGGTGGGAAAGCTTTTCTTTCGGGTGGGTCAAAGTGGGGGCGGAGAAGGGAGAGGGGGTGTGGGTGGAGTGGGGTGCGTGCGAGGGAAGGGGGGGAGGGTGGGGGGGGGGGGGGGGGGGGGGCGGGGGCGTGTTTTAGTAGAAAAAAATTTTTTCTTTTTTTTTATAAAAAAATTTCTTTTTATTGTTTTAAAAAATATTATCTTGTGTTTTTTTTGTAGAAGGAATCATTCCTCTACTTGCTTGTAATTTTAAGTTTTGTAACTGTGCTTTTCTTCGGCGAATGTGTGAAATCGTCGATTGTAGTATTAGTTTACAAAAGCAGATTCGGCCTTGTCGCGAAGTTCCTCGGAAATTCCATGTAATGCGTTGGCGGACGCTGGAAAATCTTTCTACCAAAAATCGATTTCTTTTTATCTGATCGTTAAACTTAACGTCGGAGGAAGTACATTGGAATCGCATCATGATGTTGTAGGTTTCTTGTAATGAAATAGACTTCAATAACAAATAATAGCATGATTACCTATTTTTATTTATCTAATCGAAACAGCAATAAATTTACTCAATGTTCGCTTAAGTTGGTCTGGTTCATCTAGATAGTTTTTACCACCTAATTAGTTAATATTACCCACCGCTATCTTTTATAAGATTATTTTAATTCACCTACTTGATAGTTTACCCCCGTTAACCTGAAATTAGGTAAACCTAAGTTTACCTAAATTTACCTTATTGAATGATAGTTTACGGTTGCGTCAAAACAAGTTAATTTTAGGTAGTTTTTCAGTTCCGTGCACACTGACGATTTTCTTTGTCAATATTGACAATTCAAGATGTTTTCAAAAATTACAATACATGAAATGAAAGGGACCGAGGGTCAATCACAATTTACGTTTGCGATTTCTGAAAAGCACACGAGTATGTAATTGTTTATCGTTGGTAAATTCAACGTTTTGCTAAGGAGACACATATTACCCCGCTCTACAATATTCCCAATGATTCCATTATTCTAATCAAACAATTGCAATGTTTTGTGATATAGTGGTTGGAACATTAAAATTTGTTACAACCACCTGGTGCCTCACAGCAAGATGTTTAAAAGTGGACCAGTATGGATTTAATTTACTACAATTTGAAATTCGTGGAAGGAAATACCGTAGTAAAAAAATAACAAACCGTTAACTTTTCAACGTAGCATTCTTCATTTTCTTACCTTTGGGTTGTAACCATTTCAACGGAGGAGATTCAATTTGACATAAAAATGTTCTGCTTCTTCGAAGAACACGTGCGTTCTTATCAAGCATCATCTAATTTCAATTTGAATGTTGGTTGAAAACTGAGATCACACCATTAAAAAATAATTCAATCTACAAAAAATCACGTTATGACAAAATCAACCGGCACCGGCGATTCGAATGAACATCTTATTACGATCATTGCATATTCTGTAAACAGTCAACTGGAATCTGTAAAAGCAAGAAGGGTAGGAAGACCAATTAACCGATTCCGAATCAAATTTCAATTCCCCAACCCGAAACGAATCTTCTAAACATGAACAGATCACATCTTTTGCACTCATCGTATTCCCACGGCAGCCCAGATTGAACATAATGAGAAATAAATCTATCAGGTTAGGATACAATTCAGTTTCTCATTCATCTCGTTACCGTTCCGACAGATGCCTGTACCTGTGGCAATCAACCGAAGGATCTCTCAGTCAAAGTTGAACCAAACATTCCGGATCGCACCAGACTTTACCAAGCAGAGAACCTTTCATCCTCTCCGGTTTCGTTTGCTCGTTATCGAAACCGGAAACTGGATTCCTGCCCAACGGTGTCATGCCACCGAGCTGGGTTGCGGGGAAAATTGTGCTGTGGCCATCGAAAAGGGTTCAGGTAAGATAGATGGTCCGCAGGACAACTGAAGAAGCAGCCAAATTCGAAAAGGATATCCATTTGCCTAAATAATCATTCGATTTGTTCACTGTGAATCGAACCTTCTTCTTTTTCGGAAAATATGGAAGACTCAGCTCTGAATAGGACAGTCATCAGGCCTCGGATGCAAAAGCAAATCTCCCACCATCTCAGAACCTCTTGCAATCGAAAACTCCATCCACAATTCCATAGCCAACCGTACCGAAGCCAAAGTAGAATATGTTTGAAGGCCCTGCAGGCTGTATGTCGTCAAAAGGTTTCCTTTCTGATGACCGTGCCTGCCTGCAGCAAAAGCTACTTATTTGGTCATTTGGTTTCATCGGTTTCGGAGATTCGGTTTTATCTGCGGCAAATTATCTACCGGATTATGCGTCACCAGAGGGCAACCGAGGATTGAAACCGGCATACGCAGAACCACGCATACACATCCTAACATACGTCTGCAAAAATATTGAAGCCAATCGTGTCATCCGCCGGGAGATGGGAACAGAACCCCAACCAAAAGGAAAGATTGTGCCACTGCAGAAGGTGGATGGAATTTCGAAGTGAAAAATTGAACTGGACTTCGATTTCATTCCAGTGGGATGCGTTGTCGTCACTGAGGAAACGTTCAATTACGCAAGGGAGATAGGAGTAATTTAGGACCGAATCGAATCGAGCTGGATGGTTGGGTAATAAATGAGGTAACCGGTTCAAACGAAATTGGCCAAGCGTTCGATGGCTTCGATTTGTGATTCCACTTTGCTGGGACAATTAGATTGGAATTGGAAATGATTTCCTTTGATGTGATGATGAGATATTTTTGAACTGGATCGTAATTGACTTTCGCAGGAATATCCTATATTGTCCAAAACGTTTGCGAATGAATTCAGCTGAGTTTCGACCCTACCTATTATGTATCTGAATTGAAGTAGAATAAACTGAATGAGAGAGTAAATCTTACTGAATGAGACCCACTAGGGCTTTTGGTTGGTTTCTGTTTTGCAAAAAAAAAAAAGAGCAATCAAAGTAGCCGATAGCTACCTTGATGACGCCTTTGTTTCAAAACCAAGTTGTTACTCATTTGACAAGGTTGATTTCAAAATCAAATCACAAAACCCAGAACATTTCAGTCATTTAAGGTATATTTAAACAAAGAGATGTCAACACATCAAAAGATTCTGGAATCGAACGCTTCTCGTGACAAATCCCATACCAAATAAATGTTTTGGCATCCTCTCCGAAACCGACATTAGCGAAATCCAGCGTTCCGTAATTGAATCCTCCGGGGCCAAATCCCACAACCAAGCATACTGACTTTTTTTTCCCTTTTGGCTTTCCCCTCTTTTCAGACGATCGCTTCGTTGGGAATCATTCTGCAGCACTGTGTACTCACTATTCCGCAATTGGAAACAAACTCAGCAGCACCAGCAAGAGC
The DNA here is from genome assembly GCA_024533555.2 of Aedes koreicus. Lineage (NCBI taxonomy): Eukaryota > Metazoa > Arthropoda > Insecta > Diptera > Culicidae > Aedes > Aedes koreicus. The sequence goes on from JAHHFK020001912.1 coordinate 221,682, forward strand.
AACAGGATTTGTCTGCATATGTGGTTCTCCCGAAGATTCCACGGTGGTGGACACGATTTATGAGCCAAAGTAAGCACTCAGGGTATTAGCTTGGATTCAATTTAACACAGTGAGATAAAAGTGCAGAGCAATTGGACGTAGTGGAAAGAGCACTGAATGAATCGGTAAGTGAACCATCCACTTCGTTGGAAGCCAGTTAAATTGAGCATGTGTGGAATTGGGGCGCTTTAACAGTACGCTTTTATCAGGTTTCAAAAAGGTTTTGTGCGAAAAAAAAAATCACAAAGCCCAACAGTCACAACTTATCCGCAGGCGATTAACCGTTCACTCTCCGTTTTCACATCGGGGTACGGGAAGCTTTGGTATGCGTCTGTTTAACGCCCAGCTAAAAGCTAGCAGCTATATGTACATATAGATGGCGACGGCGGCATCAGTAGCTCAGCAAAACATAATGGAAATGCCTGCCGACGTCGTCGGTTTAATTTGCTCTCATGAGATATGTTAACAATGATGAAGGGGTTGACGGAGGAGATTCGCTGGGTACGAGGTGCTATATGAGTCTCGGGGAGCAGAAACGTATAAAGGGGGTGGTTTAAATCAGTTATCAGAAGAAAAGGAGAAAAGAGGCATTTAATCAAAGGAAAAAAATTGCTGACTGGTAGAAAATCTAATTCCATCAAATTTCTGTTCTACAATTAATTTAGAGGGTAAAAAATGGCCAATTCCAACCAAATGTATAATCCAGTCAACGCTCAAGGGCAATTGATTAGTAAAAAACATTAGTTGCCTGTTGAGTTTCAGGCATGTGGAAGAATATCAAGACGATAAAAACTGTTTCTGCCTTTGTATTAAATAACAACACTCTTTAGGCTTTGTTCACAAATTACGTTACGCATTAAGGGGGAGGGAGGGTTGAGCAACCGTTACATGTTGTGACATATGGGGGAGGGGGGGTTTTAATTTTTTTTAAATAACCAATTTGAAAAAAACATCAAAAGTAAATAACCAATTTGCATCAATAAAATTCCCTGTGTGCCAGTTACAGTACAAGTTAAGAACTATATTCAAAAATTCTGGAATGTTTTCGAATTGTACACCTTGCATGTCAAAATTTCCTAAATGATTTTTATTTAAATTACATGTTTGCATACTGCTGGCCTACTGCACTTGTAGAAAAACCTGCAGAAAAACCTGCAGAAAAACCTGAAAATTTAGACAATGTATCGTAACCATGAGAAAAAAAAATGAATTAAAAATTATTCTACATAACATAGTAGTTCCATGGATAACCTGAAATAATTTTTATATAATCGTATAACTTAAATTTCGGCATCTTGTTTCGTTTCCTTGCATCGCAATAATCATTTGTAGAGGATCTCATAGGTACTACAGTGATTTTAAATAATCAAATTAATTTAAATGTAATAATATACTTTCATATCATAACAATGACGTAACAAAATGATAACATGAGCACGACAGTTATCGATAATAGAATGTATATCTGTGACTAAGCTGTTTATCCTCTCGTCGATAGACTTCACCTTTTTCAGCTAGCATTAATGTCAAGTAAGATTAATATTTGTATCCATAATAATAATAAGTGAATATAATTTATTAATGTACAAAAAATATCTGACATCCAACGATCCAAGCACATCTAATTTGAACGTTATGCTGAAATAATGAAAAACAAATTGAGCCTTTAATGCTTGTAATGTTGCTCCATGCTCATAAGATAAGTGATTTTAGAACGAAAAGATGATCCCAAAGCGTAGTGAATTTATAAATTTAATGTAGATGATCGCACCCCCTCACTTCGCTATTGTCAGATTGACAACATTGTCCAGGCTACGCCAACCAGCGTCTCCATGTTTCAGCTGGCAGTCTTGTGATCATATGACTCGTGGAGGCGTGAGGTAGGAACTTGTGAGGACCAAAGGTCTGTCGTATCCTTCTTTAATGCTGTCAACTCACCATTTGAAGCCCACGAACGGAAAAAAATAATAATAACAAAACATGAAACGCGAAGCGAGCCAGCAGCCGACGCAGTGAAACCAACAGCCCCAGCGAGACCAGCAGCCCAGCGTGACCAGCAACCCAGCGAGACCAGCAGCAACATTAGCACCTACCAACTGAGGTTTTTTTTTAGAGTTCCCCTCAGCGTGATGATCCGTGCTTGGTACACACCAGCCAACCAACTGGACGAAAAGCGAGACAAGCAACCACAACAGCACCAAATAGCTGAGGGTTTTATTTTAGAGTTGTCCCCAGCGTGGTCATCTGTGCTTGCTAATCGTAGTGAACCGATCCGACTGCATATGGAGGATCCTCAGTCTGGCAGTGCACATGGTGATCAGACCACCATAAATCACGACAATGGCGCAGCAGGAACTGAATCTCCCAAGTAACATTGCCAAAACCATCCAGCTTTATTAAGTTTTATTAAAGTTCTATGAAAGCCACTAGAAATCAATTCGGCTTTATTATGGCAGCAAGAGATGCCAATAGGTTTCAAATTTTAGACAGGTTTATAAGAACCTACACAGCTTGTTAACAACGATCTCAAAACCTTGACTTCTAAAATTCCTTTTACTCCTATCAAAGGTTTTATTTTGACTTTATTAACTCATAAAATGCTGTTTTGAAATGCCGTTTTAGGACTCATTCATATTATCTTATTATGGTCAGTTGAAAAAGCATTTAAAACCATTTTGCCTCCAGTAAATGCATTAAACGGCTAACTGGCATTGAGGAAAGCTACCAAGCAACCAGATAATTTTATAGTAGCCATTGCTAAGATAAATTGGCTTTTTGGCAAAACTGTGATTTCTTGAAATATATGAAATAATTGTAATGTGGAAAAATAAATACACCAAATTTTAAATGTAATACAATTGATAAGGCGCATCAAGTTTTGCACTTCTACCATAAACATGCTTGAGGAGCTGGCTTCGATACTGGGACCGAATGAGGTGTCTTTTTTAAGGCAAGATGATAAGGCTCGTGTTGCCATGGGTTTGACCGCAGCCAATAAGCAAGCGCCGATTGTTATGCACCTCGAGTATTGCGTAACCCTTCCGGATGATGATTTCGTCGTTGCTCCTAAACATAAACTGATTCCGTCGGTTATCGCAGGATGTGTGATCAAACCAGGGCAGCTTGGCTTTGGTGAGGCTGTCGGGTACACCGGACCAACGTATGTTGCAATTTGGTCCGGAAAACATTGCTCTTCATCTGCATTCTCCCATGGAATTGATTTCCTAAGGGAGTGCGAGCTTCCAGAATTTGATGAAATCATGCGGCATCAAGGGACCATCATACCAGAAATCATTATCACCGTGGACGGTGGACCTGACGAGAACCCTCGTTATATCTTCCCCCGAACTCACTCGCGGATCTCTACTCTGCCCAGACAGAAGCAGTTCAGCATCTCACAAACAGCGCTAGCGAAACCGATATCGTTTTGTCATTGGGTGACTTCAACCTCCCGAACTTAAGATGGCAATTGGACGACGAGGTTAACGGTTACATACCGTCGAAAGTTGTTTCCGAACAAGAACAATACCTAATCGAAACTGTGTTCGCTGCTGGCTTACGGCAAGTTAACAGTTTCTTGAACACCAATGGAAGACTCCTTGATCTTCGTAAGTTTACCGGAACATCTGGATCTGCTCGAACCCTCCACTCCACTGTTACAGATTGACAACCATCACACGCCTTTTGTTTTACTTTTTGACGTGTCCGACAATAATTTTGTTACGATAGATGATAATCTCGACAATTTTATATTTGACTAGCTGAACCCGGTGCGAGCGCTGCTACGCTTGCAACTAAATGAATGAAAATTAAATGGAACTGGCACGTTTATGGTTGTTTTTTGGAATGAGTTTTTTCTTCTTGACTAAGAAGGGGTTAAAACTTCTATCAGTACAGGCTTCTTGCCCGAGAAATACACATTTTGAGTTTAAGTTACCTGAATAATTCTCATGTTTGGTTGAAATTAGTGTTTCATTTGCCTGAGAGTCTCCCCCCTTCCTAAACACGGAGGGGTCTCAAACCACCATACAATCATAGCCTTAAAGGCCCCCCACATACCACATTTCGTTCCATTTGCTTGATTAGTTCTCGAGTTATTCAGAAATTTGTGTTTCTTTGCATATGAGTCCTCCTTTCAGAACAAGGAGGGGTCTCGAGTCACCTTAAAAACATTTCTTGCCTTCAAAAATCTCTATCTGCCAAATTTGGTTCCATTAGTAATTAGCTCGAGGATGAAGAATTGTGTCTCTTGTGGGGAGCCCCCGTTTGTAGGGAGGGGCCAAACAATCTAAGAACCCCCACCAAACCCAAGCTGTGGGGGGCGGGAGAGGGAGGGAGGGGACAGAGAGGCAGGATTTTGTACCTTGTGATCAAAAAGTTCCGGTAATTTTCAATTTAAAAAGGCCGCCTTTATTTTTTCGGTAAAATCTTTTTAGTGTAAGATGGCAACACTAGTTCTGATATTCTGTCAAAGTGTGAGAGCAAATTATCCATTAGTTTTGTTTTGACAACTGCTTTTGTTAGTCGAAAAATAGACGCTCGGCGATTTTTACCATGGATAAAAAATTGGAACAACGCGTTTGTGTGAAATTTTGTGTTGCAAACGGATTTTCTGCAGCAGAAACGCTCAGAATGTTGCAAAAAGCCTTTGGTGTATAAGGACTCTATGTCACAAAATCGTACATTTGTTTGGCACAAAGACTTTAAAGAAGGCCGAGAAAGCGTGAGTGACATGCCGCGTTCTGGACGACCATCGACCTCAACTACCGATGAAAACATCGCTTCCGTGAAAGAATTTAGTTATGGAAAACCGCTCAATTAGCATTCGGGAGATAGCTGCACTCCTTGATATCTCATTTGGATCGACCGAACACATTTTGACGGAAATTCTGGGCATGAAATGCATTGAAGCATTACTTGTTCCACAAGACCTGAATTTTTTGCAAAAACAGCATCGAGTTGAGGTCGCTAAACAGATGATTGCGAACGCAGATAGCGATCCCACATTCATGGAACGCATCATAACTGGTGATGAAACGTGGGTATCTGAATTTGATATGCTCACAAGTCAACAATCGTCCGAATGGCGCGCCGAAGATGAGCCGAAACCAAAAAAATCACGACAAAGTCGCTCCAAAATTAAAGTTTCACTGACCGTTTTCTTTGATTTTCGCGGTGCCCCCCATTTTGAATCCCTTCCAGAAGGTCGAACGGTTAACAAAGAGTCTCATTTACACGTTATGAGACGTTTGCGTGAGGCAATGTATGTATGTATGTATGGTAGCCACCATCCCTTCATGCCCTTGGCTTGGATGCAGCTCCACTTAATAGCAAGATCAAATTGAGCCACCGATCTGAATTCACAATATCGCTGTATGAAGGGCCAAAAACGGAGGGGTGGACCCGTAAGCAGAGACACTCACGCGAAATCCACGGGAAATTAAGAATCTCCTTCCAACGATACGATCCAACAATTCGAATAACCCAATTCGCAATACTTATTAAGCTTTCTACAGAATGGCTTGTTAAGAAGGGCGCGTCACTCTCACTGAAACTGTTGGAGTAGAATTCGCAGCATCACAATCGAATCGGTAGGATAAAGAAAATGATAATGCTCGTTCCCTCCTAGACTCAGGCAGTCAATCAAACCATCGTCCAGTTTCAGCTTGAATGATACCCTGATGCTCCCTCCCAACCCAGTATTTATTATATATAATGTACATAATATGTCATAATATGCAATATATGCAGTATGTAATAGAGCAATGAAATATACTATAATATTTAATTAAAATATGCCATGGTTGGAATTCGTCATCCTGAAATTTAAATATGGTTATAAATAAAATAATATGATGAAATAGTTAAAGTAGTAATCATAGGCATACGATAATCATATGCAGCTTGGTGCATCTTTACAGCTCAATCAGTGCCAGATGAATGTAACTCTGGAATGTGAAGGTCTTATTGCAATTAAATAAAATATAAACCATTTAATTATACCTGAATAAAAAAAAATATGTATATATTCATGACATATAGATATACATAATCAGCAGAATTGAAGAGCATTTATTAATTTTAATAATATTCAATGATTTAAATTAATAGAAAAACACCTTTAGATACAATGAAATAAAATATCTGTACTATCTGGAATCTATTTTCTTGTAACCTTGCTTCCTTGCTTCAACAAATGAAATTTAATTTATTTTCATTAATCTTTTAGTAAATATTTTTAATATGATATACTAATATATATAATGATGATATGATGAAAATAATACGATGTTGTAATAGTATACACATAAAAATTAAATGCAAATATTTGTCTCTTCTGCTGTGATGTTAGATGATTGAAACTCTGAAATGGCGAAAATTTCCAAAGTGATATAATGAAAGAAAGTTGATCACCGGGCAGCCAAGCAGAATAGCAAAGAAAATTTAAGCAAACAATTAGCCGAAATAAATTTCATATGATTATGATTACTGCCCAAAAATGGAAGCTTAATAAATCCACATAAAAGAAAAAAAAAACAGAGAGAAAAAGAAAAATTAAATTTGAATTCTCCGATAACTCTTGCTTTCTACTGGGCCCATAAATAATTCTTTAATTCTGTGCAATAGAAAATGAGAGATCATAAACAATGTTAGTTTTTGAATTATTAAACTTTTTTGGAAATTTTATTTAGTAGAATTTGTCGTATGATCCTTTCTAAAAGAAAAACATTAAAAACCATCCTATCTTTTCAAATACATATCGTGGGTTAGGTGGGCTAAAACTTACGACGATGCATAAATGCGAACCTGAAAATAGCTTTAAAAATATTGTGAAGGGATGTTATAATATAAAATGATAGTAACAATTATATTTGTACTGTCTGCATGTCTGTAGACTGATTGCAATTGTAGACGCTCTTGCATTATCATTGCCACGAAGGAAACAAAAAAATTTAAAATTATTAAACAACACTTGGGAATTCCATAGATGATCTGAAATTATACACCGTATAAAGAATACTTCCATTTTTGTGGTAGGGTGAGATTTCAGCATGCCACCTTCCCACATCGCATGGTGAGACTGCTTCCTAAGGTGTAGCTGACGCGATAAAGCGTTTTTTTACTCAGCCGTTGGATGCCAGGACAGACGCTGTTTGAGCTGCACCTCCTTGGTGGACAGACGCTCGGAACGCACCTCCTCAATATAGCTGAAGTCAGAAGGACAACAGTGCCCAGGCTGCACTACCAGCTAAGTACGCAACCCTTAGCTGGCGGTCTTTGTCATCTCTTGCCCCGTGGAAGCATGAGGTAGGAACTTGTGAGGACCAGTGCTATGTTGCGGGGACGCACGCTCCATCCCAGTTGTCTACTCACCATTTTGCAGCCCGAACTACCGTAGAAACATTTATTGCCTTTAAAATCCCCGCATGCCAAATTTGGTTCCATTTGCTTTATTAGATCTAGAGTTATGCAGAAATTTCAGTTTCATTTGTATTACAGCCCCCCTTCTAGGAGAGGGGAGGGGTCTCAAACCACAATTGAAACATTTTTCGCTTCCAGAAAACCCCATATGCCAAATTTGGTTCCATTTGCTTGATTAATTCTTGAGATATGCAGAAACTTCTGTTTCATTTGTATGGGAGCCTCCCTTTCTAGAAAGTGGAGGGGTCTCAAACTACCATAGAAACATTTCTTGCCTCCAAAATCTTCTGCATGCTAAATTTGGGTTCCTTTGCTTGATTAGTTCTCGAATTAGGCAGAAATTTGTGCTTCATTTGTATGGGAGCCCCCCTTTACAGAGAAGGGAGGGGTCTCAAACCATCATAAGAACCTTTCCCGGCCCCAAAAACTTCTTCGTACAGAATTTCACGCTGATCCGTTCATCTTTCATCGAGTTAAATCGTGACAAAGGAAACCCCAACTCATTTTTATTTATATAGATATTCGGTTTATTTGGCCATGATAGTGTTATCATGTGCTGTGTCCAATACAGCATAGTAGTTTATCAAACTCCTCGTCGCTGTGAATAGCCGACGGCAAGATACTTGAGATGATTCTAGTAATCTATTTGGCACAAACATCGTTTTCCGCTGGAAGGTGCTTGGTTCCGGTATGCCTTCGGCAGCGGAAGCTGCCCACGCGGATTATTTTTGAGTCGAGGTGACTTCGAATGCGGAAATAGAATCGTCTGAGTTTTGGCTGCATTGATACAAATCTTCCAGCTGTTGAAGTAATCGGACAGAACATTGAGGCCCTCCTGAAGTTTTCTAGCCAGAGCACGAATCACTCGACCCTTGTAGATGATGAAAGTGTCGTCCGCAAACATCGACAAAATACCACCACTTGGTAGGGGAGGAACATTTGACATGGAGGTGCTGAATAGGATAGGGCCTAAGAGGCTACCCTGGGGAACATCAAAGTTGAATGTTTCAGAATGGGAATTGTTCAGGAAGACCCGGAATGATCTGTCCAATAGATAGTTCTTGATGATCTTAACAAGATAGATCGGGAAGTTGTATCGATGCAGCTTAAACACCAGACCATCGTGCCAGACATTGTCGAACGCCTTTTCGACGTTCAACAATGCCATGGCACATGTTTTTCCAACGGACCTGTTCCGTTTGAGGATGGTAGTAACTCGTGTCAGTTGATGGATGGTAGAGTGACCTTTCCTTAACTCAAATTGTTCCCAAAGGAAGATGTTATTCTGGTTTGCGAAATCCAGTAAACGGCTGAGGATCAGTTTTTCGAACAGCTTCGAGATGGAGGACAAAAGGCTGAGGGGGCGATAGCTTTTAGCGCTGATAGGATCTTTGCCAGGCTTGCGAATAGGGATTACTTTGGCTATTTTCCAGCAGGATGGAAAGTAGCCAAGCTCCCAACATCTGTTAAAAACCGCTGCAAGGTGTCGGAAGAAATCAACACTCAAGTTTTTCAACTCGAGGTTGATGACACCGTCGACACCAGCAGCTTTCACGTTCTTGGTTCGCTTGATGGCAGCTATCACCTCATCATCCGATATACTACTATCGTCAGGGACAAGTATATGTGTTTCGGTGACATTGCCTCCATAACAGTAGGCTCATGTGGGCTCACAATAGATTGGCCAAGGTTGTGTGAGTTCACAAAGTGTTGACCTAGTGCGTTGGCCTTTTCAATAGGGGTGATAAGTTGAGATGGAACCGAATTCTGGTCGAGCGAACTAAGCGGCGAAATTGGTCTTGGCTTATTTTTCAGGATTTTGGTCAATTTCCAAAAGGTATTAGCACAATCTGGGAGAGAGCGGATTTAACTTCGAAATGCCGATATTTGAGATCCATCATCCTGGCTTGAATAATTTTGGTAAGGCGGTTTGAATCGGTCTTAAGGTTAGGTAGACCGGTGCGTTGAAATTGTCTTCGGATCGAGTTACGGATTCCGATAATGTACTTAGTTGTCCTGTCAAGCTTCAGAGAATCACTCACCTGGTTTACTGAAGGAACATGTTGCTCTCGGGTCCGAGAGATTGCTTCGTCGATCGTCGTTGGTGCTCCGACGAGTGTTTCCCCAGCCTTCATGTCTTGCGTTGAGGTCACCAGCAACGACGAATTGCCCCCGCCGCTGAGTTAGCTTGACGATGTCTTGTCGTAGGAACGTACCCGCACTAGGCCACGACAATGACGATCGGTCGAACGGACACCTATTGCTTCGATAATCTTGAGCTGGAAACTTGGCAGCAAGCGGCAGTTGATGCTGTATCACAACGCAATAGCAACGCCTCCTCCTCTGGTATTGGTCCGATCTAGTTTGATGATCCGAAAGTCAGGAATATAATAATTAACGTCAGGCTTGGGGTTCGTTTCGGTGATGATAGCAATATCGATTTCCTTGTCGCATTGCCTCGAAAGAAGAGAGGCACAGACATGCAGTACGAAGCTAATTTCATAAGAGGGGACGGGCTTCAGTTCTGCAAAATTATTGGCTGTGGCTATATGAAATGGAATGAAACCTAGTAAAATAAAAAGAAAAAGACCATTTAAACCATTTGTTACCCGTTTTTGAGGACCTGGAAAGGGAAAACCATGTTTTCAACCTGTTCGTAAGCAGATTTTTATGGGTACAAAAGAAATTCATTTTTAAGTAAAAAATTGAACTCTTTATACACATAGCACTAAACTGACGTTTTAATCCAAAACATTTGTTAGTTTTTCTGATAAAATGGGGTATTATTGAAGTCATTCTGTTCAGTCAAACGAGAGTAATTACCCTTTCACTTTTGCGTTCAAAACCCTTTCACTTTCGCGTGACGCTCTCATTTTTCAAAATTTTGAAATGACACCCGGTATAGAAACGAGAAACGTAGTCCTACGTTAAAATTTGAATTTGCAGGTGAACATGAAAAAAAATTACTTCTGTGGTCTGTCCACTATAAATTTTGGACACCAAAATAATAGCAGCAAAAAAAATGAACACATAATTAAACAATCTGTTTTGTTTATTTCACAATAATAAAGTTATATCTTCATTTGAAACAGCCCAGACAAGCAAAAGTTACGTATATTGAAAGTTTTTTTTATTACAAAAAAGGATATATGTAAGAAAACAAATCGTATGGACTGCAAAAATATGGCTTATACGTGCAAAATTGGAGGCCATATAGGGTATGTGTCCCTTGACTCAGCCTAAGATGCAACAATCGATTACATTTTTTACTATATTTCATAAACTATTTGAGCTGGAAGCGATATTAGTTATACGCTTGCTTAGATATGTTCAATATGCCATTTGGTAGTATGTATCACGAAAAGTTACACAACTCATTTTATAAAGTCAGAAACTTTCGAGGGATATGGATGTTATGTCGGTCTATAAGCGCCAAATTGGGTCTATTGATGGATGCAAGTTCGTCCCATTCGACAGATTTGTTATTAAATGATTTTCTGATTCAATGCATTTCCAGCTGTATTCGCTCTACCCAACAAACAATATCCTAAATCAAACTAAACTAAAACTGCTAAGAAACACTTAAGTGATTTTCACATTTGATTTAGCGACCTTTTGATAATCAAAACATTATAATTCACTCTACACAGATTTTGTTCCTTTAGTTTGTGTTATGATGACCCATATTGAAAACTTTCAACCGAAACTCAGACATTTTTATTGTAAATTTTACCAATAACAACATTTTTACTACGCTTTCCAAATAACAGGCCATAGTTGGGAACGTGGAAAAAAATATGTTCCTAACATTGGGTCTATGGTTTTCTAGTTAAATCATCGTTATTTTACCTATGTGACCTGTTAGTTTATAACGTGTGACTATTTTCTGTGCATCTGGGCTGTATTATTCGGTTTATAGGTTCAATTTCTGCAAATTTAGATCATTCGAAGATCGTGTAGATAATCTGTTCAGCTTAACCAGTAAAGTCATATTGTCTTAAAAGTTGAGGAAATCGAAAATTACGCGGAAGTGAGCAACTATTAATTGATTAATAATGTCTCAACTGCTTTGAAATAAATCGGTCATCCTGATAGGAATATAATTTTGTTGATTATCGGCAAATTAATGACATTTTTGGTACATAGACCGAATCAAGGAGCTAGGCTGACATAACATCCCGTTACCCTACATCTATACCAAGTTGATTAAACAGACCATTAAGCGCTTTGATCTCAACGAAACTGCACATTTTGAAGGAGTTCAACTCGAACATTAAACCATATCCAAACTTCTTTGAAAACGGTGAGGAACAGGCCATCGAAAATTATTCTCGTGAGCTGAATCATCTTCAGGGTCATCGAGGTGAATGAATCGAAAGACTTGGAAATTTGTTGGAGAAAACTGCTATGTTTTCAAACGAGCAGATGGGAAGCTGTCTTTTCCCATTCTTAGGGAACTTTTTACTAATTCCTGTTCATCTAATTTGCTGTAGGAAAAATATCCGTTTTACTGTAGTGTGACGTAGGTAAACTGATAATTGCACTTAAGCCTATTGAAAAGACCGGTTTGTACCGACTAATCAAAATAAATATGTTTTAATGACTATATAAATATTTTATTTTGCCTTCAACTCAATAGCAATAATAAAATTAAAGTGCCTTAGCATTCAGGCAGTTGAAAAGTTTCCATTCTACTTTTACAACACAAAATTTGATGCAAAGATTTTTGCCAAGATTTTGTTAAGTTAAACACAGATAAAAAAGATTTTCTTGGAAAAAATTAAAGATGGGAACATAAAATAATGTGGCAACCCTGCCTCCCACTTATATTTTATGCAACACACGATTCTGTTAAGGGTCACCCACAATAGATACGTTTGCGTTCCGTTGACGTAAATTTGACAGAAAACCATAATGGCTTGCCATGATGGTTGGGGGGTGTGCGGTTTGACGTTTTCAGGTTTTGTGGTGCGCTTTGGTGGTGGGGGTGCAGTGTGTTCCAATTCGCGAATTAATTTTAATTTTACTTAAACTTGACATATGGAAAATAATCGATTAATCGATTAAAATCCCTTTGTTATTGATCAACAAACTTTCGATAAGGTGTCTGTCAAAATTGAGTTGCCGTCTGTCAGATATAAGTCAGCTCGTGTAGCAGACTTAATCGATTATTTTCCATCTGTCAAGTTTAAGTGAAAATTAAAATTAATTCGTGAATTGGAACACAGCCTATTGATTTAAATAGATGTTTTTTTTTATTGAAGGTGCGTCGAAAGAGCCTATAGATGAAAGCAGAATAACTGCGTGACATTTTAGGCGAAAGCGACAATACGCGTTGAAACATTTCAAACCAACATGCGACAAGCTTGTGCCAAAACTATGTTGCAAAAGATGGAGCGTGCGACGTTTGTCATCCTCTCTTTCGAATCTGTTTTGTTTATTGACTTTTATTTTGCAGAACACTCCATAGATGTGCATTTGAAGATTACGAAGTATTCATTTGTTTTGGACATAAAACGCATTTTGACGGTGTATATCAGTAGTGTATGAAGAGCTGACAAGTAATGTGCTAAATTTATCGCCGTCGGTGGTCACTCATCTAGGAAGGAACAGTTTCGGATTTTGCGACCTGGAAGGTACGTGCCCACTGACACGTATGACGAAACACTAGCATGGGTCGTTTTTCACTTGTATTCAAAAATAGGGATGATGTACTTATTATTGTTGTACTATTAATTTCTCAAAACTGGAAAATTATGGTCTGGATGCCACCGAATCAGGAAGAACGTTCAGTGTGTCACTGTGTTGCATCCAATCATCTCAGTGTCGCAATTGAACATGCAGCTTTGAATCGCAAATTCATAACATTCTGTGATTTCCTTTTCAAATGTTACAAATAAGCGATTCTCGGCTCTGTTTACAATTATTTATTTTTTTGGTGTCATTGGTCGACCACCACTGTAACGCATTTGATTGTAAACGCTTCGGTTTTATATCATTGAGAGAAGAGAAAGTCACGTAGTCATAGGTTTCTGAACCCGAATAAATTCGAACGAAGAACAAACTTAAATAATATAAAAAAAACTGTTTTGATTCCTTACAGATCGTTCAGCATGGAAGTGTTAACAGTCTAGTGGCGCTACCGTAATTACTATGGAAGGTGATCCAAATCTGAAATCCGAACATGCAGAGATACGTTCGTTTGTGCTGTTCAAAAACGTCACCAAGAGGACGGTGGACATTTTTTGGGTGAACTATTCGTCCAAGTTTGTTCATTACTCGGAGTTGGCTCCGGATGCCCAGGTTCCGGTCAATACGTACGTTACCCATCCTTGGGTGTTCGTTGATAGGAAATCCGGCGAGCGGATGCTGGTTAAATGCAAATCGGTGTACAATCCAGAACCATGGTACACAAATATTGACTCGAACGGAAAGCTGAACCGAATAGAAGTTCGAATACATTATCCTTTAAGAAGTTTGAAAGGTATCTGTACGTGGAACGTGTTCTCCTCGCTACAAGATAAGCATCACTTTATTGAGCTAGATGTTCCAAAGACTCTGATCGATGATCTGAGGTCGTGCTATAATCTCTATTTAATGAGCAGTAAGTTAGGCAAGTAAGAAAAACGTGATGTAAACATATGTTAAGGGTAGTTTTAAGACGGCAATTTTGCGAAGCAATATTCCAATACGAAATGGAATCGAGGAGCCATGTTCTCTAAATAAAAATACTGGAAAGAAAATCAGACTAGACATTTGTTTTTATTTTCAGATCCACAATATTTGTCTTAAATGAATAACATAGTTTTTAAAATACAAAAATAATCTTCGATAAATCTTATCCGAAACGATTGACTGGAAAGTATTTTTCTTCTTTTGATTTCGTCACATGCCGAATGCTAAACACTGTTGCGGTTTCCGTCGCCTGTATATTTAATCGAATGATAAAACTTTACGATCCGCTCGTAATTAACCACCAAGTAAATATACCTAAGAAACATTTATAGTGTTAAATTTCGTTTAAAACTACAGCTCACTGGCTCCTTCTTCAATAATAGACCTTTCATTTTACTAAAACACGCCTACGGGGTAGAAGACTGTAAAGATTTGTTTTGTTCTCTCAACCTCTAGATAAAACCTACTCGATGTGATCTTGCTTTTGGATGCTCGCAAAGGTATGCTCTCCCCGGATTGCGCGCGATTTTCGACTTCCGGGGAGGCATAGCTTTGGGAGTGTAATTTTGTACTTTTCTCTTTTGAATGCACCTCAACGGTTGCAACACATTTCGGAACAATTTTTTTTCTATTTCGGTTATGAGAAGAGCGATTTTAGTAGTAATTTTTTAATTGGAATAAAATTAAGCGAATGGTGTGTTGCACAAGTTCAGGAAGAACTTCTACCAATAATTCAGAGTCGCATGTGAATAACTGATTGTCCCTTTTCATCATCAATATTATTATTGCTCGAAGAATTGAATGGTTCCAATACTGTGACAAACCATCATCACTTGTCACTAGCAACATAGAAATGTATCATCATTACGCTTGCTTGCAATGTTCCGAAAATGTGTTGCGACCCAACAACGGCGTGAAACATTTCATCCAGATTAACTGTGAAACTTTTCGATATGCCTCGACAGTGTTTGCGGCGTCTTGTACACGTTGTAGCAAAAGTTGCACACCAGTTTTATAGGTGGCACTTGATTTTGATGTTGCTGCTGCTGCTGCTGTTGGAACGTCGACGCGTTGATGCACATCGAATTCGTTAGGCCGAAAAGGTTCTGTATCTGCATATTCGCCTGAAGCTCGGTCTTAATGCGACTAAGATTGTTGACTCTGTCCTGGAAGAAATGAACTGCGTTAGACACGATTTGTCAAATGTATCCGGAAAGCCACAACAGAACGTGTTAGATACAAACAGACAAAAAGCCAAAAGTAGTCACTTTCACGAAGCGTTTATTATTCGCTATATTTGTAACGTAGGTCTAATAAACCGAAAACAGTAAATAAAAATTCTATCAATAAAAGTTCATCAATCTAAACGGAAGCAGTCGTTTTAAGTAATATGTAATTGCATGCCATGAATCGAAGGATATGCTTAATTCTAAACTTTACATGTATATCAAAAATTCAATTCATGAGTGAGTGACGATTGTTAGATACACCTATTTAGAGACGAAAAAAAGCTAAATGCGAAAAAAACACTTGTTAATTGCGGGTTTCAAAAAACAAACAGAACCAAAAATGTTCTAGATGAAAAAAGCCATCGATAAAATTTCACACGTTCTCATTCTATTACATCATACATAAGTAACATCAGAAAATCTATTCGGGATCTGGTTTTACTTCAATGTTCTGCTCGACATCGACCGTTTTCCCATTGGGATGAGTACGTTGTTGCTGCTGCTGCTGTTGTTGTTGTTGATGATGTTGCTGTTGCTGCTGTTGATGGTGTTGGTGCATTTCTTCGCTTAAACTCAGAAGATCGGAAACCTGGTAAAAGGAAGAGATTGAAATGAGTATGTTAGACTGTTTCGAAATTCGTGAGGCGTGAAGCGTATAAGGTTCGGCAATTCGCATTAGGGAGGTCAGAAGTCAACTCTAACTACCGTATTGAACTTTGGAAAAATGCAGTTTGATTTTTTTACTCAATTTTACCACTGAATTATATCACACATTTGTTCAATGTATCGATTAACTTCCATCCCACTTACTAGATTTCAAATCAGGACCTGATTTTTCTCCCAAAATTGGAGCTCAAATGGTTACGAATTCGAAATGCACTGGCCATTTAAATTTTCGACCGGAATTACAATGGGATAATCTTCCTTCTCGTTCTCATCCTTCTAGATCCTCGGAATCATAATATACGAAAATGTTTGCTAACTGGGCTGAAAATGTATGCAGCTTCAGCTTTACTTAAGACCACTTTTCAGCTGCAATTGAATACTAATTAATTATGTTTTGAAGAAAATATCTTCTCATGAACATGAGACCCTAGGAGTGGCAGCAATTTTCGCTAGAACCAAAGATATGAAGAGAAAGTATTGATAGGGCCTTTAGAGTACGGCAGGCTGTGAAAAATGAATAGAAGCACACAGGGTAGGCAAGGGCAGGGTGGCCACACAATCTTAATTTAAAAATTCCCCGCATTTTTGCCCAATTTTCCCGACTGGGAAAATGAGTGAATATAAGTTGAATTTTTAGATATTTTTGCATTTTTAGAGGGCTTCTTACCTGTTGCAAAACTTGTCTCGCATTTTGCAAACGAAAACAAAAATCGCTCTATATAAGTCATTGATCTATCAAGTTTCTAGAAGCATAAACATCGAACCAAATGTAGTAGAGCTGTTGGATCACCAAACAATGAAAGGCGCAGCACTGATTATTGAACAGCGAATTTATTGAAAATTGTGTATGCTTCAAATCTGTAAGTTAGAGTTTTAGATTATAAGACTTAGTTTTTAAAGTTATTTTAGGAAACTCACAAATCAGTGGCCCTATTGTGCGTTTTAGCCTTTCAATCCAGGCATCCAACAGCTTAGGTTAAGTTTCGTCCTAGGATGTTATTTTTAATTTAGTTTGATTCACATTTCATTATTTACTCAATAATTTACCTTTACTAGTCGTAGCAGTTATTTAGATTTAAACTAGTATGTAAGTAGAATAATAACTTTCAATTTATCTTTTCGCACTAATAAATTTCACCCGCATGTACTTTTCTTTGTTGTGAACTGTCCTTTTCATTTTTGACGTCGCTGTTCTAGTTGACTGACGTCTCTCAGATAGAGATCGTTGCGCATAGACTGGCCGCTCGCCGCGTGATGTTGTGTCGACCGGGTTGCCAGTTCACTCGATGCTCTTGTGGCAACAAGAGCATTTGCGGTTTTCATGTACAGAATGATGCAGACTATACTCGGTGTGAAATTCAAAACCTGATGCAGATACAGGGTGCAAAACTTTCGGTTCATGCATCTACAATGACGAGCTCCACCAAGTTTAAAATCGAGTTGATGTTAAGCAATTAAAACACGGCAGACTTTTATAGGTTTTACGGTAAGTCTAAGCACGATTTGTAAATAACAATATGAGCTCGGTTTTAAAGTAAATTGAGTTTTTATTGCACTTTTATGTTCTCTACAATATTCTTTTTCAACGTGACATAACACTGCTCATTGCACAGACTGTTTGCCAATGATTTTTTATCCTTTTTTTTCGTCTCTTTCAAAATTTTTGATGGACTCCGCTGCCTTAACATGTTTGGGCAAATATGCCTTTGTCAGAGCCCAAAACGTTTCAATTTACTTGCCTGGGAACATTTTGGAAGATTCATCTTCTTGGGTACGAGTTTTAATCCGTTGGCTTTGTACAAGGCTACCGTGTCCTGCACTGATGCACTGATGCCAAACCTGGCCTAAACAATGTTGGATTATTATGTTTCCGGATCATGGGGAGCTGGCGCCGCTCCAAGCATTCCCAAACGTAAACATCAGGAGTCGTCGTACCGGTTGTTACAAATGGATTTAAAAGCATTTCACACTCACACTTCCACAAATTGCTTGCCAAACCATTGTTTTTTTTACCGAATTTACCGAATAGTTTAACCAGCACGAACCGTGTAGAACTGGTCACCTGGTCTTATAATCAAATATCGTAGGATTCATCATCCATAATCATGCCGATTTTCTACTCAGCTGTTTATCGTATAATTTAGCATGGTTTGACAGACGCTGCTTGTTTTTCACTTCGTTTTGGCTACTTCTGCTTGTTGAAAGTCCTTATTCCATTTCGTGGTTTTGTTCGGTCGACGTTACTCTCTGAAGTTCCCAGCTTTTTGGCCACCTATCAAACGGAAGTACCCTTTTGCGAAAGCTTGCGTGATTTTTCCTTTTTGTGAAAGCGTGCGTGATTTTCCGGCCCAGGTTTTGGTCCACAGGGCCCGGTTTACGTCCAGATTTTTTTCTTGTCCTGAAAGAATGACTCCTCACCATAGTTCCAAATCACGTTACGAACTGCTCCGATGCTCACACCTTCCATTTTCGCAACTGACTCAGCGAAACATTGGGAAAAGTACTCCATTTGTGCACAATCTGTTTGCGCTTTGCCGGGGAAATGCTTCGCATTTTCATGAAAAGTAACCGGCACTTGAGACTCACAGAGTTATAGATTGAAATGTAAACAGTGATACACAATAATGATCAGCTATTCAAACGTCATGTGGAAGCATAAATGGCACATCAAAATCGTGCTTAGACTTTCTAGGACACCGTATATGGGCAGGTTATTTAGTGCAAATGGAACAAGAAAAACTGAAACAATCATATTCACAGGACGGCGGCTGGTTTGGTGTATTCATTGACTGTTCGTTGTGGAAGCGCACAAACATTTCTCAACAGGCAAGATAGATAGATAGAGGTTGACGCCGGCTGCCGCCTATGTACATTTTTATTTTTGATCAATTTTTAACAAAATCTTAAATAAATCAAGTTCAATCACAAATAATTATATTTCGAAAGCCGTTGGTATATACTCTCTATTTTGAAGCATTTTATTTACTCGTCAATGCACGCTGCATCCCTTTGGGCATTGGCCAAAAGCCTTATTTTATTTGCTTCAAGCTGCTTTGCTGTTCTTTCTGCTTCTCTCTACCTTTTATTGAAATTCTCCTTCACTTTTTTGTACTGTCAGTGACTCACCGTATTTGGCGCTTCGCGATTTCAAAGTCGTTGACAGTTCCAGCGTTATAGCTTCGTAGACATTTCTGTGAGCAACCAATCCCATTTCAGTTTGGTTCACCACCAGAAACTTTTGACGTAGGACTACGTCTGTGTTTTCAATACTGGGGTACACGTTCGAATTGCGAAAATTTGGAGCGTCAAGAAAAATATATAGGTTTTGAACCTTTATAACTAAGTCATTTCAAGATCGATTTACAAAATGTTTTCACCAATCGATTGGGACATATACTACGCTTCGATTCCAATATTCAAATCTATTGATTTATAACATTCAACAATTGAAATTAACGCAAATATAAGGTAATGTCTTACAATGTCGATTTTTTCAAGAGTAAATTTACCAAATACACAGTACTTTTCTAGCAAAGATTTCATATTTAAGTAACGAACGTCTCATAGGCAGCCATGAATGTTATATAACGGGTACACCTTCGCATTTGGAATTAGTTTTTCGGTGGTCGTGGAGCTGTGCAGAGTAGGATCTGCAGTTGGATCGTAGCCGGCAGCAGCACTGGCGAGCAGTCGTTGCCCAGAGAGGCGTTGGTGCAGTTGGCTATTGTTACCGATGCTCCCGTCAACCTCGCTGAGAGAAACATGGCTGCTGAAGCCTACGATTTGGCGGGAAAAAGCTGCCCGTGACAACGAGACAAGAATCATCTATCCCACGTCACCAGAAGATGGCCACCCGCAACGACGAGTAGCTGAACCAAGAATACCAAGAAGAAAGCCCAAGTTCAATCGCGATCCATGTTTCTCCCCCATCAACTAAATCCGCCCTTTTCAGGACGACCAAATCAATTTTCCAATTAAAGAGTTTATTTGGTTAAAATTTTTTCTAGTGCTGTTTCAAATTAATTTCAATCACCGCGCCCCAGCTGAACATAGCATTAATTAAACGCCGCGCCCCTGAGTTAACGACAAAGAACGTTGAACAACCAACGAACGAAATGCTAGAACGGATAATTCGAACCGAACTGCGACACTTCAGACCGACTATGTGGTTGAGTTCGTTATAGTTCCTAGTTGTGCATAGCGGATTAGTTGCTGGTGATAGCAAACAATTAAGGCATATTTCTGTTAAGAAAATCATCCGTCTAGCGTGCAGTAATTAAAACTAATTATTGTGGCTCAATAACTGAATTTCGTCCCCTTTGGTGCAATTTGTATCACATTGCCTTCGTTGGTACCGCCTTATTTCGTGCACTAGCATCCGACCCCTTTACCTCATAGCTCTTAGCAGAACATTTTGATTCAGTCTTACGACAGTCGTTAAGCTGTGCAGTGGTCTTAGGATCGCAGTTGGCGGCGGCGAGCAGTCGTTGCCTAGAGAGACGTTGTTGCAGTTGGCTGTTGTTGCCGATGCTTCCGTCAACCTCGCTGTGAGAAACATGCCTGCTGAAGCCTACAATTTGGCGGGAAAAAGCCGCCCGTGACAACGAGACAAGAATCAATCATCCCACGAGATGAACCAAGAAAAGAAAGCCCAAGTTCAATCGCGAACTGTTTCTCCCCCGTCAACTAAATCCGTCCTTTTCAGGACGACCAAATCAATTTTCCAATTAAATGTTTAATTAAAGAGTTTATTTGGTTAACATTTTCTCTTGGGCTGTTTTTAAATTTCCATTACCGCGCCCGGCTGAACATGGCATTGCTTTAAACGCCGCGTCCCGGAATAAATAGCAAAGCGCGTTGAACAACCAATGAACCAACAGATCCATAACTATCTTCTATGCGTTAGAGATAGTGGCCCTCTCAGCCATCGTAGAAAAATACAACCGGGCCGTATCATAATTAAGCGCCACCAAATGCTTTCTAAAAAGAGTGTACAATAGAATTTTCATGGCCCTTTTCAGGACTGACTTAAATCAATTAGCGGATGGCCCTGACGTGAATGGGAATTCGATTGCTGCAGAGTCCTACGTCAACTTTGCGTACAACCCCATTGGGCTGTCCCCTATAGTTTTTATTTATTGAAAATCCTCGCTCCATCGTCGCATTTTTCGTGCGACAGGACGAGCACCTTTTCAACAGCTTTTGCCAAATTTGACAACTCCTTCTTGGAATGACCAATCCGTTCTAGTCAAAATTTGTCCAAATACTGTTCTTTTCTCTGAATCCGGCCTAGCAATGTCTTTGAAGATGGCCTACGCGTAGCCAGTAGGGGGCAAGGGTGGGACCGTTGCCCCCCCCCCCCCTAACTTTTGATTTTATTTTTAGATTTTTAATGTTTGTTTCAATTTTTTGTCATTTATTTTGTTCGTAAAACTACCTCAGTGGGAATTGGTTTTCTGGGGATTTGCGTCGAATCAAAACAAACTACGTTTTATCTCAACTGCGTCTTTATTAAAACTCTCCTACACTCAAAACAAAAAGTCAAATTCAATATGTCTGTCGTTGCTTACACCACGAGGGGACTCACGATGTACAAGGATTGAACGTTCATTCACCCCCCGTTGATTCTTCAGGATCAACCAAAGGAAGAAGGCAAATCTTGGTAACTGCCCGTCGGTACTCTCCAGTCGTTGTCTTTACAGTCACCACTCGTACAATGCCGTCCTTCCCTGGTTGGGTGCACTGAATACGGCCGATACGCCACTGATGGGGTGGTGCGTTGTCGTCGTTGAGCACCACAAGTGATCCAACTTCGAATTTGGTAATACCGTTATGTCATTTTGGGCGTGACTGAAGATAATGTAAATACTCTGCTGACCAAAGCTTCCAAAAGTGTTCCCTCATTAACTATATGTGTTGCCAACGGCTAAGTCGGCTGATTTTCTCTTGATAGTAGGACGGTTACGGAAGACATACTGCAGATCGTCCAATAAGGAAGTGGGAAGGTGTCAGAACATCGTTTGGATCTTCGGATACTGGAATTAGCGGTCGACTGTTCAGAATAGCTTCTGTCTGGGCCAAGAAAGTAGCCATTTCTTTTGGTTTCACCAACCACGCGCTTCAAGTGATGCTTCGCCGATTTTACACCCGCTTCCCAAATGCCGCCGAAATGAGGACCTCGTGGGGGAATAAAATGCCATTGGATACCTTTCGTCTTGATTGGACCAGCGTAATCCACTCCTGTGTTCGCGAACACTGGCGAAGGTGTAATGCGATAATCTGGCAAGTCACCTATATACTGGCTGGACGGTCGAGGATTGTGTCTACTACATACATAACATGTAGCAATAGTCTTTTTGATTAGTGATTTCCGCATTAATTGGCCAAAACCTTTCACGCACAATCGATAGCAGACCACGTTGTCCAACATGAAGATGTTCTTCGTGCAGCTTCAAAACCAGGATTCGAATAACTTGATTCTTATCTGGCAGCAGAATCTGATGTTTTCCATCGTACGGGATCGATGAATACTTAAGTCGACCTCCGACTCTGATCAAGCCGTCAGAACCCACAAATGGGGATAATCTGCTATAGTTGTTCCGTTTCGGAGAACCACTGGACAAATACCTTGAAGAGTATCGCCAAATGATTCCTGCCGAACCAGTTTCAAGATGGTACGGAGTTTTTCAGCCATTTCCTGCACGCTTGGTTCTCGGAGATTTCTAGTCTTCGTTCGAGTGTTCGCTACAAACCGCAATACATACACCCAAGCTCTTTGCAAGCGCCGAAAATTGCTCATTCTATTGAAATTTCCGATGGGATATTCTTCACTGCGCTGAGGACCGTGCTCGTTCTAAGTTCAGGAAGCTCGATGGTAAGCATCATACTCGACTGTACGAGGCTCTATTTCACGTAAAATTGGTGAACCTTTCCACCACAATTCATGTTCCGCGAGTCCTTCAGGCAACAAACCCCGTGAAATTAAATCGGCTGGGTTGTTCTCAGAACGTACGTATCGCCACTCGCAACCTTGCGACAGCTCGATGATCGTTGCTACACGGTTTGAAACAAACTGATTCATAGCAAGCGGTGACTTCTTTAACCAGCACAAAACCACTTGCGAATCACACCAAAGTGTCACAGTTTTAAATGGAACCTTCCAAGCTGTCATCGTCTTCGCCACGAGTTGAGTCAGTAGTAAAGCTCCACATAACTCCAACCGTGGAATAGTGGATGGTTTCAACGGGGCCACTCGCGACTTACTGCAAACCAACTCTGTGCTGATCGTTCCATCAGGAGAAACGCATCTGGTGTAAAGTACTGCACCGTACGCCTTGTTGCAAGCGTCGGAAAATCCATGGAGCTCCACGCCATTGTCCGTTTCAGTTATAACACAACGCTTCTTCTTCATTTTGTTCACCATCGGAAGTTGCTGCCGGAAGTTCATCCAATTCTTCATCTGTTCCTGAGGCAGTTCTTCGTCCCATGGCACGCCTAGACGCCATAGATCTTGCATGATCAGCTTTGCCGTAGTGATAATCGGCCCAAGGAAGCCTAACGGATCAAAAAGTTGACCGATGTCGGATAGTACACTTCGCTTCGTTGGCAAGGAACCTCGCCCCGAGTCCAATGCTTTCACGTAGAAACTGAAATAATCTTGGTCCGGATTAAAAATGATACCTAGAGTTTTGATAGTGTTGTTTATATCCGCATTTTCAAAATCCATTCGGGTCTCCTGGAGTTCTTCTGGAATGTTGTTGAGCACGGTCTGATCATTGGAACTTAGCTTATGAAGACCGAAGCCGCCTCGCTTCAACATTTCCGATAGCTGTTGATAAATCTCGATCACTTCATCCGCTGTTCTTCCTCCAGTAAGAAAATCATCAATATAGCTGTCTTCTACCACTACTCTCGCTGCGAGCGGTAGATCGTGTTCTTCATCCTTGGCTAGTTGAACTAGTACCCTTGTAGCGAGATATGGTGCACTGGAACAACCGTAAGTAACAGTTGTCAGCTCAAACGTCGTTATCTGATTCTGTTCGTCTAGCCACAGAATTCTTTGATATTTTCGGTCATCCTTATGAACTCCAACCTGGCGGTACATTTTTGGGATATCCGCTGTCAGTACCACTTTGTGCGAGCAAAAGCGAAGCATAATCGATACCAAATCGCTTTGTACGGTTGGTCCTACATTAAGCGTGTCGTTCAGCGATAGACCAGATGTTGTTTTCGCTGATGCATCAAAAACTACACGGATTTTCGTCGTTGAACTGGCCTCCTTGTATACCGCATGATGCGGTAAAAAGTATCCATCGAGAGAATTTTCGAGCACTCTCTCCATATGACCTAATGCCAGGTATTCCGACATAAATGCCGTATAGCGGTTCCTCTTCGAATCGTCAATGAACGTACGTAATAGCTTCCCGAATCGTCGCTGAGCAGCCTCATAGGATTCGCCAAGTTGACCTTTACGGCTGTTGAATGGAAGTCGAACGGAGTACCTACCGTCGCCATCACGTGATACTGTTCGTACGAAATGCGTTTCAACGGCATGCTCTTCTGCAGTGAGTGGAGACGCCTCGCCACAAGCTTCTAGTTCCCAAAACTTCGACAAAGTTTGATTCAAATCCTCATTAGTTACCGCTAGATGACAACCAGTGCGTTGACGCTTGTTGTTGCTTGTGTTCACTGATCCACTAACGATCCATCCTAGTTGAGTTTCCACCAAAGTAGGTGATTCGTTGCTTATCTTCATTCTTCCTTCCTTGAGTAGATCGTAAAATATTTCTGCACCAATGATCAGCTGAACCTCGTCAGGTACATGGAAAGACGGATCAGCTAATGAAAATCCAGCAGGAATCGGCCACGAGCGAATATCTATTTCAACCATCGGCAGATTAGCGGTCACCTTGGGCACCACCAAGAAATCCAAAACAGCATCAAATTGATTGACACGAGAAATGATCTTTGTTCGCAGCTTATACTTGACACGAGTCTCAACATTGTTCAATCCAGTAATAGGAATATCGATTCTCTCCCAAGCAACATTCAAACTCCTCGCAAACTCTTCAGACATGATGTTAGAATCGGAGCCAGAATCCAGGAGTGCACGACACGCCCGTTTGGAACCTCTTAATCCACATACCAGAACGTTTGCGGTTGATAGTAGCACTTGTTTCATCACAGATTGTACTTGGGTACAGTTCACAGATCCCTGGGTTTGAACAGTAGCTTGTTCGTTGCTATTCGTCATATCGGTAGCTGAAGGTTGGATTAACGGATTTTTCCTGGAATTTTCGTTATGGAGGAGACTGTGGTGCTTTTTCCGACACGTTTTGCATGATTGCTCGGACTTACAATCCACGGTGCGATGACCGTGACGAAGGCAGTTGAAACATAGGCCAATTGTTTTCACTTTGGTGTAGCGATCAGCGATGCCTAGCTTCGTAAACTCTTCACATTTATAAATAGTATGATCGTTGCTGCAGCAGGGACAGCATTCCTTGACTACGTGGATGAAATTCTTCGGGGGAATTCCCGGGGTCGGGTTTTCCCTTTTGGTTTGTGGGGGTGGGGGGGAGGGGGGCCCGATAACTTTTAACCTCTTGGGGAGTGGCGGCGGTGCAAGAAAAATCTCGGGGGAAGGGGGGGGGGTGTTCTTGGTGGGGGGGGCCCCAAGCGGGGGCGTATCTAGCGCGGGGGGGGGGTGGTGTGAAATCTCCCCCCCGCGCCGCGGGGGGGAGAGATTTTTCAGAGCGTCGACATGCTTCGAGCAGCTTTCGATTAGCTTTCGCAATTCTTCTCCGTTTTCACGTGTCATCCTGGGTAACATCTCCAAGGCGTCGATATGCGTATCGATGATCAATCTTTCATCTTCATATGCGTCTTCTAGAACCTTCCATGCAGCCTTGTAATCATTATTATTGATCACATCCTGGTCAATTTTATCTGAAGCACTTCCGATAAGCGAATTCTTCAGATGATAGAGCTTGATTGCGGGAGATTCGTTAGGATATCTATCCATAATAGTCTGGAACATGCATTTAAACGAATACCAGTTTTCGAGGTTTCCATCGAATGTTGGTAACGGTACATGTAGATGCGGAACAGCAGCATTCACTAGAACAGGTTGCTGTGGTGTACCGGATGCCACTGGTAGTTTCAACGATTCTTGCTTTACCCTTTCTTCTTCGCTCTTCAGCTTCGCGATTGCTGTCTGGATCTGCACGAACACCTTATTGTGGTATTTATCATACCGGAAATACTCATCCGTGTGCTCCTTCCGTTGCTCCCGAGAAACGATATCACAAATTTCGAAATGTATCTTCTCGTTGTCATCGTAACACCGACGTACATTTTCCGACTGCAAATTCAGCCAGTGAATATTATCCGCTTCTTCTTCTAGCTCTTCAGAAATCTGGTAGAGCTTCACCTTCAGCAAATCACGTCGATCCAGCAACCGTTCAAGTTTCTGCTCCATTTTTTGTTGCTCCAATCGTTGTGCTTGCGCTGCTTTTTGTTGTGCCACTGTTCCCGGAGGTTGACAATTTGGCACCGTATTCGATGGAGGATAAATCGACACTGATCCAGTCAGAGCATCCAACAAATTTTTCGGGGTTATGTTGCGATTCACGATTGGAGTATCACTACTGGGATTTTTCCCACTCATGTAGACACTTTATTCTTTTTTCGACAAAAAAGTTCACTGTTTATGTTTTGCAGCACGACACTATTACTGGCTTCGATTGTTACGAACATCCTATTTGCTGCTCGGCAGCATCCATACTTCATATTGTTTCGTGGTTCAGGTACGTCGCAATTTGGAGCGCGTTTACACACACACACACACAGCAGTGCCGCGCGTACGATACATTAAATGGGGGAGATCCAAACTATTTGCACACGGTGCAAATTCGCGGAAAAGTACGCTTTTTCGCAGACTTTCGGCTCAAACCATCACAAAAAACCATCCAAATCAATATCCGGTTCGAAGGACCAAACTGTCCGTAAAACTTGCTCAGTGGGAATTGGTTTTTTGGGGATTTGCGTCGAATCAAAAACAAACTACGTTTTATCTCAACTGCGTCTTTATTAAAACTCTCCTACACTCAAACAAAAAGTCAAATTCAATATGTCTGTCGTTGCTTACACCTCGAGGGGACTCACGATGTACAAGGATTGAACGTTCATATAGCTTTTCATTAAAAAGGTTTGGGTATGATGAAGTGTTGGGTTTGGATGGTTAAGGTGAATCGCTGCTCCATGTAATTTTTCCTATCTTTTATCTCGCTCTCGCAAACTAACCTTGCTATTTCAAATTGATAAATCTCGATTGTTAGTGAATGAACATCGAATCGAACTCTATCAGATTGATCACATCAAGTAAGCACACAAACTGATGTGATTAAATTTTCAATATCTAGTACAGATTCTGAGTTGTATCAATTCTAAATGTTGAGGTAATGGTTGCCGCCAAGAACGCTTCAGCATAAGCCCTTAAGGGGAATGCTTGAAGGAGAATTTATTGTTGGCCAATGCAAGGCACCTTCTACGTTTTCATTTGGTTGTTGGAATAAATATTTAATAATATGGGTTTATGGAATGTTACTGAATGTTACCGTTTTACAGACGGGTTTTCTCAATACATTTAAGTAATAATAATTCAGTTAGGCATGAAGATTACTATCACAGAGCAATAAAGACTTAACTTGTAGGTCAATAGGTCAATAAAACTCATAACGTTAATATTTTTGACTCTGAGAACAATTTAGCTAAATCAGAGTATTTGGAATACAACTTAATAGGATCACAGGGGTCGATAAAAATCACACATCTCAACTCATTAATATAAGCATGCAATGCCTTTTTATCATAAAGGGTCTGTTTAATTATATTTAGTTATATCAGCTATTAATTATATAACGGGCCACCAACCGGAGAAGTAGTCCGGTTTGTTTAGTCTCTATTTGCAGGATCACCACTTGTAAAGGAGCATGCCGTCGCTCAGGAAAATATTCACTGGAAAAAAGATCATCTGTGCAGCCGAGGGAACCAGGAAGGGAATCGCCAGCCAACGAAACATGAAAGCATCCGATTCCGATCTTTTGTAGTTGTTTCGTCTATTTGTGTCTACATATTTTATTTTTATTATTATTCTTATTTCTTTCCAGTGTTGGGTTTGGATGTATAAGGGAAGGGTTGTACAGAGAATTTGTTGGCCAATACAGGGCACCTTCCACGCTGCCATCTGCTTGTTGAGAGAGACATTTAATAAGAAAAGTTCATGTAATGTTTCTAATAATCCAAAATCTAAGAGCTGCAAATATGGACATTAGTCCACTCTCAAAAGTTTGAAATATTTTCAAGAGGTCGGAATAAAATCTTCATTATAATGGCCAATTGAGCGCAATACCAATTACTACTAGTTAGTTGTTTTCACACGGGTTTTCTTATAACTTTTTAAGCATTAGTACTTCATTCAGGCATAAATAGATAATTAATGTACCAGAAACTGGACGGACACTTGTGCCTACCCAGTGGAGGACCCGGATACGACCACCCATGTGAGTCTAGAGTATCGCACGAGCTGACGAGTGCAACGGGAAGGACTATAGGTGTATAGACCTGGGGGTGAGTCCCCGGATACGCAATCTTAGCAGGAAAGCACGGACTATACACTGAACAATTACAATTTATTTTTAATGTTTGTGAGATTGCCCTTTTATCTCAATGAAATTTTTTTTTTTTTAAATAGTAAAACCCAACCTAGCTAACCTACCGTATCTCAAAAAAATATCTCTAGCGTGTAATGTTAACTAAGGAGTGTATCGAAAAGTAGTTATAAACATTCGATGCGTTATTACGCATAAACTACTGTATATATTTTTAGCCTGTAAGCGCCATTTGCTTTGTTTACATGTCAAAAATGATTATTCGGTTCATTCATTTCCGTTGATAAAGTTGTATTCAAAATGTCGCGAATTGAATTTGAGACTAAAAAGAAAATTCTGCACACTTGGTGCACCGAAAAGGGTGTTACTTACAACCAGATTGCGAAAAGAGTAAATGTTCACCCGGCAAGTGTAAAACGCATCATCGAAAAGTTTGGTAAGGAGTGCTCCCTCAAGGATTTACCAAGAAGTGGCCGGAAACCCGGCTCCAGCAACCCCGATTTGGACCAAAAAGTTGTGGATTATATTCAACGGAACAAATCTGCCTCTACTCGCGATCTAGCCAAGAAGTTCAGGACCAGCATCGGAATGATTTAACGAATCAAGCGCAGGAATGACTTGAAGACGTACAAAAAGCAGAAAGTGCCCAAACAAACTCCGGAACAAAAGTCTCGTGCCAAAACCAGGGCTCGAAAGCTGTACAGCTGCATTTTGGACAATGTCGACCAGTGCATTTTGATGGATGACGAAACATACGTTAAAGAAGATTCAAGAACGCTACCGGGGCCGCAGTTTTATACTAAATCAGTTGGGGAACGTGTGCCAACCGCAGATACGACTGTTGCGATGGAGAAATTCGGTCAGAAGGTGCTCATTTGGCAAGCTATTTGCACATGTGGCTTGCGTTCTTCAATTTTCTATACAAAAGGAACTATAAATGCTGCGATTTATCAAAAGGAATGTTTGAAGAACAGGTTGCTACCATTGTATAGAAAGCACCAGTCCCCTCCTCTCTTCTGGCCAGATTTGGCATCGGCACATTACGCCAAATCCACTCTACAGTGGCTGACGGAGAATAACATCAAGTTCGTAGAAAAAGACATCAACCCACCAAACTGTCCCCAGTTGCGACCGATCGAACGCTATTGGGCAATAGTCAAGCGTATATTTAAGAAGGATGGTACAGTGTCCCAAAACATGACCGATTTTAAGAAAAATTGGGCAGCGGCATCCAGGAAGTGCACAAAAGTCACTGTGCAGAATTTGATGGCAGGTGTCAAATCAAAGGTACGGGCATTCTACAGAAATGAACATGATGACTAGTTTTTCCGTTTGGATCTTTTGTAAACATGTTAAGCTATAATAAACTGAAATAGTATGTTAATTTTAACCATGTTTTCATGCCTATTTTATTATTTGGAAGTTTATAACTACTTTTCGATACACTCCTTATGATTCAAGCATTGATTGGTTTTTTTTCCCACTAGCTGAAAGTGGAGAAATGCTATTGCCAGTTAAATTTTCAGTTCTTGGCAATCTTAAACTAAATATTTTAACCAATGTTATAGCTTTCGGAAGCCAAATAAGGAGTGTATCGAAAATAAGCTATCCACAAACTTTCTTTCAAATTATGTTGAAAACCGATATTTTATTCATACAAAAAATTGATCCTTTATTGTACGAGGTTAAACTTGAACATAATGAAGACCGGATGAAATTTAAGTTATTCCTTCACGAATTTTTGAACTTTGGATCGAATGCTCTTTATCAAGTTCCGGACAAGTGTTGCATCGCATTTTTTGGACGCTTGAGCCCAAATTTTTTTGAACTCCTGCATGTTCCCAGCTGCCTTACCAGTCTTCTTGAAGACCCTCTTCACGATTGCCCAGTAACGTTCGATGGGTCGAAGCTGAGGGCAATTTGGTGGATTGATATTTTTCTCAACGAAATCTATACCCTTTTCCGCAAGCCAATTGAGAGTGAGCCGACGCTAAATCCGGCCAAAACAGTGGAGGTGTACTATGCTTCTTATATAAAGGCAACAATCTCTTCTCACTCAGATCGATAGATTTCCGCATTTATAGTTCCGGTAGTGTAAAAAATGGTTGACTTCAAACCACAAGAACATATTGCTTGCCATACCAGTACCTTTCGACCGAATTTCTCCACTTGAATCGACCTGTCCGCATCGCTCACATCCTCCCCAACGACGGCAGTAAAGTATTGTGGACCTGGAAGGGTTTTTGAGTCCTCTTTTACATTGGTCTCATCGTCCATCAAAACGCATGCATCCGGACGCTGCAAAAGACGCGAATACAATTTCCGGGCCCTTGTTGCTGCTCGCTTCTTCTGTTCTGCACTTTGTTTCGAGATTTTCTGCTACTTGTAGGTCTTCAGGTGGTTTCGCCTCTTGATACGCTGGATCATTCCGACACTCGTTCCTGCTTTTTTGGCCAAATCACGTATTGACATTGATTTGTTCTTCATGATTAGAGATACCACTTTCTGCTCCGGTTTCGGGTTGGAAGAACCGGGTTTTCTGCCTCTTCCTGGTAGCTCATCCAAAGAATAGTGTTCCCCAAACTTATTAATGATGGTTTTAACACTCGCATGATGAATTCCAAACCGCTTCGCAAATTTTCGCATAGTAATACCCTTCTCACTTTGCCATGTGTCCAGAACCTTAATTTTCACTTCCTTTTCAATACGCGACATTTTGAAAACGCAGAATTTGAACCGCACAAACAAGTAAACAAAAGAAAGCTGACAGTCAAACGCACAGCATGCAGTGTTCAGAGCATAAAAAAACCATCACAAATACATGCGTACAACGCAAATGTATGTGGATAGCTTATATTCGATAATTCATAAATCATAGTTAGAAAGTGTATCAACAGAAAATTTATATTTGAACTATTCATGATATGGGCCAAACCGATCAATATTACTCCGCCGATCAATAATATCCCGTTTTACGGTACTGTAGTTTCGTATTATTGCGAATATATGTTAATCATATCTTACAGTTTGATTCAGTATTTTGAAATATTGTTTCTGTATCCAAGAGATATTAATGGAGCACATGCTACGATATAATCCAGGTGAAACGAGACGAATCGACAAGACAGCATGCTAATCAGTGCGAGAAGTTGCAGTGGTCTTATCCTATTCAAAGATTCTATCCCTTTTTATGAGCATGAGCAAGATAATGAGCATGATTGACCGCCCAAGGTTGCTACTCCGTTGCTGCCAGATCAGCTGTTACTACACAGAGAACCAACAGATGATGGTTGAGACTAGCATACATCCTCAATGTGTAAAAACTGGTCATCCCAAACTAAGGCAATACTGGCGCCTGCTTCACCCGAATGCATGTCAAATAAGAAAAGGGTAGGAATATGTCGACGTGATACTCGTTTTATTGGAAGCCGAGACCGCCTCTGCACTTTCACGAGAAATCACTGGGATGCTGGATAACAAGATTGGGTGGCAGCAGGTTTCTTTTTGTTAAACGATAAGCTGAATTCACGCGGCGTCATATAATATTTAGTAATATTTAAATATTACTTCCGATTTCTGATTTGAACCTATTTATACTAACAGCTATTTGGGTCACTCAAAAAGTGTGATGGTGGTTTTTCCTTGGAAAAACAAAAAGATTCTCTATAATGCTGGAAATCCGATAAACCAACAGTAAGGATGGTATTGGAGCCACTCTTAAAAAGGTATAGTGGTTTACTTTCTCATTATGGATGACAATTAATTTTGATCCTCACCACCGGTCCACCAGCCCGGCGAACCACCACATCTCACCAGGAAGCATTTTTGTATTTTTTTTTCTGTGCTCACTCAATCACTCGCATCGCTTAATTATATATATGCCATGCCCTATAACAAAATAGTGCGTAATTTAGCATCGACACAAACTTCCACAGCCGATGCTCGAAGCATACTCTTTTTCGTAAACTTTCAATTTTTACAACTGTATCAATCAAGTAGAGGCTTCTTAAGAACAATCTATGCTAATCCATTTAAAATTGCGATTGAGGGATTTGGTAAAAATAAGAGTGCGTAGATGCATTTCGTGCCTTATGGCAACTTTATGCTTCTATTGATGTCCAGGCTCAACGGTTCAGCACCAACCGGGGGAGACTGGTTCCTATACCCAATGATTTCATTATCTCCAATCTGCTCAACCAATCCCAATATATTGTGATGTAGTGGACGGATTATTATAATTTGAGATAACTCAATGCAGACATCTTCCAAATTTGGCAGATCGACAGGCAGTCGGTGAAGACCCACCTGGTACCTTATAGTAAGATGCTTAGGGGCGGACCGGAACATTCGAGAGCTACCCCACCCTTCAAAGATTTTATCCGTTTCTATGGGAAAAAACGCGCTGAATTTATGTGCAATGGTTCGACACGTGTTCATAAATTGAAGAATGTTTGTAACAAAACGGATCACCGGATAGAATACATACATAAGCACTCGGTTTTGTATGACAATAGCATAAAACAATACTAAGTTGAATAGGTTCATTGGCAGGAAATTCATCAATCAAATACATACTCGCATGAACCAAAAAGAAAGCTACTATTAATGTCGATGTTCATTACTTCTCATTCCAAATTTGATTTCGAAAAAGTGAACTGCTGGAGAATTGAGTGCACATTGTGTGAATTGCGCAATGATTTTTGTAAATTATTAGCAGTTCTTTGATTTATTGTTATCTAGTAGTACCATAAATGTAATAAAACGAAACAAACGAACAAAACTAAATAAATTCCGCTGCAATAACCACGAAGAGAAAACTATGCAAAATGGTGTTTTTTCTCGAATTTGAACAAAATTTTTAATATAATTCAATAATACACCGATTTTGTTTTATACTACTCAGATAAGCTCCATTTGATACGACGACACTATACC
The DNA here is from genome assembly GCA_024533555.2 of Aedes koreicus. Taxonomy (NCBI): domain Eukaryota; kingdom Metazoa; phylum Arthropoda; class Insecta; order Diptera; family Culicidae; genus Aedes; species Aedes koreicus. Next base: position 255,319 of record JAHHFK020001912.1, read on the forward strand.
ATGATTGCTACATACACCACTTCTCAACAGATCATGTTTCACTTGGATCATATCAGATAAATCGGTTCAAATTTCAAAACGCAGATGCACCAGTGTATCTGAACTATTTTGAAAATATTGATTTTCCTGTTTGGATAAAACAGAGAAAATAATTAAACTGAAGGTAAGTTAAGAGGACACAAACCATAAGCTATAAACCACCAAAACTCAAAATGTATGTTTGTAAAAAGCTAACCACTTATTATTTGAACAACCATTAAAAAAAAACTATTGAGACGGTGTGAGCACGGTGAGTAAAAAAACGGTGTTTTTGCGGTGCTGCCTTGTCAATTTATGCACTGAAAATTTATTTTCGTGAATTAGCTTTCCCTTGTTTCGTAAACATGGATTTTGTACAAAGAACAGATGTCTCATAAATTTTATGATACATACTTAATGCTTGTCATCTGGTGAAATGCTATCATTACACCTTTTTGTACAATGCACGAAATGAATTTCGTGAAAACCAATCAATTGCTGCTTCTCTTCAATCGTGCTGATTGATTTATCGCAAAATAAAAATTAAAGCGCTATCGAGAGTTATAAGTTCATACTCATTAATCGAGTTAGTGAGATCAACCACGGATTCAATAACAAGTCTTCCCAAAAATACAGGTTCGAACCTCATGTCAGATATATTTAAAAAAAATCTAAAGAACTCCCCGTGGTTTGCGCTTTTTTTCAATTACATACTGAGTCGATATAAAAGTTCGGTCAGTCAATCATGCAACCACCTGAGAGACGTTTCTTTTTTATTGATAACAAAATATTCGTAGCATTTTGTATTGTTTTCGTAAAATGAACGAGTGTTTTTTCTGTGTCAACTAATGCTTCGTGCTTTTAACAGTTATGTAACAGCATAGTGGCATTGAATACGAAGGTAGTTTCTTGAAAAGTACAAACCAATTTCGTTGCAGAAAACAACGAATAGATTTGTTAGCCCTACATTCGATTCCGTAATAAAAACGAAATTTAATTTTCAGTGTGGGCGAGCGGATCGCGAGTAAAAGTACATTTTCAGTAAAAACTGTTAACAAACCCTATGGTTGTCGTATATCTAAAATATCTAGAAGAAATCCAACGATATTCTTGACCTTAACTATTTTTCCTATCTACCTGAACATCAAAATGACGTATCAGTTGAAAACATCACTGTTCAAGAGATTTTAATGGCACTAAAAGGTCTTGATGCTGGAAAAGGACCTGGTCCTGATGGAATACCTCCAGTACTATTAAAAGAACTAGCAACTTCTTTTGTAAAACCCCTGTTTTGGCTCTTTAATCTATCACTTCAATCAGGAGACTTTCCACTATTCTGGAGAAAATCATTTTTAATACCAGTATTTAAATCTGGCAAACGATCAGACATTAAAAATTATAGAGGAATTGCAAAAGCGATTGAAGCGATTGTAAATCAAAAATTATTCAACCAGGTAAAAAATCGGATTTCAAATAATCAACATGGTTTTTTTCAAAGGCAGATCAACATCTATTAATCTATTGGAATTTGTAGAATTTTCTTTAGGTGCAATGGATAGAGGAAATTTTGTGGAAGCTCTATATACTGACTTCAGCAAAGCGTTTGATAGAGTTGACATTCCATTGCTACTTTTCAAACTCAAGCGAGTGGGTTTAACCAGGACACTATTAAAATGGATCGAATCTTATTTGACAGATAGAACATAGGTGGTACGTTTCAAAGGAAAGATCATTAGAGCAGTTAATGTCACCTCAGGAGTTCCACAGGGATCTCATTTAGGTCCTCTTTTTTTTATTCTTGTTGTTGATGTTGTTATTGTGGTGTAAAATCTTATTACCCAGCAAACACATGATCATATATGATAGCGGATAAGAGTGCAAAGTGGAGGCGATATACGTACATTTTACACGACGTCAAATGGACGCATGTACGTATATCGCCTCCACTTTGTACTTATATCCGCTATCATATGCGATTTTGTGTTTGCTGGGCGTTATTATCTATGCTGATGATATGAAACTGTATATGGAAATCTGTAGTAAGTTAGATTTGCTATATTTTTAGAGCGAAATTGATGTCTTTTACGAATGGTGTGTTAAAAGTCTGCTTGATATTAATATTTAAAAGTATAATTTCATTTTATTTTAAAAAAATTATTCTTATTATTTTACGTGTGGGTTTAGTCAGTTGATTGAAAGATGCAACAAAATTAGAGACTTAGGAGTGATTCTTGATTCTAAATTGACCTTTGTAGATCATTTTAATGCGACAGTTCTCAGAGCAAATAATATATTAGGATTCATAAAAAGGTTCAGTTATCATTTTAAGGATCCATACACTATCAAAACACTTTATGTAACGTACGTAAGATCCATTCTCGAATATTGCTCTGTTGTTTGGGCTCCATACCAAGAAACATACATTTGTCGTATAGAATCTGTACAAAAACAATTTTTGTTATTTGCTCTTAGAAAACTAGGCTGGAATTCATGTCCTATTCCTTCGTAAAGGGCGAACACGAAATTATTGCGACACCGAAAGTGTCATGCCAATTTTCTTATAATGTTTAGAATCAAACCAAAATATTAGGGTAGTTTTATACATATATTTACTTCAAACATCAAAAGAAAAGTTAAGCGATGGAGCCTTGAGTGTAAAATTGAACGCATTTTCGCTTGATGCCCTCCATCAAAGTCTTTACAGTGTCATCGATACACAAACATCGGTGTTGAATTAGAGCTTGTTCAAACAAATTTGGAGAAGCTATTCAGCTATTCTAGAAGAAACAGCTGAATAGCTTCTCCAAATTTGCTTGAACAAGCTCTAATTCAACACCGATGTTTGTTGGGTAGTTTCTCAGTTTTTTTTTTTCATTTTCTTAACATGTTCTTCTCGTCTTTGACTGTCTTCTTGCTCTTCCGAAGTTCCCGCTTCTTCATTGCCCAGTACTGCCCCACCGGGCGCAGCTCCGGACAGTTTGGCGGATTCATGTCCTTTGGAACAAAATGGACAGAATTGGCCTCATACCACTCCAGGACACTTTTAGAATAGTGGCATGATGCCAAATCTGGTCAAAATAGCGGAGCTTCGTCGTGCTGCTGCAAGAACGGCAAAAGGCGCTTCTCGAGGCACTCAGATTTGTAGATCTCGCCATTTACTGTGCCCTTTGTCACGAAAGGCTCACTCCTCAGTCCACAAGAGCAGATGGCCTGCCAAATGAGATATTTGGTGGCGAACTTCGACATTTTCTTCTTCTTAAATTTGTCGTCCACATAGAACTTGCTCTTGCCGGTGAAAAACTCCAACCCCGGAATTTGCTTAAAATCGGCTTTTATATACGTTTCGTCGTCCATCACAGAGCAGCCATATTTTGTCAGCATCTTCTCGTAGAGCTTCCGTGCCAGAGTTTTAGCCGTCGATTGTTGCCGCTCATCGCGGTTTGGGAAGTTCTGTACCTTGTATGTATGTAAAGGGTGTCCACGATGAAATTGCCACACACAAAATTGATTCGCGAAATTCGAGTTTTCATCCGATTGCCATCAAATTTTCAGGGATTGAGAAATAACTATTTAACTTCATTTTACCATTTTACTCGTATTTTATTTACAGTCCATACGCAAATGCCCGCACCTTGGCCTTAACCTCGGCCATAAGATTCTGCACAACCTGTGAATCAACCGTTTTTTGCATGTAAACCCATACTTTCTTCAGTTCCTCGACTGTCTTCACTACCTTAGGTCGTTTAAGAAGGTGCTGCTTCATAATCGCCCAGTACTTCTCGATGGGGCGGAGCTCCGGAGTGTTGGGAGGGTTGAACATTTTCGGCACGAAATTGACCTTATTGTCCGCATACCACTTCAGCACGTCCTTGAAGTAGTGGCATGAGGCCAAATCCGGCCAGAAGATTGTTGGGACGTTGTGGGCCTTCAGGAGAGGAAGCAGCCGCTTTTGGAGGCACTCTTTTATGTACACCTGTCCGTTCATCGTGTCCTGGGTCACGAAAGGTGCACTCCGCTTCCCGCACGTGCAGATGGCTTGCCAAACCAGGAATTTCTTCGCAAATTTGGACATCTTCTGAGTGCGGACATGCTCCGGAACGCTGAACTTATCCTTGGCCGTGAAAAACAGGTTGCCGGGGATCTGTTTGAAGTCGGCCTTCACATATGTTTCGTCGTCCATGATGCAGCATTCAACTTTCGTCAGCATGTTGAGGTACAACTTCCTGGCACGGGTTTTGGCGGACTTGTTCTGCTTCTCGTCGCGATTAGGGGCCTTTTGTACCTTGAACGTTCGAAGCCCAGCCTTAGTTTTGGCCTTCTGGACAAAACTTCGGCTTAGGTGCAGCTTCTTAGCCACATCCCGAACGGAGGCGTTCGGATTTAGGTTGAAGGCCCCAACTACGCGGTTGTGATTTTTGGTGTTGTACGGAATACTTTTTCCTTCACTTCTGGGCTTCCGATCGGTGGTCAATCGTTCCTCGAACCGCTTAATCACTCGCGACACCGTGGAATTCGCGATTCCCAACGTTTTAGCGATGGAACGATGCGAGAGATCCTTGTTCTCGTGATGAATGCGCAAGATTTTATCACGCACGAGCTGTTCTTTCAACTCCATTTCCGCGAGTTGAACTTGCAGGATGTAAATAATGCACTATGAACTAAATCCACCCAAATTTTCATTAAATTCTACCCAACGGTTAAAAAGTTAGAGCAATTTCATAGTGTGGCAATTTCATCGTGGACACCCTTTAGTCCAGCTCTCTTCTTTGCATTCTGGACGTAGCTCTGCGACATGCCGATCTTTTTAGCCAAATCACGGCTTGAGACGTTGGGATTTGCTTTAATCATCCGCTTCACCTTTCCCTCCGTCTTTTTGTTCTCCGGTCCCGGTTTTCTTCCAGCTCCTTTGCCGTGGTCCAATGTCAACCGCTCCTGGAACCGCTTCAACACTCTGGAGACGGTTGAATGGTGAATGTTCAACATTTTTCCCAACTGCCGATGCGACAGGTCAGGAAATTCCAGGTGTTTGGAAAGAATTTGTTCTCTCGACTCGCGTTGGTTCACCTCCATTTTCGTTGAATCGAAAAACACGACTTCGAGTTTGACAGCATGTAAACAGTACACATCAATGAGAAAGTGTGCAAAATTTGGTTGATTTTTACCCAATGGTAAAAAAGTTATGCCCTGTTGAATGTGTCGCAATAATTTCGTGTTCGCCCTTTATCGTTCCATCGCTGTAGAATGCCTATTCACTACAACTACACGATGCATGGGGAGCAACTGGAACGTGTTGATAAAATTAAGGACCTTGGAGTGCTTCTTGACGCGCAAATGACATTCAAGATGCATTATTCGGAAATAATTGACAAAGCCAACCGTCAGCTAGGCTTCATTCTAAAAACTGCTCATGACTTTGATGATCCCTTATGCCTACGTGCTCTGTATTGCTCGCTCGTCCGGTCTATTCTGGAGTATGCATCAGTTGTTTGGTCCCCTTACGAAGCGGTGTGGATCACTAGGATTGAATCCATTCAGCGGAGGTTTGTGAGGTCTGCTCTTAGAAATCTGCCCTGGCGTGACCCTTTAAATCTACCCCCATATGCAGATCGCTGTGCTTTGCTGGGCATTGAAACGCTTCAAAATCGCCGTTTGGTGGATCAAGCTGTATTTGGAGCAAAAATACTTCGTGCGGAAATTGACAGTGCAGCATGGTTATGATGTTTTCGACTTTAATTTGTCAACTAACACATTTAATGAACGGTTACGCTCAATGCGTGTTTTTAGCTAATAACTAGTATTATTATTATACATTAAGATTTCATTAAGACCATGTTGTCGGATGATATGATTACAAATAAACATAAACATTTTCAAGATTCTTTAAAATCATTGTCACTGCTTTTTGACAATGATATTGTTGAATTTGTTGATAATGCCACAAGTTTGGGTATTCGCATCCAATCCAACTTCGGATGGGATAAGTATGTATCATCGCAATGTGGATAAGATAAAGTTATTCAAAAGTCTGATTTTTCCCTATTTTTTGGCATGCGATTTTATACTTGATGGTGTATCCGTTCTAACTTTTAATAAATTATAGGTTGCACTAAATTCATGTTAGGTATTTAATCTGTACAGGTTTTCAGTGTTTCTCACCTGCAACATCTTCTAATAGGATGTCGTTTGGAAAACTTTAGCAAACTGCGTTGTTTATTCTTGCATAGCCTCTTTAATACGAAGTAACATGGTTATCTACACAGCAAATTGCAAAGAATGCAAAGCAATCGGTCCATAAAATTTATTTTGCCCAGACATCGAACGTCGAAGTACGGAAACTCATTTTTCGTGCGAGGTGTAGCTCACTGGAATTTTTTACCCAATAGTCTAACTAATGTCGATTCGTACACAGCATTTCAGAGTGGATGTACAGAGCATTTTAATTAGGTAGTTTTGTTTTTGTTTTTTTTTTATTCAATTAGTTTATAATCTTTTATTGTTTTTGTGTGGCGCTTCTTCTATTTCAAGAAAATCAATGTTACAATGAAAAGACAGATGTCTTAAGTTACGAAATATAAATAAATGAGTCGGTGATTAGTTTGTCCATTGTTGGTTGAGCTGCCCGCTACCTAAATATATCGTACGAAAAAATTTATTCAAATAAACTACTTGAACTAAAAAATCTTATTTTTTTTTTATTGGTTACTATAAAACTTTTTATCCACAATCCTTTTTTTTCCCGCTGGTACATTTTCCACTGCGACCAGTTTTTTGATCTATTGTGGTGAGCCCCTATTTTATTTTATTTACGCCACATCTCAGGGTGTCATATCACTATTGGATTGAGTGATTTCCACTTGCTGACTATAGGCATTATCCCAGTAAGGTATTATAAAACGAATAAAGTTTATAGCCTTACTGGGAGAGTTCAACCATACATCTGAGGGTTGTATTAAACCTTTATCAAAAAAAAATTCTCCTTTTATGCAACAGTGCTTCACAGTGGCATAATAAGTGTTCTGAGTTTTCACTATCCAGGTTGCAGAAGCGACATGTGTCATCTTCCATTTTTCCTAGCTGTTTTAAATAATATTTACTTGGGCAGTGGCCCATTATTAAGGCCTGAATACACACACGGCATCGTGATGCCTTCTTCATACAAAATAGAAGGCGTAATCGCACCTTCCGTTGGGATACCGTCTATCCTTCACCGTCCTACATCGCCTTCTAACCAAGAAGGTAGTTACTTCACGCCTTCTCTGACTCGCAACACCGCCTTCCGTGTAAACGCAACACACCGTTCAGAAGGCGTAATATTTTTTTGACGCCGTTTTTACACCTTCTATTGCCGGAGGTGCTGACAACGCCGTCTTGAATCGCTTCATGCCTTCTTGTGTCAAATTGTTTGAATTGTGACAGAGGATTCTGGTTTGCATTTTAATTTATTATGATAAAAATGGTTGTGGATGTAGATACATGGTGTTCGGTTCCTTAGTGCAAATATTTTCATGGGCGATATGAGATGATATTTGAAGAAAAAAAAAGTTCTACGCATATGGTCAAATCTCAAAGTTTACGGAGTTCTTGAGCTTTTCAAGTACATGTTAGTCATAAATTGGCTGTAACACAAAAATTATGTTACTTAGCCTCCATATTTTCCTCCATTTAAAAGCTAAGAAAATTTCCTACATAAAAGCTACTTTTAAACCTTGAGTAATTATCATTTAATGTCTTTTTAGGGGTAAAAATGTTTTAAACATATCTTTTTTCAAGGGTTTTTTCATGTTTCATGTTCATGTTCATGAATAAAACACGTACGTACGTACGTAGTGGTTAGTTAAACAAAAACATGGCTTTAAAAGTGTTCTACAACTCTCTCTTTGAAATATAATTTCTTGCTTGCTTAGTTTTTTTTTGTAATTTTGTTATGAATACGACATGTTGTGTATAATTTATGACTAACATGTACCGAAACATTAAAATGTCAATAACTCCGTAAACTTTGAGATTTAACCATATGCGTAGAACAATTTTTTTCTTCAAATATCTACTATCGCCACTGAAAATATTCGCACTAAGGAACCTAACACCCTATATATATTTTTTTACAATTGATTTTTATGCAATTTTCGTCTCAGATGGATTTCAATCATTTCAATAACTTGGTTGACGATCATCTGAAAATGCAAACAATCAAAACTGTGGCATAGATATTGCGAGACGAGATCCGGGCAACCCCAGAAGATGAAAAGCCTGCAAAACGCTTGCTGCAGCGATCATGCTGCCATCGGTATCCGAAACATTATATATCATAGTGGTGCACCATAGTTCACATAATTTTGACAATTTTGGACATCTGAAAACTGAAATCGACGAAGATTTTTCATTAGGGCCTAACTGATAAACGTAAACAATGGCTTCTTCCTTGAATTTTTCGACTCTGGAAACTTGCTTCAATAATCTACTACAGCCATTTCAATAAGTCGATAGAATTGGAAGATTTTGAATAAGGTGAAATTTACGGAAAAAGCAATTGTTTACGTTTGTCAGTTAGGCTAAAATGTAAATTCTTTGTCTAAATATGGCCCATCAAAACAAATCGATCAATGCAATTGTATATTTAAGGCACGACAGGCATGGCAGCACAAATCAACTTGCTCTTTAACACTCGCTTCGTTTCCTATAACGACGTGACGATGAGCACATATAAAAGTTATGAATATTAGAAAGAACAGGTTGATGCAATCATCCAAACCATATATTCACCACATTGATACTGAAATCCATATGAGCTACAGCGAAATCCTTAATGAATGCCCCCTGGTTATCCCGAAAAAAAATTCTCATAGGTTTATAATTAAATGTATTGTAACCATACAATAGAATCTATAGTATGTACAATTAATAGTATTGTTCACAACGATAAGATGACAATAGGGGTTATTGTATCTACAATTGAATCTAATGTAAATTGAGACAACGACAATAGAAAAAAGGGGTTGTTATGTATGTATCTTAACTATAGAAAAAATCATTTTTTTCCGAACAAATTTGAGTCAATTACAGTTAATTGTATTGTTTCACAATTGTTGAAAATCCTAGCATATGGAGTGAATAGTAAATCTATTGTAATGACAATATGCATATTACATTTATATGATTCACGAACAATAAGATTCATGGTCGGAAATAGATTTTAATGTTATTTTATTTTTTTGTTTTTTGTATTGTATTGTATTGTATTGTATCGAACACATCAATCTTCTCCATTTCACAAAGATTATTCATTATGGCCTAACTGACAAACGTAAACTACGGCTTCTTCCGTAAATTTCTCGTGGCATAAAGGCTACTCATGTAAGCCAATTCCAATTCTATCGGATAGGTGAACTTTTCCTCTTCAAAATGACCGCGGTGGATTGATTGGGCGAGTTTTCAATCACGAGAAATTCGCGGAAAAAGCTATTGCTTACGTTTGACAGTTAGGCCCTAATGAAAAGTCTCTGTCGAATTATCAGATTTATTGAAGACAAAAATCGAATCGTTTGAAATCACTCTTGCCAGAAAGTAAACAAAGTAACATCTGAAACTGACATTTGTCGATCACGCCTTCTGCATGCCTTCTTGTATTGACATATCCCACCTTCCGTGTAAACGCAAACCAAAAATTGGACGGCGTGACAACAAGAAGGCGTGCAGACGGTGGAGCTCAACACGGCGTGATTGTACCTTCCGTGTAGACGGCAGGAAGGCGGTACGTGCTAGAAGGGCCACATGAAGGTATCAAGAAGGTACTGACAAATTTTGCCAAGAAGGCATCACTATGCCGTGTGTGTATTCAGGCCTTGTTTTATGAAAGCCACTAATAATCAATTCGGCTTTATTATGGCAGCAAGATATGCCAATAGGTTTCAAATTTTAGTCAGGTTTATAAGAACCTACACAGCTTCTTTACAACGATCTTAAAACCTTGACTTCTAAAATTCCTTTTACTCCTATCAAAGGTTTTATTTTGACTTTATTAATCATAAAATGCTGTTTTGAAATGCCGTTTTAGGACTCATTCATATTATCTTATTATGGTCAGTTGAAAAAGCATTTTAAAACCATTTTGCCTCCAGTAAATGCATTAAACGGCTAACTGACATTGAGGAAAGCTACCAAGCGACCAGATAGTTTTATAGTAGCCATTGCTAAGATAAATTGGCTTTTTGGAAAAACTGTGATTTCTTGCAATCGCCATATTGAAATACATGAAATAATTGATGTGATATACCTTTGTTTTTGATCTGCTTTCTCTTTCCCAAGTAACAATTTCAGTTCTATTCCAGCCGTATAGCACTCCTCCCGGCTTTGTTGATGACACTACATTCAAAACTGTTTTATCCACCAACACCTCCTCTATGCATCTTTAAAGCCGAAATGTGTACAAAGTGGCCCACTCTATAGACGGTTGTGAAAACAAATTAATAAAACCTTTCTAAGACCATAAAGATTTTGAAAATGTTCTAGTGAAAGCTGTTATGACCACTTGAGAACCATCATAAAACCTATTGGCCGCCATCAAAACCAGCATAGGGCTGAATGGCCACAGCTGTCAAACTTCACGGCGATATCGTGGTTGGTTTTTGTTGTTTTGCTTTGTTGCTCTTCTGATTCATTCAACAGTAAATAATGGCTAAGAAAAAAGTTCTACTGTTGCGGGAAATTATGATTGATAGCAAAATATACAAAAGAAATTGAGTTTTTTTTATAGCGTATCATGCTCCAAATCATATGCGCATTAAATTTTATGGTGAATATTGGCACGATAAGAGCTGAAAATTAATGCGCCTTGGAAATTATGCGAGTTTACAACAACAAAAACAAAATTGAAAGAAATATATTCGGTAAATTAATCATGAAACTCCTGAAAATTGATAGAATTCAATAAGGTTATCTAAACGAATACCGAAGTTTGTCTCAGATCTACAGTTCAATTGTATTACATTTAAAATTTGGTGTATTTATTTTTCACATTTCAATTATTTCATATATTTCAATATGGCGATTGCAAGAAATCACAGTTTTGCCAAAAAGCCAATTTATCTTAGCAATGGCTACTATAAACTATCTGGTCGCTTGGTAGCTTTCCTCAATGCCAGTTAGCCGTTTAATGCATTTACTGGAGGCAAAATGGTTTTAAAATGCTTTTTCAACTGACCATAATAAGATAATATGAATGAGTCCTAAAACGGCATTTCAAAACAGCATTTTATGAGTTAATAAAGTCAAAATAAAACCTTTGATAGGAGTAAAAGGAATTTTAGAAGTCAAGGGTTTAAGATCGTTGTAAAGAAGCTGTGTAGGTTCTTATAAACCTGACTAAAATTTGAAACCTATTGGCATCTCTTGCTGCCATAATAAAGCCGAATTGATTTCTAGTGGCTTTCATAAAACTTTAATAAAACTTAATAAAGCTGGATGGTTTTGGCAATGTTACTTGGGTTTACACTCTTAAAAAAAATTAATATTACATAAGCATTAATTGAAAAATGATCTAATTTTCGGGTAACGTAACTTCATAGAGGACTAAGTTTTATGTTTAAATAGATGTATTACAAAAATATATTGTACAAGCTCAATTATAAAGATAATTTGCTGTGAATTCACGTCAAGTTGTTTAATATTACTACTTATTACTGAAAACTACGTCATTCAGTTGAATTTAGGTGTTCAAAAACCTAAAATTACATGAACGCAAACTGAAAAGGAAGTGCAAGACAGAATTATTTGTTGAAAGAGGTTTAAAATTACATGATATCAAATATTTGAGAAAAAAAAACCAACCTCAAATAATTTAGTCAAACCTCAATCGTCTACGAACGCTGAAGTTTTATTGCGATCAGTTTCATTTGTTGTAAGAAAAAATGAGTGTCCAATGTGTGATTTGTAATCCGTTAAATTATACATTTACGAACATTTCAAATGTCCGATAGCTCGCAGTGTTACATAAAACGATTTGCAATGATTCAGCAACATGTACTACCATTGGATGAGCCACTATTGTTATGCCGAACAGGAAACCATCGAGCATAAAACCTTGAGGATTAACAATATGTACTACCATAGGATGAGTTCCGAAAAAAAGATTTGAAGGGTTCCGATGAAAGCCCAAGTGATGAAAGTGTTGAAAGTTGTCACGGCGAAAAAGAAGCCAACAGTGATATCCGGAACTCAATAGAGATGGAAATGGAAATTTGTTATTAAAATTGATATAGAAAAACCACGTTAATGATACGGTTCAACAAGAAATTGTGTTTGCTTTCGAGGAGGTTTATGTTGCGCAGAATAGATTCTGGAAGGTTAAATGTGAATAAATCGCAGATGAACTAGCGAGGAGTGTTTGTAAGCGTTTTTGGCCTCAGCAAAGTAACAGTGCAGTCGCATTTTTAAAAATTCTGGAAAGACTGAATATGTATGTATGATTATGATGTATGATTTTTTTTTCGCCTTTGATTCTTATTTTTATGTTCAAAACTCTTATTTACATGAATAAAATAAAAGAATTGAAGAATAATCGATCCAATTTTTGATTAACTGTTGACAGAATCCTAAAACCAATGAATGTATTTATAGAAAGCTTTCAATTCCGTATGTTTTTGACAAAAATTTATGGTTTAATAGATGTACATTTAGGATAATTTCAAAATAAGTGAAATTGGATGCTGTGACCTAAATTTACGTCACGACTTTTAAAAGTAAGTTTTCAGTTTATGTTTCATATAAAATTCCCGAATGCTCGTAAATTTAAATCATTTGAGCCGCTTCGTTTGGGTGCATCTAATAAGATGTAAATTTCCAGAAAATTTTCTCAGTGTTTATGATTATGTGGCAAGTACAATCATACCCTATACCCAGGGAGTCGAGACATTTTCCTTAGCGAAAATTTCTTAAACCAGACAAAAAAGCAAACCCACCACCGCAGGTGGTGGTTGGTTGGTGCTTTTGCCGACTGAACTAAGGGAGGCCCGCCTCTGATATTTTTATGCTGCCAGCATCAATATTGAAAAAAACAAAGTAGGACGTCATTTAACCCAATTATTTCCAGGATCCTTTCTCGTACTGGCTGCGTTTGTATTAAAGTAGATTAGATTATACAATTCGTATGCTTTGTTTTTCGAAAGCGTGGATTCCTCAAAGGCTTTCTGCAATATTTTCAACGATTCCGCACAAGAAATTTCGTTGGGATCCCAAAATTTCAAACAAAATTGTGTAAACCTGTATAATGTAAACAGCTGCCAAAGAAATACTAAAAGCAGCTGTCGAAGACACTAAACCAGCTAGTGAGAGCCCTAGACCCATTAACATCCAACGTATTTCGCCTGCTATGCATAGTCGATCCCCTTATGTACACCGTGGCTATGTGACGCATTCCTGCCGTGTGCCTCGTAGCTGAAGTGTAGAACAGCTCCAAAATGGTCCATTTTGAGTAAACAAATGCTTTATACTTTTGAATGTTCCGCGTGTGCACAGAAAAAAATAATTAATTTTAACAAGCGCGTAAAAATTCCCCACGTTTGATTCCAAGCCAAAGGAGGTGTAAACAACGAACTTGTTTGCAATCTTCCATGCGCCATACAACAATGTTTTCAATCTTTCATACTACAGGCTAGATTCAGGCGTTATCTGGCTTATATTTACGTGAAATATCCCATTATTTTCTGCCAAATCTAGCATTCCCTTCATGTGCATTAGATAATGCAGAAAATTCAATGCTTATTTGTATCTCTGTGGCATTGAATACGAAATAAGCTTCATGAATAATACAAATAAATTTCGTTGCAGAAAACAACGAATAGATTCTTGAGTCATATCTTCGATTTCGTATCATAAACAAAATTTAAATTTCACTATTGAAAAAAAGATCAATAAATTTTTTTTTAAAAGTCCCAGAAGAAGATGAAAAATAGCATTGAAACGTTTGATTATAGAAGCAAAACTTCGCAGTAGCTGCTTTTTACAAAATGAAAGTGCCAAAAACCTAACCCTAAAATAAAAACTACAGAACGTATGGGAGTTTGAGATTTAAAAAGCTTTAAACATACGCTTTTAGTGACGTACACCGATATTCATAATATCATTCTTGAAAAAAAATTCCAAAGGAAGTAATGTGATACAACTTATAGTTCGAGCGTCAGAGAATTACGAGCCTTTTTTTCTGGCCGAGATCCCCACTATGCAACGGGATGAAAAGTGAAATTTATGGTGGTCATTAGCTGGTCGTAAATCTGGGACGCGTTCCGTTTCTTTGAGCTGCCATGAGTAGATTATGGAAAAATGATTCAATTTTGAAGACATTCGATTCAATATGGCAATCGAAACGGAGATCCTTTCAAATTTTAGTTAGAGTTTCCATGCTATGCATTCTGCAGTGAACCGACACTCAAACATCTGCCGACCCATTCGTTCTTCTGACTGTTCTAGTGGCAAGCCTGAAAAAAACAAATCGTGTTTCAAGTTATTAGATTGAATTTCCACTTTAATTAATTTACATCTCGACCAATCCGAAAACAGAAAAGCAATTCGTCACCACCAGCTCCAGCATCAACAGACAGCCAACCAAGCCTGCAAAAAGAACTTCCCTACTTTCGTAAAAGAACCGAATGGAAACAAGCACTTGCATTCGCCATAGATAAACTGATGATGAAAAAGATACCTCATCTGTCCTCTTCTTGTTGGCAGCCAGCATTTTCGGTGCTCGTTTCGAGGGGTTCAACTTCTTTTGCTCCGATTGTGCTTTCCCTTGTCGGTAGCCGATGGATTGATGTCATCATTTCATGAAATCAACCCGGAAAGTAGATCAACTTTTCGTCATCCCCACGATTCGGGAGGGCAGTGATTTTCCGGAGACGTGTCGATGATCCAGATTTTGGCATTTACATTTCGGATTCGGGAAATAACGCAAGCAAGAACACAAGGATAAGCTAATTGGAACTATTACTTTGTGTGACACTTTTGTCGTCTTTTGCGGCAAGATGCGATGACGAGAAAGGCAGACTCAGGGTTTCCGGTTACGGAGGTGCTTTTTTTTTAAGGGAGTTGTCCTGCGTGATAGGATGTCGAACGAAGTTCTAACCTTCAGGTCTGTTAACTAGGAAGGGAGAACTCTAGGGAAGGAGATTGTTATCCGTTTCAAGGTAGTTTCAAGCTCTTCAATCACATGGGGCAAGGATAATGGAGCAAATTGTAGGCTCGATGAGAGTATCTGATTTCATGACAATTTGTGTTTTGCTTTGTGCCATGCTGGGCTACCCGTTGCTCATTGGAATTCTCGTATAGATTTTCTCTTTTATGAATAATGCGGCTGTAAGAGCCTGTCATTTTCCATTGAATTTATTGTTCAATGTACATAGTCACAGCGGCTTAACTCGATTTATGATGACCTAAGCAGAGCCACTACTTATTTCTTTAGACGTGATAAACCATAGAAAAAATTGACGAAGGGAATCGATCAGAGAGTATAGGCCTTTATCAAATGGTAAGCGAGAATTGAAATTCCTCATGATGGTGACATTTTTTCCCAGACTTGTTCCGCCTGATGATTGTAAAATTAGCCTTAACAACACAACGGTTGAATGGACCAATTCAGCTGTCTACCATGGCGTTTCCCAAGACAGCAAGATTATTTTCAGGTAGCAGGTTAACAAAACTGTCAAAAAGTGTAACGTTCTGTTGAAGCTACTGTACCCATTGATCTACAGAAGGTCTACACTATCCCTGAAAAACAAGCTTGCTGTTTACAAGCAAATCATACTCCCGGTCATGGAATACGGCATGCCAGTCTGGGCGAGTTGCGCAAAAACACATTACCCGAAACAACAGCGTGTTCAAAATAAGTTCCTTAGAATGATCCTAAGCACCCATCCAAGGACAAACACAACTGAGCTCCACCGTATTTAAATTTTGGGAATTATCAGTTTTCCATACATTTTGTACGAGGTTTTCGCCAAATTCGAAATCTTCACTGCAGTGAGATCGTAGATTAATTTCATATTTTACAGGTCTAGATACAACTAGCGGTCGCTTTCACCAGGGACTGGAAAGTCATGAAGAAAATGGATTTAGTTTTTGGCTCAGGAAGTACCAGTAAATCGGTCCCAAGCTCGGTCCCAAGCTTAATGAATCACCCTTCAAAACATAACTTATAACGAACAACCACTCGAAAATTCTGTCAAAAAAATACAGCCATTCAGAACAAAAACAAAGATTCAAGTACCAAAAAGCACAATAATGCATTTCAAGGTGCAAGGTGTACATGAGACCAAGGGTACAGACAAACAGACATCACTCTTAGAATAAAATCCTCCTAAAAATTTAGTCAAGCGTAATTTTCATGTACTCTAACAGCCGCTGTTACAGACAATCCGAAGCATTAATTTACAACCGGTGCATCCCTCGTACAAACAGTTTTTTATCAACTGCTTTTCCCCCGTTCTATCAAAATGTCAGTGCATCTGAATGACATTGATAACGGGCCTGGCAATGCGAATTTTTCATCTCTTGTATTCCCCCTCTGTGCGTGTGACGTCATATTCTTGCTAACTGCGAAATCGGCAAAAATTCACATTGCCTGACCTGTTGTTCACAGCTTTTAGTGCGCCGGCACATCAGCTGTGCGCTGAAAATCAAAACAAACTTTTAATTTACAACATGTCCCAGCTCAATTTTCTAAGTTTTTAAATGTAGTTTTAGTAGTAGATATAGTAAAACAGTTGGAAATTGTAGGTAAGTATCTGTGTTTGTGAGATTTTCTACTTGGTCGTAAATTAATGTTGTTTTTTGTTCTTTGATTGTACGGTTTGCTGACAGTCAAGAGGGACCCTGGACCTGGTATGAGTAAATGTTGCGGGTTTGGAAGCTGCCAATGAGCTGTCCCAAGAGCTATTCAATCCTCCAAGCATCAAAATTGTGTACCACACTGTGTGCGAAGAATGTGAATATGGGATGTTACATATCAGCGGAATAGGCATTAGTAGCAACGTTAGTAGTGCATGTGATATAGTAGTTAATTATCATGCACTATCAAACGTATCAATATTTACAGTTTATTTCTTTATTTCAGTTGAGAATGGCTACATTTGATGAATATAAAAACTTAAAAATAAAATGCATTATTACATTTCATTTTACTTTTCGGGAAGGTTTATCCTATTTACCTTTCGTTTACTGTTGCCTCTAGTTTGTTTTGCAACAGCTGTGTTTTTCCGGTGTTGTCATAGTTGTTTCAAATAATCGGAGATGAGTGTGTTGAAAAGCTTATCCACAGTTGTCTTGAAGCAGGATGGGCAAACAGACTTCGAATCTATCGACGTGTTCAGATAGCCTTATTTCGAAAATCGCTGTCTAAATGCAATGTATGCGAGGATACTAATTTCATACAGATTGGTTCCAGGATAGCATTCCGCTACTTCTAGCTCATAATAACCTTCTTCAACGGTGGTTAATGCATTTGGGCGTAATCTGCAAGTTTCAAGTTTGATAAATAGTTGCAAATAAATCTCTTACTTGCGTACCCGTTTTCCGGCAGAAGAGGATTCTGGTACGCCTCTGGCAGAAAATGAGCCGAACAAATCCGGTGTAGTCGAATTGCGGCAGGGTAATAAAACATCGATAAAAATGGAAAATATAGCAATAAAAAAATGTGAAAGCGTCACTACATTATTAAACACTGTACCAACGAAAAAAATAACAATTCGCACTAGGAAAACTTAAAATAGCAATAAAAAAATTTTCAAAAAAAGCAACGGCAATAAGTATAAACGCAATAATAGGCTGATAGTTTTCCGTCAAAATAATAAGTTCTAGCGCTATACATGTGACAAAAGTCGTCAAATCTTTCCAATTGAAACCAAACAAATCGCAATAAAAAATCAAAAAAATAAAAAAAAATTAAAATAATTTGTTTGGTTTCAATTGGAAAGATTTGAAAGATTTGAAAACTTTTATCACATGTGTTGCGCTAGAACTTATTATTTTGACGGAAAACTAGCAGCTTATTATTGCGTTTATGCTAATTGCCATCCCGCATAATCCCAAACCATTCCTGGACCATTTCCCTTATTGTTTTACGACCGTTTCCGTTATTGTTACGACATTTACACTGTAAACTTACGACAACTATAAACTAACAATCTCCTATATAGTTTTAACAATATTTCAGATGGTAAAAGGCCAAATAACAATATGCTGAATAGGCGGTTAAGTTAGGTTACCATACAAAAATGGCCATTTTCACGAACAAAATTTTTGCTGTACTCTACAGGTTGTACGGAATCCAATTGCACCACTTTTAAATGGCTGTAACTTTTTACCCGTTGGGTTTTTTCTATTGCAATTTCGGGTAGAATTAGATCAATGTGTATTTGTTTACGCTGTGTAAGTTTCACTAGCAGATGTGCAATCGTTGCTAAGATGGAGTCGGAAGAACAGCAGCGGCGCAAAGAAATTTTGCGCGCGTACTTCGAAAATCCGGATCTTTCTCATCGTGCCATCAGCAGGAAGCTGGGAATGGTACATTCTACGGTGTCTCGTGTTTTTAAATCGGTACCATGAACGTTTGACCATCGATCGGAAAGAAAAAAAAGTGGCAAAAACGGATCTTCGTATAGTGTTAGGGATCACAAGCGGGTTGTTTAAGCTTTCAAGAATTCAGTTCACAACAGTTCAGCTTGAGATGTGGCGAAGAAACTGAATCTAACCAAAACTTTCGTGCAAGATGCGAAAAAACGTGAAGGACTACACACGTACAAAGTCCAGAAGGCGCCTAATCGTGATGAACGGCAGAATACGGTAGGTAAAATACGTGCACAGAAGCTCTACACCTACATGTTGATGAAACCACATTGCCTCGTTATGGATGATGAGACGTATGTAAAAGCAGACTTCCGGCTGCTTCCGGGGCTCCAGTTTTTCACTGCTCATCATAAATTCGATGTCCTTGAGTAGGGGTGTAAAGTTTATACCAAACGGGAAGAACCCTCAGTGAATTAATTATAACACTTACACATACACGCATTACCCAAAGAACTTTGTATGGAAATAAATGATTTTTAGTCTCGTAAAACCATCCCGTGTGAATTGTTGTGCTACCCTTAGATCCGAAGACTGTGACGGAGTTTCTAGCGTTTTTTATTACACTGTAGACAGGATAAAAACCCCGGGCAATGCCGTACTAGAGAGTGGATAACTAGTCGGTGGTGATAATCGCGTTAAACTATTCCGTGTGGGAATTTCGCGGTGGAGATACGAAATCTTAGCGTGTGGCACGGGATCGAGACCGATGTGAACAAATTTAAAGGCTGCATTGTCAATAGCCGGTGATATCCATTTAGCTAGAGCTGAACTAACGTAGCTATCGTAGGTATAGTGAACTAGTGAAATCTTGGAAAACTTCGGCACTGGTTGAAATTACGAGGAAGCCAATGATCATCTGAGGACCACGTGGTCGAATTGCCTCAAAAACTTGGATGTAGCCAATGCCGTGAATAGATGGTGAAATGGTTATTGTGCTCCTAGAATAAAAGACAGAAAGCACAAGCTGTGTCGAGTTCAGTGACTGAGTGAGATTTGCGTTCGTAGTTCGTACCCACCGTCGGGGGCCGAAACTGGGTCGTCGGGTCGCCGTTTCAGAGATCTCACATTGGAGTGTGGGTTATGAGTGACAGTGAAAGCGAGTTTGCGTTCGAAGAAGCTCTAGGTCGTCAGAGTGTCGAGCGTGGTGAGGATAGTAGCTCGGGAGTGGCCAATCAATTCAAGATCGAGTTACCTCCAAACGTTACCGATCGTAAAAGGGCAGACAAGCGGGCCACGAAATTGAAGATGGAAGACCAATACATTGCACAAATCGAAGCACTCAAACAAGAGCTTGCTCAGGCAAGGGAAGCTGCACGGCATGGGTCGCAAGCGGTAGCCAGTAGTGTAAATAGCGGAACCGCAGTACGAGTCCCAGATTTTCGTGAACTGAAGGAGTATGTGGCAACGTTTGACCCGAAAATACCTTCGTGTTTGTCGGCCGATACCTGGGTAAAATCTATTGATGACACTGGAGATATGTATGAGTGGTCGCAGGCGGTACGACTACAATGTGCAAGATTGAATCTTGGGGGTTGTGCAAAGTTGTGGTTGGAAGGTTGCCCGAATTCCTTGCGAGATTGGGCATCTTTTAAAGCAGAGATAGTAAAAGGCTTCCCATCCAAGAAAAATCCCATCTACTACCACAACTTGCTATCGTCACGAAAGTGGAAGTTAGGAGAAACTGTGGAGGAGTACGTTTATGAGATGCTGGCCTTTGGAAGAAAAGGTGGATTCGATGAAGAGACCACAGTAACGTATATTACTAGTGTTCTTCGTCAGTACTTGAAACGGTTAGGGATGACCATAGGGAAGGTGTCCACAGTGGAGCAGTTGCTAGAAGAGCTACGGTGGATCGATAGGGTCGATGCTGTAGCAATCCCCAGACCAGACACAAGCACATCCGCGTATAGCGGACAAAGAAAAAGTGAACCATCCGGGGATGTTTGTTTTCAGTGCCATCAAGCTGGACATATTGCTCGGCGTTGCCCCAAAGTGATGTGTCATCTGTGCAAAAGGGAGGGCCATATGAAGAAAGACTGTCCTACGGCTGGTGTCAAACGGGAGGCGAAATTCCAAACCTCCAGGCCGATGCGGGTGGTTGACCAGAAAAGTTCTTTTGTGAAGAATGTGCTGGTGGATGGGATTGCTATGAAAGCCTTGGTTGATACGGGCGGTAAAGTTTCCACTATACAAGAAAAGTTCGCGAAAAATGTTGGGGACATCAAACCTAGTCAGAAAGTACTTCGAGGATTCGGAAAAAAGGAAATCAACGTGACATCAAAAGTATTCGCTGATATGCAGGTCGATGAAGTGACTTTACCGGTAGAGCTACAGATGGTGCCGGTAGAGCTGGGTTCAAGATACTGCAGTGATTTTGGGTGAAGATATAATCGATCGCGATGGATTAGTGATGGTGAAACGTAAGGGTGATGTAAGATTCGAATGGGAGGCAGCTCCAAAACCGCAACAATCATCCGGTGAACATTCTCGGGCGCGTGATAGTAGTAACGAGTCGTCGGTTGTTCGTATGTATACGATCGACGTAGAATCCAAAGTGGACACTATACAAGAAAGTCAGATCAACAGCGATGGTCCGAGTGAATACAATAAGCGATTGTGTCAGATCATGAAAAACTTCAGAGACTGCTTTGCGGTACGTATAAGCGAGATGAGTTGTGCTACATCAACCGAAATGAAGATCAGCTTGATGAGTAATGTGCCAGTGTATGTAAAACCCTCGGAAACTGGAATACGTTCGGGAAAGTGTTTTGAGTGAGTTGGTCCATGAACTGTTGGAAGCTGGGATAATAGCTGAAACTGAGTCACCATACAATAGCCAAGTGGTGTTGGTTCCGAAGAAAAACAATGAATTTCGGTTGGCTGTTGACTATCGGCTACTAAACGCACGAACAGTTAAGGATAAATTCCCGATGCCTGATATAGAATCGTGCCTCCAGAAATTAACGGGCGCGAAACTGTTTATCACCGTCGATCTTTACAGTGGGTATTCCCAAATTCCGCTAGAACCAGAGAGTCAAAACTACACTGTGGATGGACATTACCGTTTTCTTCGCATGCCTTTCGAATTGACAAACGGATGTGCAGTGTTCCAAAGGTCGATGAATAAGATTATGGAGAAAATGAGGAAGCAGAAAATCGTTGTGATTGCGTACATCGACGATTTGATTTTGCCAGGAAACAGTGAAGAAGAATTGTTAACAAAATTTGAGCAACTGCTGGTCGCATGGCGAGAAGACGGGTTTACCATTAATGTGAAGAAAATTCAGTTCTTTTAGCGCCAAGTTGAGTTTTTAGGGTTTTAAACGAGTGCGGAAGGTGTACGACCAGGGGAAAAGAAAATTAAAGCCGTTTCCAAATTTGCGGTTCCCAAGACAGTGCACACGGTTCAGCAGTTTTTGGGGCTGTCAGGTTTCTTCAGGAGATTCGTTCAAAATTACAGCATTATAGCGGAGCCCCTGTTCCGCTTGTTACGTAAGGAAGCTGAGTTTGTATGGACAGTTGATCAGCAGCGAGCGTTCGAGAGAATAAAAAAAACTGTTGGTGACCAGGCCCATACTCGTGCTGTACGACCAAAACGCGGAAGTGGAGTTGCATACAGATGCATCGAGTGCTGGTGTAGCAGGATTTTTATTGCAAAAGGTGCACGCTGGTTGGAAGCCAGTAAGCTACTTTAGTAAGAAGAAGTCAAAGACTGAAGCTCTTTATCATAGTTATGAGCTCGAAATGCTAGCTGTGGTAGCGAGCGTTGAACGATTCCGACAATACCTAATGGGA
This sequence comes from Aedes koreicus, assembly GCA_024533555.2. Classification (NCBI taxonomy): domain Eukaryota; kingdom Metazoa; phylum Arthropoda; class Insecta; order Diptera; family Culicidae; genus Aedes; species Aedes koreicus. Next base: position 277,744 of record JAHHFK020001912.1, read on the forward strand.
CGGTTCTTCGTTATAAAAACGAATTGTTCCGCCATTCGTGATGCGTTCTCGAAGCGAGAGCTAAACAAGAGAGTAGCGCGATGCTTACTGGAGTATAATTTTCGGATCGAGCATAGAGCAGGGCGGAAAATGCTACATGTCGACGTCATAAGCAGGTCACCGACTGAGAACCGCAGGAGATAGAAACCGTGGCTGAATGTATTATGGTGGTAGAGTTGTCCAACACAGATTTTCTCGTCGAGAGGACACGATTGGGGGGGACGATAAGTGGACGGACAGGGCGAGGAGGAAGAATAGTGGGAACATAGGGAGAGTTGGAGGAAGTGGGGGGAGTAGTGGGGGGAGGGGGATTTGGGAACAAGATTGGGGTGGGGGAGGAGAGGGGGGGAACAAGTTTTCATCATTGCGTAGGTATGCGCCATGTACATATTCTGCATTGGTATTGGTGTCAGCTTTAGCTTCATTCATACGCTACCGAATGTGCGCGGTGTTGACATTCTGTTAGTTGTTGTTTGTTTGTTACGCGCGATGAAAGAGTATCGGGACTTCGTAATTAAGCGTTTTTTGAACGGTGAGCGACCCGGCGATATATTCCGGCTGCTGAAATCGCATGGGGTCAAGCGGAACTTTGTCTACGACCATCAGGCGATACCGGGAGACGTCCTCGACCAATGACCGTGCGAGATCCGGTCGAGCCGCATTCCGCTGAGGACGCCACGGATATGGAAAATGTTGAGGGAGCGCATTCAGCGCAAAAAGAACCGCTCAATCCGGAAAACGGCTTCAGATCTCAACGTTTCCATTGGAACCGCTCACACCATACTCATAAAGGACCTTGGTTTCAGGCCTTACAAAAAACGTAAGGTCCATGGCGTTTAAATGGGATGAGAAGGTGAGAGTAGTACAAAGTGCAATCAATACGGCACCGAACGCAACGACAGGAGTTTCACCAACGTCGTTGGTGTTGTCATACCGGCCAAGATGTGGTGCAGAATGAAATTATTTCGGTGATCACTGTAGATAGCGAAAATATTCAAGTACTGACGAGGGTGTTGCGTGAACAAGTTCAGTACGCCACGGAGGTGAATCAAGCGAGGCAAAAGAAGTACTTCGACGATCATCGACGTGAAGCGAAGCGGTACCAGGTAAATGATTTGGTCTTAGTTGCGAAGGATCAGTACGTTCCGGATTTCCGTCCGCTGGAGCCAAGCTGGAGCCAAGATTCAAAGGGCCGTTCATCGTAACGAAGGTATGTGCTAATGATCGTTACCGGATTGAGACTGTTCCAGGTTTCGAGGCTCCGAGAAAATTTACAACGGTTTATTCAGCGGATCGGATGAAGCGTTGGTGTCACGTAGCGGATCTGGAAGATGCTAATTGTATTATTTTTTTGTGAATTAACTGGATACGATGACGATATCAGTGACATCTGAATGTCCGGATGTAAAGTTTATACCTAATGGGAAGAACCCTCAAAATTAATTATAACACTTACGCAAACACCCATTACCCATAGAACTTTATATTGAAATAAATGATTTTTGTCTCGTAAAAGCATCCCGTGCAAATTTAAATAGAAGTAAAGGGAGGTTCTTAGATCAGCACAGGAAAAAAGTAATGAAAGCCATTTGTAAAGAAAGCTTTTGATCTTTCAGCTAATGGTAATGTCGATTTATAAGGGTAACTTAATTGAGCTTTTGAAGGGCGTTTGTTTGCAAATCCTCTAGCACTGGCAAAGAACCTCTCTTTATTTTTATTTATTCATTATCATATTAGAGAAGGATTTTTCGTGCCTGCTAGGTCGTGTATTGGTGTACAAATGTTTAGTTGTTTGGGAGCGTAGATATTTTTTTGTTTTTTTTTTTGCGTAGATATTTTACAAATTCAACCATTCGCATTCCGCCTCATCTTACAATCGCGATGTAAACAAAAACAAACTGATGACAGTTCGATATTGGATGACTTGCTGATCGCTTCAGTGGCGCCTCTAAGGGAAATGCGAGGACAGTCCCAAACAAAACATAATTTGAAGCGACTGTTAGTGCGTGCGATGAATGTGTTTACGAGTGATATGCGTTTGTCTGTGCCAAGAGGTTCTATGGAGGAATCCAGGTAACGCAAAAGTGAGGTTAAACGTCGTAGATGGCGCTCTTTCAAAATGGTTTATCGAGCTGTCTAAGCAAAGTAATTAGTGATAAAAAGATAAGAAAATCAATGATTATGACGGTAATGACCAGTTCCATATAGTTTGAAGCATAGCTAGAAAGTAATTATCAATTTCAGTTTTAGATACTACGATGATTAACCTCAGCTTAGATTAACTTGGATTTCTCAATAGGAGTGAGCCAATTTTAAATGGCTAGTTTCCTTTTGATTGTTGCTTTTACTCTTTATGAAGAGTTTGATCCCACGCTGTTGTTTAAATGCAGGGAGATAAAAAGCGTAGTGAAGTACCTGTTACTAGGCCAATAAGAAGTAATGATATAGTAATTTCCATTTAATACCAAGACTTAAAAAGGACAAGGGAAGCCTTATAATAATAAATGGAAAAAAACCATCTATGACTAAAATATAACTACGTTAAGCGTGGGATTTGAACACTAACCCTTGGCGTGATAGGTTTGTAGTTTCTTTGCTAAGCCAACTTGTGGAGACTTCTTAAGTCTCGAGTATTAGTTCTTAACAGTTTTTAACACGACACTGCAGCATTGTCTGCTTTACAGTGTAGACGAAATACGTTTACCTTGGTATGGTTGTTTTGATTGTTGCTTTTACTGTCTTATGATGAATTTGACGTCCCACTCACTGTTGTTTAAGTGCAGCGCGAGAATACAATTCACATTGCCGGACCTTTAATCCTTGACATGGATGTCATCTACGATCCACTTGATATTCCTACAGTTGATGCTGCATAAACATTACTCTTTGAGCATTAATTATTAGATTTTGAATACGCGTGACTTTGAAGATATTGGAGATTTTGTTTACGGAAATCGTTTGTAATAAGTGAGGTTCAGCATTCAATTTATCCGTGAATTCAAATTTGCATTTTTCGGTAATTCGTGAAAGATTGATTATTTGATTTTTCGAGTTATTCCTGTTTTGTTTTACAGTGAGGCATATTCAGATTGATCAGTTATCAGCTCCTGTTTTGCGATTTTGCCAGTGGTTGAAGTGAAGATGTAAATTATTACAGGGAGTTTATGCAACCATATGTTGTCCCAATGTTATGAGTGCATTTGCGAAGCAGATAATTATAATTCTTGCTTAATTTTTCAAAAGGATTTAAGTAGCAAATGTAAAATAATGGAGTATATCAACACAGTATCCCCCCGTCATACCGGCAAAATCGTGGTTGGATTACCGGAGATCCCCTAATCTGTCCTTAATATTTCAGGAAATAAAAGCTGTCAAAATTTCCTAAAGAATGCCTTGTTATGCTAATGAGTTGGTTGTGTAACAGAAAAAGTAAATCTTTAATCATCGTGTCACTATGTTAAAACCGAGATGGACTGGTATGACAAAATGTTAATATCGTACCAATAGTGTTAATATCGTATCAAAACTCGCTAATCCTCCCAACAGTCCTGAGTTACACCCAATTGAAAGATATTGGACTCTGGTAAAGCGGGTGGTCTCCCGAAAGAGGCACGAGGTTAAAAATGTCAAATATTTTAAATAAATCTGGACCAGAGGTACCAGCAGGGTCACTAAGGAGTCCATACTAACCCTTGTGGCTGTAGTGAAGCGCAAAGTTCGAGATTTTTATATAAATGTACAGGGTGTCCGAATATTATCCGTACAACAAAATGGTGTTAAAACTATATTTTATTGTTGAATTAAAAAATCAATATGTATTGTTTGTTACAAAAATATGTTTGCAAATTACAAGTTTCATTTGTTCTCGTGAGTTCTTTGACAGATATTTGTTCCCAAACCTTTTAAATGAGACGATTTTTAGATGTTCTAGTGATTTATGTGGTGTACTGCAGGTTCTTGACTGCAAGATAGACCATACCAAATAGTCCATCGGATTCTAATTTGGTGAGTCTGATCTTTCGTTAAAAAGCTAGGAAAAATGCGTTCGCAAAGATTAATAGTCTTTTTTGCTCCATGAGCCGGCGCCCAGTCTTGTTGAAAAATCCATTCATTTTTGCCGAAATGCTGCGATGTCCAAGAAGCTACTGTGCCAATAAGTAGCTCCTGATATACCGCTTGATTCACTGTCACCTCCTTGTCGATGAAGATCAAGGGGGTTTTGTCGGAATGAGTTATTCCAGCCCAAACCATGACAGCAGCGGGATGATGACTCCTTGAAATACTTCCACGATTTTTTGAAGCAGCAGGAAGCAACTGCCGATCATTTTGGTGGTTGTGATGTTGCTCGATTGTGAAAACTTTTTCATCGGTGAACAGCACTCGACCAATGGCGGTTCAGGAGAACCTTAGCTTTTATCAACCGGCTTGTTTTCATGGTGTCATTCAAGCAGTGGTTCTTGCACAGTTTATATGACTGAAGGTTCAAATTGTCGTGAACTATGTGGCTCTAACGGAAGATTTTGAAATTTTCAGTGATTTCGCCGACATTCGGATTGGAAATCGAAGAATTTCGCTTGATTCGTCGCCGGATAATGTCGCGCAATTGTGGAGTCCGAAACGGTGCGCTTTTTTCCTGTCCCTAGGCGGTCATCTAGCGTTCCAAGCTGTTGGTATCGTTTTATTGCGTCACTCACTGTAGATTTTGCCATATTCAGGGTCTTTGCAATCACTGAAACAGTTTTACCTTTTCGAAAAAGTTCAATTACACCTGCGCGCAACTCTTTCGGCTTCATTTTGAATTAATTATAAATCACAACTGTACCAAACTTACTGCGTGTAAAGACAATGCATTGCAATGGGTCAAGATGTTAAACCATGTAGGTATGCTTAGTTTAATCCGCTTGGTTGTGTTGAGGTATGCCGACAAAGTCTGTACGGATTATTTGCAGACACCCTGTAGAATAGCTATCGTGTGACCTTTTTTACTAATTTATTTATTTGGGATGCTCAACTGCGTTAGCTTTACGGAGCCCATAATTCATTGTTTTTTTTTTAATAATGTAATGACTTAATACTAGGGATTAGTAGGACTTAGGCCGCGGTTTACTCGCGGTTTACCCGAGGTTAAAATAGGTGACATTTTTTGGGGATGGGCTGGACAGAGGAACTCGAATATGATTCTGTAGTCTCATCAGATAGTTGTCGCCGGTACTACGACTTTGTGCGTTCTGATCAGGGCTCCCTTTTTTGTATTCGGCCGGTTCTGATGACCATTGGGCAACGATGAGACTCCTTCTCAAGATGGCGGAACAAAACAAACACTAACAGATAAAATAAAACACACACAAACAGATTTAACTCTTATACTAGACGTTTGGAGATACACATAAATCGATTATATATAACAAAGGTCGCTAGATCACAACACATCTCTTATAGAAACATAAGGTTGTCTTCCTTGGGCCTCTAGGGTATTCAAAAGGCGTGTTCTGGTGGCGTCACTATCCATGCATTGACAGACTGCGTGATCGATGTCATCATAACCGTTTCCACACCGGCAAAGATTGCTGTCCACGAGGTTAATTCGATATAGGTGTGGTAGTAATTAGGTATAAGTGTATACACATCACCCGGATGAAATCACGGCTAACGTGCAGGTACTTAAACCACGACCTCGATGAAACTATAGGAATGATGGAATGTAACAGCCGCCCTGATTTCCGATGTCCCAATCGGTTTGCCAACTCGAAAGGATACTTTGACGTACTAAATGATAAAATTTGTCATGTAAAATTTATCTTGCACACGGGGGCGACCCCGGCGTAGTGGTTAACATCCATACCTCTCACGCCAAAGTCACGAGTTCGAATCTCACCCCCGGACAAGTTACGAAAATACCCAAAAGAGGTATTTGAGTGACTACGGCGGGAAATGAACCAGCCCGAGGCTAAAAATCTCGGTAATCCAGACAAAAGAAAAAAAATATATATATATATATCTTGCACACCATTCGCCTTCCTGTTCGCCCACCTTTGCGAGCGAGTCCACTTTCTCATTGCCTGGGATTGATCAATGCGAAGGGACCCATACAAAGGTGATCATACCTATCTGTTCCCATAGTTTCGAAAGGAAATAAGATGAGTGTCGAAAAGGTTTCATCGACCGAAGAGCCTCAATTGAACTGAGGCTGTCCGAGAAGATGAAGCAATGGTCTGCGGGCATGTTGAAAATCATCCCCAACGTGAAGTTGATTTCTTGCCAGCTCAACAACATAAACTGAACAAGGTTCCTGAAGTTTGTGGATGGCGCTAGAGTTTTCATTGAAAACACCGAAGCCAGTGGATCCATTGAGGCGAGATTCATCAGCGAAAACCCTTTTTTAGAATTGGCGAGTTGGTACTTTTCAGAAAAAACTACGCCATACCATTACAAGTATCTTTCAATATTCTGGTAGAATGCATTTTATAAAGATTGGTGCAATTTTTATTTTGCTCTTTTTTACAACTATATCAACATAAACGTAAATTTTCTACAAAAGTATCAACATAATAAACCAAAACGATGCAAACAAGATTGTACTATCGTTTGTTTGTTGTTTTTTCGTATTTACGTGACTTTCAGCCTGAGGCTGGTTTGTCACACCAGGGAGACGACCTAGACCCTACACATCGAACCCAACAACACATGGGCCGGGACCAACGGCTTTTTTCCTTTTCGAAGCAAAACGTAATTATGGATTTTTCGTCTCAGAAAATCCCAACGGCGCCGACTGGGGTTAGAGGCAACCACGTTTACTACTACACCACCGATACCGTCTCGATGGTACTATCATTCTTAACATAATTCAGGATAATCGGTATAGAAATTCCGAAAATATTATTTAATAAACCTGGTGGTGCTATTCTTGTTTGATAAACACTCGACTTAGATGGAGTTAGCACATTTTTCACACACTGCAGTGATTACGTTGATTTTTGCAGCACTGGGAGGAAAGTTAGTCTAGTGACAAATAGGTGGCGAACGCTACATATCGAACGATGACAGCTGATAGCAATGACGTCTATATAGGGTCTGGGGCAACGCACTGCTTGCTTGTATTGGAAGCAAAAATAATGTTAACATTGCTGAGCCGACAGGTGATGACGTAACACTATTCAACTTTCTATGGGAGTGCATAGGTTCATATAAAAAAATCGGTTCAAACGTTTATTATAAATGGAAATTTATTCTGAATGTGGAAATATTCATGATCCAAATGCCATTTATTGAGCAGAAGCATTTCCTCCCGATTACATGGGTCATTTAAATGGAATTTAACTGAGGTACTTGAATTTTTGCCACATTAACTTTCAAACAACAGAGTAGCGATAGAGGGCCAATTTTCCATCATCGGCAGACGGGAAACGGCTGAAAAATTAGGTTTTATAGCACACACAATAAACAATCACGGAGCGAACGAATAAAAAAATAGTATGACGTAGCATTTTCCGTGCTCTTGTGTAGCATACGCAAGGAATGCGGTGGTATTAGTGTCATGAGCGAATTTAGCTCATTTCACTAATATTGTTGTGGCTACTGTGCCAGACCTTATGAAGATGTCATTGAGCTGATATTCGATGTGATGATACGACGTAGGTATTGGTGAGGTGAATGCTTCCGTATGCAGGGCTTCGGATGAGTGGGAAAATGTAAACACAGCAGCATAAGTAGGTTTTATTTTCTCGCAATTGGTGCTGCAATGGTTTCCAAATTTAAATCGTCGATAGCTAGGTGACGGCAGGAAATCTCTGTGTGGCGAATGATGGTTGGAACAGCGGGGCGGAGGAGGTACTATGGAATCTACGCTGATCTTGACGAGTTTTTTGATGGAGCGGTGAGGCGATGGAGGTAGGTGACTTGTGATATGGCGGTGGTTGATGCTGGTCTTGATTGGACAATGTGGCAGACTTGGAGGGACGATAATATTAGTCCTACCTTGTGTTAGGGCGTTATTCCGGTGTGAGCTGTATGAGCGGTGATTTAAGCGTACGTAGACGTTAATTTCTAAGATTTAAACGGACGAAAACAGCCAGAAAATGTGATAATTTTCAGCACGAGAACACAGATGTAAACAAAATAACAAGCAGAGTTGCCAGAAAATGTTGGATGATGCTGCTGGACCATAATCTTCAGGATAGGTGTTCTATCGGATTAATTTGATATCAATTTCGAGGTAAACTTTGGATCTCCGTCTTGCTGTGACCTACTTTCAGTTTTCGCACACTTTTTGGAAAGTTTCATCTCAAAATGTCTAAATAAACTCCCTTTGTCATAATTCCATCGATGAATTTACTAGAGCTTAATGTGAAAAAATGTAATTCAATATCATTAACAAGAAAGCAAACTACAATGCAGAAAACTTTTAGTCTTGGACAGAATAATATGGAAAGATGCAGCCAGGTGAGAGAGGTGTAATACTCGACTCTAAGCTAACTTTTGTTTATCATTATAACAGCATTATTTATAGATCAAGCAACATGCTTGGGTTTATTAAAAGATTTAGTTTGCTCAACGATCCTTATACGATCAAAGCAATATATGTAAGGCCGTTTTCAGCGGTCGTGGTCTATTCTAAATTTTGACAATTAAATAGACCAAACGAAATTCTCCATTTTCACCGGTGCGTTCCAAATTTCATTTTCGAACAGTTTCGATGTAAAAAAAATAAAACTGTCATACGGTTTGTTTTATTTTGTTCCGAATTTGGAACGGAATCCAGAGCGTTCTAAATTTGTTAAGGCAGCTGAAAAAAATGGTGTAAAACAACAACAAAGTGCACAACCGCGTCGATCGCTCGCTCGTTTTTTGGTAAGTCTGAAAACAGTATTACTGTATTACCAACAAGATTACTGCTCAAGTTGTCCTTTTTTTTTTTTTTCTTAAGCTCTTTGAATATTATCATAGCTTTTATTTTTTTAAACATTATGGAGTTCTGTTGGCAATGGTGGAATGCTGAACACTGAAGTTCTTTTAACTGAACTGATATTTTGAGAAATATTTAAGTTCAAACTTTGCAAAAAATCTGTGAACTTTGCAGCAGCTCTACGAAGTTTGAAGAATTTCTGCAAACTATATTATGAAGTTCTTTGATGATTGATGAAGTTTTGTGAATATGGCTAAAGTCATTTATTTTTAAGTTCATTTAGGGTAACTTGAAAAGGAAGGGTTAACTTTTAGCGGAAGTAATCCATCCCTATGATTATTTTTTTCAGTATACTAGATACGTAAACACATATTGTCACTGCTATGACATGTTATTAAAACAAGCCTAAGGTGCTTTCACAGCTTTTTTTTATTTTTATCATGCATGATTTTGCTAACATATATGTTTTACACTTCACTTTTTTTTAAAAACACTTTTTTTAGAAAACACTTTTGCGAGCGTATTAGTAGAAACAGTAGACGTTGCTTGAGTCCTCCTCGAAAAGTTGTATTTCCCATATATTGAATTTTGTGCACTATGGAAGGCTAGCAAGAGAGATGCTATAGAAAATCCCAGTTACAAATATGATTTTTCCAAGGTATTTGCAGCATTTCAACTAGCACCACAAATTTGCACACCTTGGGGTAGACTGAAATAAGTATACAAGAAGAAGAGTGACATGTCACAACTTACGCAATCAACTAAAAAGCCTAAAAAAGGCTTGTGAAACCTATGCAACCTTTTAGGGGTTGCGCGAGTTTGGGTGCGGGATATTAGGGATCTTTCAACTCGGCAAAACGTGTATCAATTCTTCTGCTGAAAAATTATTTCCAGATCCGGGCGTTGGTTCACGAGACGGGTTTTGAAAGGTTCCATCCTCTGGATCGGATTGTACAACAGTGTGCTGATGTTGGCGTAGTGATCGTTGATTTTGCGGATGGTATATTCTCGTCGATATTGAGGTACGGAGGCCCAGCCTGGATTGCTGAGCTTGACACTTAACAGAATCGAGCGTTGCAGAACTGTACACACCGGTTCATGACCATGCGAGTAGTGAGTGCGTACAAAAATATCTCATCGAAGGCAGTGTTCGTTATCGCTGAAATGATACTTATCAGAATCACCTTAGCGGAGGACAACGAATGTGATTGTTAGAGTGGAATACGGATCGTAAGAGCGATTTCGATGACCAAGTGCCAGCAGAATAGTACATGGAGACATCTCTAATACAGGTTCTCTCGGCCTGGGTGAACAGAAAACATGCAGAGGTAAAATTCCACCTAAAATTGTTCCAGTTCTATTGCTTGTATTGAAATCCAGCGCACAGGTCAAGGATATAACATACCTCACGTTTAATCCTGAATAATGTAACCCTTCCAAATTTTGAATCTTTTAGTATTGTTCCAGTTCAAAACTGGGAAATTCAACTGAGAATTGATTTTACTCCTGGGTTGAACGTTATACACAAAGTTGCTGTACCGGTTTACAGTGCACTTATTCTGACATTATATATAAAGTCATATCAGATACTCAAAGATACCTTATCTCACTATATATATTCCTCATGCCCCTCACGTGTATAATATTACAAAATAACCTCAAATTAATATGATTGAGCTTTCAAAACGTATGATATTTAAAAAAAAAAGGTACGAAGTTCTAAGTCTAAATTGTCAACAACAAACATTTTCTGGTGCACCCTGCAACGGTGTTTTCTTTTTCAATTTCATCAGCTGCACTTCCTCCTGTGCCAATCAGGAAGATGAATAAGTTATGTTATAATGGACATCTCAACATTCAGTCTAGTTGTTCGGATTATTTTGATTTCAACGTCGTCTTCCGGCGTTTTCAGACTTTTATTCCACTTGCTGTATCGTTTCACGGAACTGATGGAATATATTCTGATGGGTTTTTGATGATCATCTGCGAGAAACCATGAAGTTCGTTCACTTTTAATACTTTCTTCCCGGACAAGTGAAGTACTTGATGACGCGATGCTCAACTGACTAAGAAACGCGATGCTCAACTGACTAAGAAACGCGAACCTCTTGCATAGGGACTTGTAGAAAATCCTGTCGTAGGAAACCTGTTGGCAATGGAGTTTCAGGGTTTTCAATGCTTTTTTCTCAGGGTTGGAATGCTTTATTCAGGCTCGAAATCGTTGTTAAAATAGAGTTGAACTGAAGTTGCCAGTTACCCAGCTCTATACCGATCCTTTATGTCACCTAGTGCCGTACACTCATCCAGTCAAATATATATAATTACGCGTATGAAGGCTTCCTCCTAAAAAGGAAATTTCCGTGGAAATTAATTTCCATTTTTGACTGATTCAGCAAGACGGAAATCCTCCACATCGTCTACCATAAAACAGCATGAAACAGCCGTGGAATTTAATACTGATGGTTATTCCGAGAGTCGAAGGGAGGTTTGTCTGTTGGTGAAGTGAGAAAAGTCACCTGCAGTGACGTGATTCAGCAAATCAAGTGGAGAGTCACGTCACTGCAAGTGACTTTTCTCACTTCACCAAGTGACAAACGTCACTTTGACTCTCGGAATAACCCTCACTATCTGGAATCAATCATTCATCTTAATATTCACCTAGCGCCAACAAAAATCGGCACATTTTGACTCGTGAATCTCGGAAACTTTTTAGAATTATTTCAAAATGTCGAACGAGTTGAATCTACACAAATCAAATCCAAACGAAGCAGGCGGAGTTCCAAAACAAAACACACACGTGGACTTCATCATACAAAATTTAGAACAATGCCGGTGAAAATGGAAAATTTGAAACTGTTATAAAACTAGACCAAAATAATAGAACACCGCTGAAAACGGCCTAACGCTTGTGAGACCCCTACTTGAATACTGCAGCATTGTTTGGGCCCCATATCAAGAAACGCATCATAATCGAATTGAATCAGTTCAAAAACAATTTGTATTATTTGCTCTACGTAAGTTAGGTTGAACTACCTTTCCGCTGCCATCCTATGAATTACGATGTTTATTGATCAATTTAGAGAGATTACAAAAGAGATGAGACTTTGCTATGGTAGCTTTTATAAATCTCACCCCCGGACAAGTTACGAAAATACCCAAAAGAGGTATTTGAGTGACTACGACGGGAGATGAACCAGCCCAAGGCTGAAAATCTCGATAATCCAGACAAAAAAAAAAAAAAAAAAAAGCTTTTATAAATGATGTCATTGCACAAAGGGTCAATGCCCCTGAGATATTAGAAAATATAATTTTTTATATTCCTATCCGCTCGCTCAGAATAAGACATCTTTTTTATATTAGCAATCATAGAACAAACTATGCCAAAATGGGCCTTTGAACAAAATGATGTCTTGCTACAATGCAAATTGTGAAAGAATTGATATTACAATGAATAGAAACACTCTTAGGCAAACATTCTTTTCAAGGTTAGCTAGGCATTGATCGATAAGTTATGAAGTTAAGTATTTAATGTACACGAAATGGTCACGCCATATGAATAATGTAAACCAGGCACTATTTTAACTAATCTTATGTATTTTATTACCTCTAGTATAACTAGGATTAAGAACAAAATGTAACATATGGTCTACTCCTGATTGCCGACAATAAAGACTTCTTGAATTCGAGCTCTCCAGGGCCCGACAATGCCATTGAACCCTAAACTATGATACTTCCTAAACATTTTAAAGAAAGTTATATTTCGTGTTTAACCGATACACAAACATTTGAAAACCAAACCTCCGCCAAGTATGTCTGTAGGTTTTAAACACTGCTTTTTTCAGGCTCTCTCCTGGTCTTCTCCATTTCCTTGTGATACCATCAGACCACAATAGCACTATTTTAGTCGCATCTGACCAAATAACTCATTTCCAAGTCGTTCACTGTCCAAGAGATGTGATCTTTTACCCATTTCAGGCTATTCTTGATATGTTTGGCTGACAGCCAAGGCTTCTGGAGCGCAACTCTGCCCTTTAAATAATACTCGTACAACCGATTCCGCACTGCTTGTGGTGTCACTTTAATACCGTGCTCATCTTCCAGTTCTCTAGCCAATTTAGGAGAGGGTGATCCTCGGTCCTCATCCTCGAGGTTGTTTTCATCGGACGACCTTGTCGATGCGATGGAAGTTGGAACGGTATTCTTGCAAAGTAGAACTATTTTAGGAATTTCACTGTAGCTTTTTCCACTTTGATGATGTTCTACTATCAATTGACGGAGATTCGCTGGTATTTGGGCGTTTTTTGGCATTTCGTAAAGAAAACAATTTAATGTTGGTGCTGTCCAAACGATGCTACAACATTATAATCACAGTTCACACTGAATTAATGACAGATATTTGTTTATACACGCTTAAGCATAAATATACAAGTTTGGTGGATTTATTTATTTTGCAACATTTTTGGGTGATGTTTTTTGTTTCATTCAGATTTTGCATCAAACATCAAACAAGTGTTCTGCAAATGAACTCTGTTGGGGAATAGGAAATTAAAAAGTAAATGTGTGTATTATGTCATATATTATAATGATTCAAACCGACCAAATTAAGTAAATCCTTAAATTACGTCAAGGGTGAATATACTTTTTTTTACATACTGTACGTACCCGCACTGGAAATGGTAGCTGCAAAACGAACCAATTTAGGCAGAAAACGGTGTGAACATTATTTGATGTGATTAAAAAATTCAGCAAAATCTGCAAAAACTGCCTAAGAGACATGTGATACAACTAACTCGTACATGACAAGCCGAGTCCCATAACATGGATTCCTTGTCCTCATCTAAGATAGTAAAAAGGCAGCTCTCAGCTCAATCAGCTTTACCCGTCAATCCATTGAAGCATTATTCAGCATATTGCTCATCAATAAACTCGGAAGTAAGTATGTCCATTCACATACTTATAGAATAGTGTGATTCAAAAATAATAATTTTAACCCATCCCTTTCAATCGATTCTAAATCAGTTCCACACATTTGAACAAAACTGGTCCTTCGAAGTTCATTTTCGATTGTTTCGTATTCGAGTAAGTGGTGAGGAGCGAATCCAATGTTTTGAACCACCCTACTATAAAGTAGCAGGCAGAAAGCAGCTTCTGCTGCTACCGATCCACAAGAAATGCGACCGAGTTCCTAGCACAGCTCCACCAACGAAGCATGTTGATTGCAAACGGATCGGTTCGTTGCCTTCCGTTTCTAATCCAATCGCTGGAAAACTAGGAACTCCCGTCGAAGGGTGCCCGAAGCAGTTTATTGGAATCATCAAATATTTTATTTTATTAGCATAATTTGACAAATATTCATGCGCTATGTTGGTACTGTTGCCTTTCCCCCCAGTGGGTTCATGGAATGAAATGAGAGGCTCAAACAGTACAGACAAACCGATAGACTTCCTCCGTATAATCTCAAATCGTTGCAACCGAAGAACACGTGTAGCTCTGACGCCAGGTCTTCGTACAGTTCGTACTACATACACCGAGCATATGTATTGATTTGACATAAACCGTTTTACCCTTTAGGCTGCATGGCAAAAGCTGTGTTTGGCAGACTCAGATCGTCTATGCTGCTTCTTTCTTTCTCTATTTTCCCTGCAGGTTGAATCTGGCAGAAGTCAACCCTCGGCAGACATCGGCACTTTCGAATTTTACGTACCCGTCGTCGGGCGGTGTCATCCGGGTTAGTAGTTTGCATTTTACGAGCTTGTTTCTGTCATATATTTGTTTACGTCCTACCACCCTCACAAACCGCTCCTCCGGTGCGATCAACGATATTCTTTGGGGCCAAAAAACAGCTTGACGAGGGGCTGTTGTAACATTCTAACCTTTATCACCTACGCTATCATTCCAGCAGCGGTACCTTTTTCACAAATGGAAACTATTTCACCGTGGTCGAGAATTCGAATGAGAATTTCAGCGTTGGAACGTATCTTTACTGTTGAAAATATTCGAAATTGATGCATCCCCAGTATCCGGGAAGTCAGCTGTAAACCGGAATGGCGTGGGCGGAGGGTGCATAGTTTGGCTGAAACATATTTTCGAACGATGGAGAAAAAGGTTTCCAACTGTACAGATAGCATTTTAATAAAATCCCTCAAACCGCGATTCGGGGAAATTTTCCTTTTTTTTTGGCATTTGTAAGGGATAAAAAGAATGCGGGAAAGGATCCCTATTGTTTTATTCGTTTTGTTGATGGTGCTGTGGCTCTTTCCGCGATATGAATTCATTTAGCCAGCATCCTTGTTCGTTGTTTTCCGATGGCTTTGATGTTGCTTTATTTTTTTCCCTCACGCCCTCTTGAGGGGCACGGAGGTTACACGGTTTGATGGATCCTGTGGATCCCGAACGATGCGCGCCTGGTGGTTGTTCGGAATGTTTGAGTTGGAAGAATGGAACGGTTGCACAATTTAGAAGTTGAAAAAATTATCAAAGCATATCCTTTTCCGTGTGTGTCGTGAAACTAGGAGCCATGCATTTCAAGAGATAGATTTTTAGACGGGAATCACAATTTACTTTCAAGAGTATTAATGTGCTAATATTCATTTTAATAGCTGTTAGGTAGCGATACAGGGAGATTTGTTAAACTTCTACTTGAAGTCGATATTCCCAGGAAGTTTAGACTGTTTTATTTTTTATTTTTGCTCCTCTATGCTTAAGCAAATTCCAATAAGCCTTCCAATTTGGAATCCATTTAGTTTAAAACTTAGTGTACACAACCAGTTTCAACATTTGTAACGGAATTAATATAGGAAACCTTAAATTTTTGTTTGCATCACTCTAATAACGCATTAAATCAATCTGCTGTTCAAGTATTCAACTTAACATAAAGACAATTTCCTTAGCAACAACTTTGAATAACATCACTTTTATGATAATTTCAAAGAACAAAAGTTGACAATCGTTCAAGTTGCAAGTGTCTTTTAATTAATCTAAATCAATTGCTTAACATTGGCAAAATTGGCGGCATTTGTTTTTTAATTAATTCTACTTTTTTTTTAAAGCGATGTATTTTAAAACAGCTTAACAAATTAACTTATCGATTAAACTAACAAATCAATCATATTACTGATTTCGGTAATATGATCGTACTTAAGCCTTTATACCGTCCATCAAGTTCTGCTCAATGGTTTTCGTGCACGTTATGGACGCTGCTGACCAGCTTTTCTTGAAGTCTGTTGTAGGCCACTGCACCTGCCCTTATGAGGTTCCGCTTGACGATTGCCAAGTAGCGTTCGATCGGTCGCATTTGATGACAATTTAGTGAGTTGATATCGTTTTCAAGGAAATCAACGGTGTTATCAGAAAAAAAAAACACTGTAGAGTTGATCTGGCACAATAGGCAGAGGCCAGATATTGTCAGAGGAGAGTAATCTCATGCTTCCGATACAGTGGAAGCAACCTCTTCTGCAAGCCCTCGTTTCGGTAAATTTCAGCATTTATTGTATATAATTAAGCTGAACTGCTCAGCAGGCAATATCTGGCACGTGAAATAGAGCAAAAAATCCTGGCTACTTTGCCAATAAAGTGTTTCTGGCTGAGGAGTTGTTTGATCTTATAATTGTCCGAAATAATTAATAACATGTTCATTTGATTTTTGACTCAAAAACAGTCTTCAGTAGAATTGTAACTGATAAAAAGGATTTAATAAAAGGCTAGTAGACAGTGTACTTACTACTAAAGACAAATCTTTGATATAAAGATGCCTGGAGTAAAATTGTATTCACTGGCTAACTTACGGTAATGATTATTTTTTTCTATAGAAGTTCAGCAACACTTACCAAAAATACAGTCTTATGGTAAACTTAAATCTCAAAAGTCTTATGGCAAACTTAAGAGTCGTATGAATCACAATGGAAATGGAAATAAATTTGTTCATTAGTCAGATCTTCCACCAATCATCTGAGATTTTTGCCTTAGTGAAAAAACTCCCATTCGAACTTTAAAAGGTTTGTGCAAAGACAGTTTCAATGTAAACGGGTTCAAATTTTAGAAGACTAAGGGCATCTTCAGCGGTGGTCTAATTTTCAAACAACATTATACTTGATTTGAATCAGCAAAACTTGAATAGAACCAACCAAAATAGACCAACTTTGCGTTCCCGATGTTGTAGTTCTTGTTGTTCAACCCGCCACAGGTGTCAATCATTGAACATCAGAGATCAGAAGTTTTTTTTAAAAGAGACCGCAGATTTTTCGCAAAATTTTTGCGATGGATTGGTTTTACCAAATAATTTTTACTACTAGTAGTGCGTCGTTGGCTGACGGCCAGGAATACTTACTGTTTTGTTTGGCTGAAGGTGAGTGAGTGAATGCATGCATTTTATTTAATCGATATTAGATAATACTGATTTGAAATTTGGCAGCGAAAAACAAGAGTCGAAACGAAGAGGGTCACGTCCTGGAAGACGTCCCAACGTCGAACGTGACTTTCATTTCGGTCATAAGAAGCTGTTCCAGGACTACTTTAGTGACACGCCAACCTACGACGAGAAGCACTTTATGCGTCGTTCCCGAATGTTCCTGGACATTATGTGACAATCAGAGTCATCTGATGACTTTTTCCAGCTAAGTTGCGATGCAGCTGGAAAAGTTGGCCTGACCGTCACAAAAGTGCACTTCAGCCGGACGGATGTTGGCGTACGGTTCCTCGGCTAATTTTCCCGACGAAAATGTGAGGATTGAGGAGTAAACCAGCCGCTGACCCTGAGGAAATTTTTGCAAAGCTCAGGAAGCTTATCAGAAGTTAAGGGTTCTTTCCAGAAGTTAAGGCAACTTCCCTGAAATGCAGGGTATTTCCCAGAAATTCATGGAATTTTCCATCAATTGAGGCAGCTTCACCTGAGTTCAGGCAAATTCCCTGAAATGCTGGGTATTTCCCAGAAATTCAGGAAATATTCCATAAATTCAGGGAGCTTCACATGAAGTAAGGGAACTTACCAAAAGTTAATGATTCTTCCCAGAAGTTCAATAAACTATCCAGAAATTCAGGGAGCTTTTCAGAAGTTGAGAAAACTTATCAGATTGTTTTGGGTATATCTCAAAATTTCACTAATTTACTGAAAATGTTCAGGGAACTTTCAGAAGTTAAGTGTTCTGTCCTGAAGTTCAAGGCCAAAATTCAGGATACTTCACAACAATTAGGAACTTCCCAAAAACAGTTCAGGAACTTGACAGAAATAAACCGTTCTTTCCAGAAGTTCAGACAATTTCCCAGAAATTCAGAGAACTTCCCAAAAGTGGAGGGTTCTTCCAGAAGTGCAGGCAGCTTCCCAAAAATTCTGAGAACATACAAGAAATTCAGGGAATTTTCCGAAAAATCAGGAAATTTTCCAGAAATTCTGGGAATCATCCAGAAACTCATGGAACTTCACGTAAGCTCAGGGAACTTCCCAAAAGTTAAGGGCTCTTCCCAGAAGTGCAGATAGCTTTCCATAAAATAAGAGAACGTCCCATAAGTTCAGAGAACTTTCCAAAAATGCATGAAGCTTTTTAAAAGTTTGCGGACCTTTCTAGAGGTTTAGAGAACTTCTCAGAAAATTATGAAACTTCCCAGAAGAGTAGGGAGCTCATAAGAGTTCAGAAAAAAAACTAGTAGGTGTTCAAGAAACTTTTTTGAAAATCAGAAAACTTCCCAAAATTTCAGGAAACATCCAAAAAGATCAGAAAACTTACCCAAAGACCAGGAAACTTTATTTCAGACGTGCTGAGAGCGTCCCTGAAACTCAGAGATTGTGGATATTGAAGATCTGCTATTGTATTCTCATGTTTGGTGTAGAACTTTCGGCTACGTTGAAAGCAATTTCCCACTGGTGGACATCCGTCAGCTCTCAAGATGAGCTATGTCTGCTGGAAACGTGTATATGAACTTGGTGCAGTTTGCAATCACCGGCTAGCGGAATGACTTTTAAAGGGTGTATTCGATAAAAATGGCACACACATATATACTCATCAAAATTAAACTGATTATCGGATTTTCTTGAAATTTTCAGGGAATGAAGAACTACTAATGAGTTTTGATTTACAACATTTGTTTTATTCAATTTCGTCTCCCATCCTGAATGCCCGCACCTTCCTTTTCACTCCACCCATCAAATTTTGTACAACCGATTTTCCCAGTGTTTTTGTTGTTTTTACCCAAATTTTCTTCAATTCTAGCTCTGTTTTTATAGTTTTGGGATGTTTGCGAAGTTCCATTTCCATAATTGCCCAGAATTTTTCAATTGGACGAAGTTCCGGTGAATTTGGTGGGTTCATATCCTTTGGCACAAAATTGACTCCGTTGGCTCGGTACCACTCCAATACGTTTCGAGCGTAGTGGCAGGATGCTAGATCAGGCCAAAACAGAGTTGATCCTTTGTGCTTCTTAATGAATGGCAAGAGACGCTTCTTAAGGCACTCTTCCGTGTAAATCGCACCGTTTATTGTTCCGGAAGTGATGAAGGGAGCACTTATTTCACCACATCCGCAAATCGCCTGCCAGATTAGAAACTTCTTTGCAAATTTCGATAGTTTCTTCTTTCGAACATCCTCCGGAACATCGAACTTCGACTTGGCAACGAAATATTCTTGCCCAGGAAGTTGACGGAAGTCGGCCTTGACGTATGTTTCGTCATCCATCACGATGCAACCGGATTTGGTGAGCAGCTTCGTGTAAAGTTTCCGGGCGCGGGTTTTCGCAGTGATGTTTTGTTTTTCATTCCGGTTTGGGGCTTTTTGCACTTTGTAAACATGTAACCCAGCACGCTTCATGATTTTCTGAACAAAACCGACTGACACCTTCAGTGGTGCTCAGGTAGATGCTTGCAGCGGGCCAAAATGAAATTTTGCGCCAATGCCACGGGCCGCAATGAGTTATTTTTAATGGCTTAAAATAATTAATAAAAAACAGCTTATTTTGAGGACACGTTACTAGTAGATGTACCTGAAATGTAAAGCAATGCTCTTTCTTCCAAAAAAAAAAATTACAAACAACAAAATGTAGATTTATATCACATTCAATTTATTTGAAAATCAATAAAAAAAACTTTTCGCATTTTAATACATAATTCACTTACACTTTTCTTGAGCAAGCTTATCGAGATCAGCCTTCATGCTAGAGGTCGAAATACGCAATGAATTGTCCAAATGTTCATCACTTATCTTATTTCTTGCTTTTGACTTTACTTGCTTCATCACGGAAAACAGTTGTTCACAAATGTATGTGGATCCAAACAAAGAAGCTACGAAAAGAGCATGATTTCGCAGCTCTGGGAAGCGCTCTTCCGGAACAAATTTGGCATAGAACTCCAACAAATCATGTCGATCAAATTTTTCTCGCAGTTCCGTGTCGCACTGTAACTCAATTAGTTCCATTTGGATATTATCTGGGGCTTGTTCAGCATCAACACTGAATGGAGCAGAAAAAAGTTTTAGAATTTTGTCATGCGCTTTGAAATCTCCAAATCTACGAGAAAAATCATTTTTCATTGTTTGGAGTGCGTCAACGTATTTTTTAGTCAACGTCACATTGCATTTTCCGAGAGTAGGGAAATGGGCAAAATTTAGAATTTTCATCTGTTTCTCCCACAACACGAGTTTGTTTTCAAATGTACTGATTTGATTAAACATGCTGTGCACCAATTTGCCTTTACCCTGGAGACTTAAATTCAAATCGTTCAGGTGCGTTGTAATGTCAGTCAGGAAAGCCAGATCTGTCACCCACTCCGCATTATCGAAAAACTTCACTGATTTACCTTTGCTCTCCATGAATTCGACGATTTCTTTCCGAAGATCAAATACGCGTCGCAGCACCTTTCCCCTGCTCAGCCAACGTACCTCAGTATAATATGGTACGTCACCATATTCTGCATCCGTGTCTACTAGAAGAGCCTGAAATTCTCGATGGTTCAATGCGTGCGATCGGATGAAATTAACTATTTTGATGACATCTTTCATGACATCTTTGAATCCCACGCTTTTGGCGCAGAGGTTCTCCTGGTGCACGATGCAATGGTACTGGGAGAATTGCTCTGACACTTCTGGTAATTTTCGAAGATGGGCAATTGCACCTTCATGTTTTCCTATGAATAAACATTTTTTTTTCAGTAATAAAATGATTAAGCACAGAGAACAGACAAACAAGCTCAAACATAATTCATAAATAAATAAATAAATTTAAACATACATAAATGTATGAAGAAAAATACCTAAAATTTAACACCATCCTTGGTACTAAATTTTCCAAGGCCGTAAATCTGATAAAGCTGAATATTTTGCATCAATTTGTATGCAACCCTTCAAGTAAGAAGTAAATAAACTTACGGCCTGATGCCAGCGCCAAATACATCAAATGTCCATAATAAATGTGATAATGCCAGTACTGTCAAAAGGCGACGTTCAAAATAGCACAACATTTTAGGCAAGAATTTTAAGGAGCTTGCACGTCTTTACACTGCGGTATAAGCTTGAATAATTTAAATAAGATGGAAAACAAAATACATACCACACATAGCGGGAGCTCCATCGGTAACAACTCCGGACATTTTCTTCAGCGGTAGATCAAACTTTTCTAGAACAGCGCACAGAGCATTAAAGATATCAATGCCCTTCGTCGTTCCTTTCATGGGGAAAAGGCTTGCCAATTCCTCAGTCACCTCAAATTTCTTAGATATGCCGCGGATAAAAACTGCCAATTGAGCTGTGTCAGATATATCCGTGCTCTCATCCAGCGCCACTGAATAAAATTCAAAGCTGGCAACTTTTTCCTTCAAACTCAACACAAGATTTTCAGCAATGTCTTCAACCCGCCTGGTGATGGTCGCCCGCGACAAACTCACTTGCGCAAAGATGCGACTTTTTTCGGGACAAATCATTTGAACCACAGCTTCCATACATTCCTTAACAAACTCGCCATCAGAAAATGGCTTCGAATGGGAAGCGAGTTTTTCTGCGATAATGAAACTTGCCTTTGTGCACAACTCGTTTTCTTGCTTTCTTCTCACAAAAAAGTTTTGCTGGCTACTCAAATTTCCCCTGAACTCAGCACATTTTTCAGCCCGCGCCACACCGACATATTTATCCATTTTTGACGCATGTTTCGACTCGTAGTGACGCTTCACATTAAATTCCTTCATAACTGCAACAGCTTCGTTGCAAATCATACACACCGGTTTTTGATTAATGCACGTAAAGAAAAACATTTCAGACCACTTCTCCTGGAAAACACGTCCTTCATCAGCCACTTTCCGTTTTTTGCTAGTGCTGGCTTCCATTTTCACTGAATAATTGCTCGAAACTTCTCAGAACTACGCACGCGACTACAGAACGGAACCAATTGACAACAGACACTGAATGGTGAAAGTGAATGAACCTGTGGTTGCGGGAGCGAAAATATGACTGCATTCTCTCTTTCTTTCTATCCCGCCTTTTTGGTCATTCATCATCTGTGTAACAAGCACGGTAAAAATTGTTCACATAAAACTATGAGAATCACAATTATTGCACAGTAAGAAATGCAACTCAAATCGAACAGCAAATAGCTACATATTCAATGAAGTTCTCATATTTCTCAAATGCTATCGCGGGCCGCAGATTGACCGCCCGAGGTTGCTACTCCGTTATTGCCAGATCAGCTGTAATTACACAGAGAACCAACAGATGATGCTTGGGGCCAACATACATCCTCAATGTGTAAAAACTGGTGATCCCAAACCAAGGCAATACCGGCGCCGGCCTCGCCCGAATGCAGGTCAAGTAGGGAATGGGTAGGAATATGTTGACGTGATACTCGTTTTATTGGAAGCCGAGATCACCTCTGCACTTCCACGAGAAATCACTGGGATGTTGGATAAAATGGTTGGGTTTGCAGCGGGATTCGTTTTGGTAAACGGTGTGCTGAATTCAACTGACGTCGACAGCGAATAAGATATTTAACTATGTTCTCGATTTATTCTCTGTACAGAGATGCACATTAAAGTTATTCAAATTTTGGAACCGATTTAAACCAACAGTAAGGATGCTGTTGGGGCCACTCACAGGTGTGGGTGGTTTATTTCAGTAGCCTACAAAAATATGTTAGAACATCGAGTTTGAGGACCGATTTAAACCAACAGTAAGGATGCTGTTGGGGCCACTCACAAGTGTGGGTGGTTTATTTGAGTAGAATACAAAAATATGTTAAAACATAGAGTTTGAGAACCGATTTAAACCAACAGTAAGGATGCTGTTGGGGCCACTTACAAGTGTAGGTGGTTTATTTGAGTAAAATACAAATGTTTGATAAAATATCGAGTATGAGGATACTTGAAGTTTAGAAATACAATTGCAAAAAAAAAAATCAAAAATGTTATTCTGAAATTCTGCAAAACAAATTGGCATAGCATAGAAATTAATCCAACACATACTCAAGAGAGATGCAAAGAACTCCATGACCCCTCACACGTGTCACAGGAAATGAAGTGTCAAGAGGAAGAGCACCATCAATGAGAACCGCCCGACAAGTGTTACGGGTGATCAAAAATGTAGAAAAACGATCATACTTGACACGCAGCAAACTAGCGTCGGAGATCTGCTTAAAATCAACATTTATATGAACAAATTCAACAAGAACAAACACATGAAAGTTAACAATCACATGAAAGTTAACTGACTCAAAATGACGATCGGACGTAAAAAAAAAATCACCAAACAATAGATGTCACCTATAAAATAAAAATTAAACCACAACAGCACATGGATTGATTGTAAAACAAGTGATAGAAATGATAGTAGTAACAAACAACGTAAACCCAGCAACAACATACACAACACATAGCGTGGGTTAGGTGGGCCAAAACCTAAAAAAGTCGCGCAAATGCGCAGCCGAAGATGAAAAACATTACCAAGCCGAGGAAAGGCAAAACCAACACATATATCAATTACACCCAGATAAACCAAAAATACTGAAAAAAAAAACATCGAACGGTGCACAAGAGTGCACCGAATAAACGTCAAAATGTAAAATACCACAGATAACATGCAAGAATAACAAAAGAAGGGGAAGGTGTTTTAGATAGGAGAATGTATGAGAGGTGTTGTTGAATTCAGTTTGCCCTTCCTCAGAAAGAAATTGTTTCATATATTTCTCTGCCCTTTCGACGCAACTCCCTGCCTGGGCACTAAACCAACTTACTCATCGCAAGGATTATACATTTCGAACAGCAAAAACGCACAAAACCCTTAGTAGAAGAAAAGGGAAACAGACAGAAAAAGATAAGGAAAAAAACAAAAACGATATGAATACACATCTGTGTATACAGCGCATTCGCATTCCAATGAACAATTCAATTTTTCAATATTTCATACTACCGGAGCCGTAATATTCAAATACAATACTTAGCTGAATGTTTGATCCGGTATCCAATTGCAGAAATAGGCAATCATGCACACAACAAAACTCCCGGCCAGTGTGTTGGTGCCATCACAAAACGACCCCGCGGCGATTGTATTGGTGCCGACCAGCCGCCAATCGTTGGTCGCGCAAAAATTTAACATCACCACCACAACGACAGCAAAGAAGCCATCCAAGATAAATGACCTCCCCGGAAAGATTTAAACATGATTTTCGTCCCGGATCTGGCACTTTCCCCGAAAATTTCAACACTTTCCACTGCACCGGTTATAGCACATCACTTTACCGCCGCTGCCGAACTGGTTGAAAATTATTTTCTTCAAATTATGTGAAAACTAGCGAAAAAAAACTGACAGTAGAGAAAACACGTCCGCTCGCGGCAAAAGCACACTTCGATCCGAAAGAAGACAAGAAGAAATAAGGAGATGCCAAAGAGGAGATGCAAAAGATGAGATCAAGACGACATGGAGAAGAGGCTGAAGAATGAAGCAGGAAAACAAACAGAAGAATATTTACAAAACAAAAACAAAAAGAAGAAAAGTATTCAAAAAAAGAAGTAGAAGCAAAAGTGAAAGAGGGAAAATAGAAGAGCATAAACGGATGAATCCAGCGAAATATTAAAGAGGTTGTGTGGAACGATAGAAGAAATTGAAACAAAGAAAATAAGCAACAGGATGGAAGCAGAAAAGAAATCATAAGATAAGTACAAGCAGCTAGAGCTTTAACTGTCAATAACTAAATCCACTAACTAACACGAATACACCTTGTTGTAAAAAAAAAGATGCGGTCTGGGCCTCCCAAAGTGTGAGGTTGGTTTCTGATTGGGAAGGCAAAGTATTTTCAGTAACGCTAGAATGTCAATTTGGACTGATTTATGTCAACAGTACGGATGCCGGGGTCTCTAACAAAGTGTGATGCTGTTGGGGTCACTCAAGAGGTGTGTTGGTGATAAGGTAATTTTTAGTGTCGGTCGAGAGTCGATTCAGACCGATTCACACCAACCAGGAGGATGCTGTTAGGGCCTTTCACAAAGTGTGAAGATGAATTTTCGTTGGGAAGACAAGATATTTTCAATTATAAGAGCCGATGTGGAGCTCGGCATTAAGTTAGTGCTATAATTAAGTTACAGGCGATTGCTGCTTTCTCCAAGACGATTTCGGACCGATATATTTTTTTTAAGCAGAATCTTGCTCACTTTCAGATTTGCGATTTGTTAACACAAAAAGAAAGCACAGTAAAATATTGATTCTGCAGAGCTAACTCTACTGAGATATGTATAAAGAAAAGAACGGGATAAAAATTGAAAGATTTTACACATCCTTAATCACTCCCAAATACACTGATTCGCCGTTTCAACATACTGTCTCGAAGAGTAGTCTGAATGTGGTCTGTGGTCTCAGGAATTTAAAAAATTTTGCATTTAAAAATCTTTGACTTTTGAGCGTAAACACTTTTTTACACAAACTTCAATCGCCGATTTCCAGAAAATAAAAACATACACTCTGTCCAGTTCGCTTAGGACCACTTATGTTTTTGGGAAAATTCAAATAACATTTTAGAAATTTTGAAAGAACTGTTGATGTTCTATTGAGTTCATCATGTTTACATTATATTGTAGTCATTAAGTTGCAACTTTTGAATGCAGATAAAGCTCATAAACAGTGTATATAACATGTCAATAATCAGTTGCCCTACCGTTCCTGTTAATAACTTGGAGCATACGGTTCGGCATACTGTTCACCAAGTTTTGGAGGAGAGTGGCGTACTGCCTTCCTTCCGCATAAATCCTGCGTACCATGATCCCCCAGAGGTTTTTGCACAGGGTTTATATCTGGGGACCGGGCTGGCCAGTCAAGCAGATCTATTTTATCGTCCTTCATCCACTGTTTTGTTTCCTTGATTGTGAGAATAGCACCGTTATCCTGCTGAAAAGTAAACTTTTTGCGCCGTAATCTACGCACGAAAGGTAGCAGACGTGTTTCAGCATCGTGATTTAGTCCCTGCTATTCATCTTGGACGAAGGCGGGTGAAGGCGATTTAGAGTTTACCGGATGCAGAATAACCGATCCATGTCATATATGAACCTCCTCCAAAGTTCCGGGTCGAAAAATATTGCTCATTCTTCGTCAAATCGCGCCAGTATCCGTTAAAACGATCGGCGCCGTCCAGATTAAACTTTTTTCGTCGATAAAGATCGTCTGCGCAAAAATAAAAAGTATTCACGATAAATAGCTGTTCAAAGTATACAATATACACAATTTAAATCACACAGCATCAGGGATCTGGCTGATAGCTTACCGTATCCCACTGTCGATTCATATTGTTCCGTGCAAATTTCAAGCGTTTTTCGTTGTGAGGCGGAGCATTTAATGAACGGACTTTTGATCAAAACCTAACCAACAGTTCCCGGAAAACATTCAAATTGAGTTCCTGCTTGATTTGCCTCTTCAATTTTGAAAAATTCAAAGCGATTCTGACAATCCTACGTTTGTCTTGTTCGGAAAGCTTCGATCGGTGAGGCTGCATCACAGTTTGACCATATCCTACTGGATTTTTCCAATAGTTGAGCACCACATGATGCGATCGACCGAGTCGGCAAGATATTTCTCTAATGCCGACTTTTCCCCGACGGAATGCTTCAATTTTACCTTTTTCCTTATCGGTGAGTGCTTTTCCCCTCGACATTATGATTTTTAGCGCCACAAAAAACTCAAAACTCACGAAGCAAGCAAGTGGTTCTAACTTAACTGGACACCGAAAAACATGTTTACGACTGGATAAACACAGATCCTGAATTGTACATCTGTCACCACTACTTCATTATACTGCGTTCACTTATACAAACATTATACAACCGAGTAAAACCGAGTGCTCAAAACATAATTTATTCTTCATCATATGGAGAAAATATCGGGTGGTCCTTAGCTAACTGGACAGAGTGTAGTCTCAAAAACTAACATTTAAATCAAGTGCAGAACTGCTTCCTATATGAATTGGTTGAGATTACTTGTCATATTTAGCTTGCATTTGCGAGAAATCTACGATTGAAATGTTTGTTTACTAAAGCATTTACGCCCAATACAAGAAGTACTCCGGATTTGTTTCTATTAGGGGATTGCATGCTTTGCATGTCTGACATTAGATGCATGAAATTTCTTCCAGCGCTCTTCTATTTTGATGCCTGTGATTGCCAGTGGCGGACGAAATCTCCACCGTCAAAATATGAATTCTGTTTGGCGCAGCAATAATAAATAGAGAGGTAAGGAGCAAATAAATGTCAACAAACAAACACGTCAGATGTGTGAACGATGCTGAGGAACATTGAACTCTGGACTCTGCATAGCTTGCATATGCGGAAAATAAATCTCCATTGAAATTGACCACAAATCATTGAACACTGAATAATCATGGTTGAAATATTGCAAAAGACAGAAAATATAGTTAAATCAACGGATGTATATCAAGTCATACTGAGCGTTCAACAGCTTAGCAATAGTAGTTTTTATTTACAAACATACTGATTTTGTGGTAATATAGGGTGTCCCAGAAAGTTTAACCACGGTTTCTCCACGAAACTGGATGTCGTAAGG
The DNA here is from genome assembly GCA_024533555.2 of Aedes koreicus. Taxonomy (NCBI): domain Eukaryota; kingdom Metazoa; phylum Arthropoda; class Insecta; order Diptera; family Culicidae; genus Aedes; species Aedes koreicus. The sequence goes on from JAHHFK020001912.1 coordinate 305,689, forward strand.
CAGCTGATTTATACTGTGTGCCTTTGTTTACATTCCGAAAAACAAGTTTGGAACTGAATGTTTGCAACGAAATCATCAAATTGCGAGGCATTTCTCCCGTAAAACGTAAACTGATTGTGCACAAATGATGCTCTGTTCCAAATATTTCAGTAAGTCAACAGGTGAAATTGGAAAGTTTGAGTACACAGTTTTAAAGGAGCATTTAATTTTCTGCGTTATCTAATGCACATAAAGGGAATGCTAGATTTGGCATAAATTAATGGAATCTTTCATGTGAATTTAAGCCAGATATCGCTGGAATCAGGACACTTGTAAGGAAGATTGCAAACAATATTGTATGCTGTATGAAAGATTGCAAACAATTGTGTTGTTTACGCTAGCTGTGGTTAGCAATTCAACGAAGGGAAATTTTACGGGTCTGTTAAAATTTATGTTATTTATGTTTTTCTGAGTATCGGAGTGGATCGAAATGCAAATGAAAGTTTGATGAGGATTGTAGGTTTGCAGACACACCGTAATGTGGTCGAGCACCAGGACCAATGGAAGAAAAGATGGACCTGAAGCTCATGATGGCTTTTTCATATAAAGAAGTCAGTTCTGTTTGAGGTGTTGCCTTGTTGCTTTGAAGACGCACGTCACACGTGCCAAGGCAATAATTCATTTAAAAACCTTCAAGAAGCATAAGATGCCAAAAAGGAGTGAAAAGTAGGCTACGACCACAAAGCCGCGTGCTTGAAAGCTGTATGACGGTCTACTGTGTGGAAAATCGTCGTGTATTGTCTTATGTAATGAACCACGAAAAATGACCTTTGCGCTGAACTGGCCGGCTTGACGTTGCGCAGGGGCTCAATAGGGATTCTTTGTCAAGACCCGAATCTAAGAGTCGGTTCCATTGTGGTTATATCACATAAATAAATTTTTCCACAGTAATTATCTACACATTTTAGCATGAAGCAGCATGACATAATGGCTAAATTTGTTTTTCAGCACTTCAAAATGGAGACGCTGGTTGGCGTAGAATGGGCAATGTTGTCAATTTGACAATAGCAAAGTGACTGAAGATCATGTACAAGCAGGGTATATATTCCATGCTTATTTAATTATTAATTTCAGCACGGTTTGGGATCATCCTTGCATCTCATCAAGATCAGTGAAGGGCTTAATGTCTTCCGACGATATACAGTGAGTTTGCTAACCCTTTTTTTTAACAAACCAAAATCCTAATGTGTATTGCTTACTGTTCATTTCCTGTAATAAGAGCGCTTCGTTGGAAGGAGATTCTCTATCCTTTCCGTGGGTTTCGTGTAAGTGCTTCTGCTTACGGGTCCAAACTCCCGTTTTTGGCCCTTCATACACTGGAATAGTGAGAATAACAGGTATGTACAGTTTGATTTTCCCATAAGGAGGAACTGTACGCCATGGCAAGTCCTGCACTGCTGGTGGCTTCCTATCACATCATATGATGAACCATGAAACATGAAACGTTACACCATGCGTAAAAGCCAGGACGTCGAAAGAAAGCAATGGTTTGGCAAGCTATTTGCGAATACGGAATGTGGTCAGAGTCGTTTGTGACATCATTTAATATTTATGTATTTCGTCAAGGAAAGTAGACATACAATGGTAACAATGTTTTACTAACCAACCAACAGTATTTCTATTATCTTTTAGATGAGATTTTATTTGTTCTTTAGAAGACAAAGTTATGGCAATAATTTCGCAATGCCATTTTTTGCATAATTTGTTCTGTATAATTTTTCTAAGAATAATTTACGTGTTCTAAGATGCCGGCTGGAATTTTAAAAATTCAATTGCGAGAGTAGTACTTCTGATTTTATACGATGTGAAATAATGTCATTGATGTAGAAAAGCATTGCAAATTCGCGGCGTTCGTGGAGTGTCTTTAAATTGGTGGGGGTGCAGGGTGCTTCATAAAATGGAAGTGGAAATACAGTCCAAATCAATTTTCCTGGGGGATAAAAAAGAAATTGTTTGGGGGGGGTTTGTGTTGTGTTGTATAGGTACACGGTGTTCAATAAGTTCGGATACACTTTCAAAATTTGTTAAAAAAAATGAAAACATGTTTTTTTATTTTTTGGATTTATGTTATTGAAAGCTATGTTTACAAGGAACGTTCACAACATTTCTCTTGGAATGACCCCCCCTTTGTACTCCTTAACGAGCTTCAAACGTTTCTCGAACGCGTCGCAGGCGGCACGCACGGACTGCATGGGCATTTCGTCCCAGATTTTGAGAACTACCGTCTTGAAATGATCCAAAGTGCTGACCTTGTATTCGTTCAGCTTCGCCATCATATAGGACCAAACAAAAAAGTCGAGAGGATTCAAGTCCGGGGAGCTGGGAGGCCACAAAGTTTTGTCCAGAAAGTCGGTTAAATTGTCCCGACACCAGGCTTGAACCACATTTGCCGTATGGGCTGGTGCACCGTCCTGCTGGAACACGTAGTGCTCATCGCCGTAGAGGCTTCGGAGACTGGGGGCAACAACCTTTTCCAAAACCTCAGTTTTGTAGTACGCCGCGTTGATTTTGACGTTTTTTTCAATAAACACCAAGGGTAGCTTACCACGTTTGCATACTGCCCCCCAAACCATCACCGACGCGGCACTTTGGAACCGAGGGATGTTTATATTGGATTCAGGAATGCTGTCCCTCGATGGCGCCCACACCCGGTCATTTTGCACATTGTGCGGCTGCTGCAGCACGAACAGTTTCTCGTCCGAAAAAACAAACTCCTGACCAGCGTGCCGAGAGAGGATCCTCTTAGCTCGATCCAACCGCTTTTTGCTGGTAGCCTCCGAAACGCCATGGACCTTACGTTTTTTGTAAGGCCTGAAACCAAGGTCCTTGGTGAGTATGGTGTGAGCGGTTCCAATGGAAACGTTGAGATCTGCAGCCGTTTTCCGGATTGAGCGGTTCTTTTTGCGCCGAATTCACTCCCTCACGATCTTGATGACCCGTGGCGTCCTCGCTGAACGCGGCCGACCGGATCTCGCACGGTCATTGGTCGAGGACGTCTCCCGGTATCGCCTGATGGTCGTGTAGACAAAGTTCCGCTTGACCCCATGCGATTTCAGCAGCCGGAATATATCGCCGGGTCGCTCACCGTTCAAAAAACGCTTAATTACGAAGTCCCGATACTCTTTCATCGCGCGTAACAAACAAACAACAACTAACAGAATGTCAACACCGCGCACATTCGGTAGCGTATGAATGAAGCTAAAGCTGACATCAATACCAATGCAGAATATGTACATGGCGCATACCTACGCAATGATGAAAACTTGTATTCGAACTTATTGAACACCGTGTACGTATTCCATACAAGGTGGCAGTATTCTAAAATGGGCGTTCATATGTAAGTGATGAATAATTTAATGGTGGATGGGTCTTAAAAGTTGTGGCTGAACCTCTTTATGAGCCAGCATAATATTGTAATGCGGGGTGATGTTAGGGTTGGGGAGGGGGAACCAAGGGGGGGGGTCTTTTTTGTTGTAATTTGGTTGGGGTTGGATTTTTGGTGGGGAGGGGGGTGGGGGTGGGGGCGACCTCGTTGTTTTTTGTTGGGGGGGGGGGGGTATATATAGGTGGGCTGAGACAATGAAGACTGATACGTACATCCGGGAATGCTTGAATCGGCGTTTGCTGCCAATGATCAGGAAGCATGATGGTCCAGTATTGTTTTGGCCGGATTTGGCATCTGTGCATTATGCGAAAGACACCATAGCATGGTACGACGCCAATAAAGTTCAATACGTGCCGAAACTTATGAATCCTCCGAACTGTCCTCAAGCCCGACCAATCGAGACATTTTGGGCTCTGAACAAGGCATATCTAAGGAAACATGTTAAAGCAGCAGATACCATCGAAAAATTTGCGAAGGACTGGAAAAAAGTGTCTAAAACAATTGCGAAGGAGTCTGTGCAGAGACTGATGAGCAGCGTTAGGGCAAAAGTGCGTTCCTTGGCTTATGATTAACGATAATAAGATTTTTTTTTATATGCTACTGAGAGAGAACATTATAGAGAAATGATTCATGAAACCAAAATAAAATTTCCTCCAAAAAAATTGTTTTTATCTTGATTTTTAATCGGTTTATTGGCTCACTGCTTTACAACCCCATTGGGCCCAAGTACACCTTAGAGCAACCCATATTTTTGCGTTTCGGTACTGGAATCTGTGTTTTTGTTTTGATTCGTTGTGTTATTTTGACAACATATTTGAAAGGTTATTCGATGGGAGTTGTTTGTAAAGGTTACAAGTTTGGTAAAGATTTGTAGCAGTGGCAACTCATTTTGTATTTAAATTCGTCCAGGAAAGAGGACCGATGTGCTAGATGCACTGAATATACCAAGCACTGACTCTCAGTGGTCAGTCAAAAACCTTCCATCTATGATATACCACTACCAAAAACAACACACGAATCAAACCATTCGAAATAGAAAACCTTCAGATCGTGAACTTGGGTTGCTGTGGTGATATTGACAATCAGAAGATTGTAGTGATGGCTCAATTCGCCCAAAATGGGTCAGTGATCTCAGTCGGAGTTAGGACGACACACGGACGTAGCACATTCAAGCAATGTGAGTGTGTTATTGTTGCACATTTAACTACGCACCAGCGAATGGAATTAAAGAGGGTAGAGCAGCTGAACGCACGGAACCACGGAATAAAGTTCAAAACGTATAGCCCCGATAGTGTACGAACGCAGGGACTACAACTACCACTAGCGGGATTAACAACAACAACAACAACAACAACAACAACAGCCCATACAGGCGGCCGGAAATATGTTGTTCAGTCGAGTTTTAGCGTATGTCAGCGGAACAATTTGCAGCGGACCATCCAGCTCCATTTGTGGGATCCATATTTCATTGCATCATCAGGTCTGTTTGAACCGCCGCCACGAAAGTAGACCGAGGTTTCGAACCGATTTCATTGAGGGTTTTGTCCCGGCTGTGGTTCGGTCGGGCGGACGTTCCAGAGAATGTGCATCACTATCCTGTCCGATGAGCCTAATTTATAGCAGACTGGCTGGTCTGGTCGGGTAGCTACAAATTAACCTTATCACTGTCAATGTCTGATATCCCCTTCCCTTCTCTTCTTTGATTCGAAATAGCAAGTAATCCTACTAAAGTCTGGGTAGTGAAGCCAAGAGGTAAAGTTTGGAATTAGATCAATCACTGAAAACTAGCTACCTAACGTGGGAGAGATTTGTTTTTCCAAAAGGAATACATTCCGTTTCATTCTGCTCGGTGAGCTAAGGAAGCACGGAGAATTTGGAACACTCGCAATCAATCAGGATGAATGAATGTACACAAAATCCGATGGATGGATTCATCAATCAAACTGATCGGCTACGGTTGCATTCGGCAGCGTTGGGCGAAGGAGGTGCCCTATATAATGCTAGTTTTCGTATTTAAGATAATGCATATTCTACTTGGTGGCATATGGAAGTGAATGGTATTGATTTTTCTTCAAAAACTTTAAACGATAGTTGCTTGAAAGTTGAATCAACCGATTGATTTTTTTAAAGAATAATACGCATGTCTTGACAGTGAATTGGGTATAACTGAAAACAAACACAGAAAATGAAAATTGAATCTAAAAAATTAACATAGAAACAGTAAGTTAAAGGTCGCTGGAATACAAAAATGGCCGCCATCATGGCTGATTTGCATCATCACTTCGAATTTTTGTAGGCGCAAGTCAAAGAAACTACAAAGGTTTCACTAGCCCAACTTTCATAGGATTCAAGCTGCACTGCAGCAACAATTCTTAACGATTTGACCAGCAAAACCTTTGTAGTTTATTAGATTTTTGCCTTCTAAAATTCGAAGTGGCGATGCAAATCGGCCATGATGGCGGGCATTTTTTTGTATCTGCGACCTTCAGTTTTTAATGAGACTGGATTGTCAAAGAGTCTAAACGTCAGAATTTGAATGAAAGGTCAGAGGTATGATTCTCCTTTTTGTATTGCAGGCTCTCTAGGTCTACTGATGGTATATGTTTACGTTTATAACCAAAAATCAGTAGAAAATAAAATTTTGAATTTTGAAACAACGCGAATTAAATAAAAATCTGCTGGGCAATGAATTTTGTCAACCAGAAAAACCATCACAATGTACAGTTCATATTTCATAAATTATTTGGGGGATTTGCTTCAAATCCACACCGTTTGAAAGAAACATGTTTTTTATGCGTTCTGTAATGAATATATATGGAATGTTTGAGTTGGCGAACATTCATGAGAAACTTCCTATAAATTTAGGCCAGATATCGCCAAAATCTTGTATTTTGTATGAAAGATTGTAAACAAATTTGTTGTTTACGGTTGCTTATGCTTGCGATTGAACGACGGGAAATTTTACGCCTCAGTTGAAATTCATCATTTTCTTCTGTGTACATCCGCATTGAGGTGGCAGTGAAAATGACTGCCTTAAAATTTTCAATCGAAACATGTGAGGCTTGTTCGTCACAAAATCTGGGCACATTAAATTTGGAATAAAACAAATTTGCTGTTAGTTCAATCCAAGATGCATTGTTTATTCATTTAATTGTGCATTATTGATCATCTTAAAACTAATTACAGCTACTTAAATATTGTACGAGGAGAAAATATGAACTTTATATGTGTTTACTCGCGATTAGGGGGTCTGTGGAGACTTTTCTGCAAACGTTTGTATGTCTTTGTGTAAGTTTTTCGAAATTTTTCTATAGTTGTGGCGTGTTTTTTATATAGTGGTTGTTTTTTCTTCACGAGAGCCCACTCCCGGTGGTAGATCGCAACTGCGGGGTGGTGGGTGGGCTTGCCTTTTTCGGTGAAACATGGCCTTCATTCGCTTTAAACCAATCTAAAACATGTTTGGGACAGTGGGGCAGCGAACCTAGTGGTGTGGCCAAAACCTCTAGCGCCGCGTGTATGCTTCCTACAGGTTCGCAATCTTGAAGAAAGTTGTTCAGTTGAAAAAGCGCCATCTTTTGGCGGTTTTGATTAGTTCCTATTTCCTCCGCATAGGTGGCACTCGATTCTATCTTTTTAACGGAGCGTCCTAGAAGGATGGTTTTTTTGGACAAAGTTGTTTATTAGACCATGTTGAGAAATGTTATCGAAGACGTCAGATACCTATTTTACACAAAAAACAAAATATTGGCCAATTTTTCAAAAATACCGCAAAAAGTCGTTTCCACTATTTTTTTGGCGAATAAAGATCTACAATATAAAATGTAAACTTTGAAATATTGTCGAATTGCTGTAAATTCTTCATTTCAGAAACATTTTGCGATATATCATACATGAATACAAATATATTTACAATAATGTTGTAAAATGTTTCAAATGTGTTTTCAAATAACAATTACTCAAAATATAGCAAAAGTAGCAGCCAAATTTTTGGGAGACCTTACTGTAAACGTGGTAGGATTTTTGGAAGCATGTTGTTCAACGGGGACGAGGGTTTTTTTGGAAAATATTTTTTTATTTTTTTTTTTGTTTTGGGGGGGGGATTGTTTTGGTTTTTTGTTAGTGATTGACATATTCTATCGAATGTGGGCATCTTTAACGGCACAGCTGTAGGATGAATGAGAGCAAGATAACTAATTTTACCTTAGTTGCTGATCTTGGACAAAAACGGGTATGTTGTCAACTATGTACAACTTACTTCAGTGTCTCTTACAAATACTCGAGTCATTATTGTAAGCAGTTTTAGAAGAAATAGAATTTTGCACATATTTTTGTACACGTGATTTTATACGTTAAGCGGTACGAAAATTGCATTCATCGTTGTTCATCTTCAACTTTACACTTTAAAAAACATGGTTATAACGCTCAACTCACAGAAATTGTTTCTTTTGATTGAGTAATTCAAAAATCTGGAAACGCGTTACTCGATACATTTTCTCCGACAATATGGAGGATCAAAAAAATGTTTTTTTTTCATGTTGGCAGAGGGGAATCTCACGGTAAAGTAAAGTTAATCAAAATTTGAGATATGTCAATCATTTTTTACTTTTGTGAGTTAAATCACCCTTTTTAACTTCGTGTAATGTCACATAGCGATGAGTTGCCTGTTTAAAGAGTTTAACTGTGGGATTTCATGCTATTACATAGTGCACACTGGTTCTGCTGATCACACGGTTCTAAAAAATTTAATCAATTTGAATGAAATAAACCTAAATATATTAAAATGATATTTTACAAAAAAGCCCTGCTGTTCCCCGTTGAACTACATGCTTTTAAATGTCCAATCACGTTTACACTAAGCTCTCCCAAAAATCTGGCTGCTTCTTTTTGCTATAATTTGACTATTCATGTATGACTTATCGCAAAATGTTTCTGGAATGAACAAGTTGCAGCATTTAGACAATAGTGCAACGTTTACATTTTATATTGTAGATCTTTATTCGCCAAAAAATAGTGAAAACGACTTTTGCGGTATTTTTAAAAGTTGGCAAATATTTTGTTTTCTGTGTAACATAGGTTTTTTGACGTCTTGGGCAACATTTCTTAGTATGATTGAATCGAGCGAACTAACCAAAACCGTCAAAAGATGCCGCTTTCTCAACTGAACAACTTTCTCAAAGATTGCAAACCTGTAGGAAGCATACCCGCGACGCTAGAGGATTTGGCCACACCACTGGGTTCGCTGCCCCACTGTGCCACTATGACAAGATGCCAAATCAGGCCAGAATAGCGAGGGAGGGTCATGGCTGCGTAGAAATGGTAACAATCGTTTCTATAGGCATTCTTTACGGTATATTTCCTTGTTTCTTTGGTTGGATCCTTTAAAATATCGACTTAAACATGTTTTGTTTTTCGTTTAATCACTCCATACAAAAAAAAATGAAGGTCCATAAAAAAAACCGTGACAAGGTGGTCTTAAAAGTCAGTTTTTTGCATGACATAATTAATGTATATTATGTTGTTTTAGAATAATGAAAGACAAATGTTAATTTTGGAAGTTTATTTAAAAAATGTAGCCAAAGCCGCCTGCTTTACCCTCGAAGTAGGGATAGTTAACTGCCATTTATTTTTGAATGAGATTCAAAATTGAGAAGTTATTTAGAATGTGTTCGATATATTGACATACAGCAATTCCATAAAAAAGAGATATACGATCTCTCAGAATTGCATGTTCCATATTGAAAAATTTTCAACCCGTATTTTTCGATTTTGTCATTGAAAATCGACATGGACAAAGATCCAGGCTCTGAGATCCCAAATATGAGAATTGATTTTTGGCTCATACCTTAGCTCTCCAAAGAACTAATAAATTTATAAAAATCACTTTAGATTGATGAGGACGCATGGCTGGCAAGTTACAGTGAACCGCGTGGTGGAATATTCATCAAAAACTAAGAAAATTTAATTTCTGAAAAAATTTAGCTCAAAAACTAAAATACATACATTGCCAGTTTTTGATACGTTATGATAACAAATTTAAACTTTCAATAAAAAAATGAAAACAATTATAATCTATTATTTTTATAATGAATGTTGATAATGTTGATATCCTTTTTAAAAAGAACATTCAAATATATTTAATTTGTGCATTAAGTTGCTGAAATCACGAGTCTACGAGTTCAAGTGGTTCACGAGTTATGAATTTTTGAAAAAAAGAAATGCATTTTTTAAACAGTCAATTTTCCGGACCATTTTTACACAGAAATGGACGCGGTTATGACACACACAAAAAGTACGGGTCAGATATTTTTCTTTAGAGAGCAAAACTACAAATTGTTATGAAAATCGGAGAGATCGTATATGTTATTTTTATGGAATTGTTGCATTTATATTTTCACTTCCCAGATTTATTTAGGACTTTTATAAATTTGGCGATGCTCTTCAACCCGCTGTACCGTAAAATTGGGTGAATAGAAACTGTTCAATACATTAGAAGGTGTATAAAAACACATTGAATTCTATAGTCAAATGTCTAAAACCGAGAAGTGGATGAGTTACAGGAACCCAAAATTCATCGTAATTGGAATGCTTGATTTTCCCGTCACTCTACTTCTCCAAAACCAACCATTAATTAATTACGGACTTGGCGTATTTTCCAACTTGGCGATCCACATTTCACACAGAATGGTTGGGATTTTTTTTCAATAATAGCTACTATCTTCTTTTCCATTTGGCGGGAAAATACTTTTCGGTTTGTTCCGCTTCCAACCTTCCGATCCCCATTCAAAGGCTGGTAAAACAATTTGCAACCCTGAAACACGGTACTTTTTGGTAGTTTTAATTTCTTGGCAAGATCGCGTATTGACAATGTTGGATTTTGCTGCCGTTCGTACAAAATGCATTTGCGCACTTCCACTTGAGTTGGCGCCATTTTACCACATTCAATAAGAATGTTGTACCACAGAAATAAATTGGAGAGTTTCATGTGCCATATAATTGAAACTTTTTAGCGATCCGTGAAATAATTAAAAAACTACATTGAAAGAAAAGAGTTCGAAATTTAACGTGGACACATTAAATTCTGAACTAAATGATCGAAAGGCCAAGTTGCCAAGTCTTGAGCTTTCGTGTCGAAAACGACAACTTGCTAGATGGCTTGGAATCTTAGATCCAGTTTATGTAGGAAGTGCATACGTGTGCATAGTGCCACGTAGTGAGAAAATAAAAGGCTCACCATCCGAAAGACCTAGTTCATGCAAGCATCTTTGTTGAAACCGCCTACTTGCTAAATGGACAGGATCTCGAGATCCAGCTTACAAAGGAAGTTCATATCTACACTAGCGCCGCGTAGTGAGATAATTCTGAAATAAACGGCCCACCATCCGCAAGGTCTAGTTCACTCTCCAAGCATCTTGTTATAAACACCAACTTGCTAGATGACCAGGAACTCGAGATAGCATAGCATAGCATAGCATTAGCATAGCATTGACGTTGGCACACCTCGTGGATGGAGCTACGATGAAGAATAATTCGTTGGGGACATTGCATATCACCTTGAAACGGAACCAGTTGCGGATGTGTATTCTTTACAAAGACACTCCTCGATCGCTGATCTGGCTTTATCCATGCAAACGTTGGCGATTGGGAGGATTTGGTATCTACCTTAAGACGACACGGGGAACCCACGTAGCCTTCAGTAGAAATCAAAGGAAAAGGGAAATGAATAGTTGGAGAGAATAGTTAAACAAAATGCCCTGTTTGGTGTACAGAACAAAACTTTTTTTTTAAATGGTCGTTGGGAGCATCTAGTCTAAGAAGGTTAAGTGATGCTCCATTTGTCTTCAAACGGTTGTGACTTAAGCATTAAATATAGTCCTAGCCTCAATTGGCTTATCGTTATAGCGCCATTACTCGCTCTCTGAAATGAGAAGAATGTCTGAAAATATAAGTACTTGTGGTCGAAGAAACTTTTCAGATTTCTCGGATTGACTACGTTATAATTGTTGTTCATATAAATAAAATACATATTTAATACTAGTGCATCTAAATTTCATAAGACGCTTACTGAAAATAAAAATTGATCCATCCATAATAGATCTAAGATGGCGTCGAAAGAAGAGCAAGTGCGAAAAGGAATTGTGTGCGGTCGCAATGAAAATCCGGATCGGTCAGTAAGAAAACTTGCAAAAAAGATTGGTTTTTCTGCAAGTACTGTCCATAACGTTCTTAAATCTTTCGATATACGTTTGACAATAACCAGCAAGGCTTAGAGCGGCACAAAAACGGATCTCAGAAACCACCAGAAGGACGCGAAGGTGAAGCAAATATTGCAGAAGAGACCAGATCTTTCGGTACGTACTGTGGCTAGAAAAATAAAAATGTCCCCAACTTTCGTGCATATTTCCAAGCACCGGCAAGGTATCAAGTCGTTCAAGGTGAAAACTGTACCGAACCGCAGTGATAAACAGAATGTGACGGCTAAAACGCGGGCTCGCAAGTTGTATCGCGAATATTTGACGAAGTTTTCCTGCGTGATAATGGACGATGAAACTTATGTGCTGTAAGACTTTAAGCAGCTTCCCGGAATGTCTTATTATACTGCCATGCAACGGAACGGCGTTGAGAAGCATTTCAGGACGAGAAGAAAAAGGCCAAGTTTCCCAAATAATATTTGGTTTGGCATGCAATATGTAGGTATGGTAATGGCCCTAATGGCTTGAGTAAACATCAAAAGTTCGTAAGTTTCTTCATGCAGCCTAAATAAGTAACTGTAATTAGTTTTAAGATGACTAATAATGCACAATTAATTGAATTAAAAGTGCATCTTGGATTGAACTAACAGGCAATTTGATTATTCCAAATTTAATGTGTCCAGATTTTGTCGCGAACAAGTCCCAGTTTGGTTGAGCTTCAGTCGCGATTGATTACCTATAATGTCTAGAAGTAGTGATGCTGAATGAGGGTGGAGCTGATCGAAGCCCCTCTTGAGGACTGCTAGAGTAGTGTGGAAGCAGCCGTTTACAACGCAGTACAGGAGGTACCATTGACGGCGCGACTGACTCTACGAGGTGTGTCCGACGGTTTTAGACGAGAAGAATACAGCGAGGGCGATGATGCTGCAGCAAGGAACTCCTCAAAATTCTGGAAGAATAACTAACACGAAGACAAATTCATGTTTTTGCGGGATAAGAAATGCCCCCTTGAGAAGGTGGAGTCCGAGAAATAGAAATGGAACAGTTGTAGTTTCAAAAGTGAAATTTTGCAAAAGAAATGAACGTAGTTTGTGCATGACGGGTGAAAGTGATATTGAATTCGGGCGAGGGAGTCAGAATTCTGGGGTGACGATAGTGCGGCGGAGCGAGAATGAGGATCAATTTGTAATTGGCGAGATGGAAGCTCGAGTTGGAAAAGGAGAGGTGCGGTTGGGTGGACTAGAATAGTAAAAGAGAATCTAAAGACTGTCACGTTAAATTTTGGACATCAAAATAATAGCAGCAAAAAAAAAAATAAACATAATTCAACAAAACCGATTATTTATTTCACAATAATAGAGTTCTTTCTTCATTAGAAACAGTTCATTAAGATGTTAATCCTTCTTTCTGTTACATTCTCGAACTTTCTGTGGTACACCTGTCATCAGGATCCGTACGGTATCCTCAAATAAGCCCGCCATGACGATTCTCCATCTTCTCTTGAAAGCATCAGTACCATTTGCTTTCTTCTTAGTTTCGAAGAGTTTCCGCTTAACTAGAGCCCAACACTTCTCATTTGGGCGAAGTTCTGGACATTTTGATGGATTGCCTGTTTTCGGCACGTATTTGACCTCTTGTACCTTATACCATTCCAGGACGTATTTCGCATAGTGACAAGACGCCAAATCAGGCCAAAACAGGAGAGTCGTGGCTTCTGATAAACGGTAGCAACCGCTTTTGCAGGCATTCTTTCTCGTACACATCCTTATTGATAGTGCCGGTAGATGGTGCAACGTTCCACACAGCGCACGAAGTAATCGATATTCTGTATGAGCTATCTCCAGGCACCGTTATTTCGAGCGGAGGCGATGTCAAATGTCCACCAAGATCGTGTGATTCAACAAACATCTCGTGCGGTTATGTTAAGTTGCAGGTCTATGCCAATAAGCCGCAAACAACCGATGCCCTCAAAGCCAACGTAACTCAAGCCTTCGACGATATTCAGCCCGATTTGGGCACCAGAGTCCTGAAAAATTGAATCTCTCGGATTCATGCCACCAAGCAAAGCCGAGGCGGCCATTTGAACGATGTCATATTCCATAAATAATGTAAAAAATTGGTGTAAACGACTTTTTGCTGAGAATTTTTGCTTGTCCGCACGGTTGGCCACCTTTTCTGACTCTCTGACTTTGCGAGCCAGATTTCGCACAGAAAGATTGGGATTTTTCTCAATAATGGCTACCACCTTCTTGTCCATTTGTCGGGAGCACACTTTTCGATTTCCACTTCCAACCTTCCGATCCACAGTCAACGGATCTACGCTGGTCAAATGATTTGCAATTATAAAGCACGGTACTTTTCGGTAGTTTTAGTTTCTTGGCAAGATCGCGTACCGATAAATTTGAATTTTCGTACATGCGTTTGCGCACTTCCACTTGATTGGACGCCATTTCACTGAATGTGACAAGAAAGTAAACATGTTGTTAAAGCTCGATTCAAAGTAAATCTGGACGCACGGTTTAATACACCACCGCGTCCCTGGTGGTTGGAACAAAAAACGTTTGACAGGCATTTGTTGATGTTTCATTGACAAAGAAATTGGTGAAAAGTTTTTCTCGATTGATCGACGCATCTCGAAATTACGGATCATGGAACTTGAGAAAAGAAAATTAATTGTGCACAAACATCTAGAGAATCCTTCGTGGTCTGCCTCAAAAATAGCAAAAGTGTTAAAATTCCCAAAGTCAACGGTGTGTCTTGTAATCAAACGTTACAAGGATACTCTGAGTGTGGATAGAGCACAGCGCATCTATCATAAAAGTGGCACTAGGGACAAAGAGCTGAGGAGAAAGGTGTTGAGGTACGTGAAAGGCAACCCAGGTGTCTCCATACGTGATTTGGCAAAGAAATACGATTCCAACTTTTCCACCGTGCGTAACATCCTTTCAAGAGAAGGATATAAGTCTTTTTGTGCCAGTAAACATCCGAATCGCTCCCTGAAACAAAATTTAGTGGCCAAAAAGCGAGCACGATTACTATACGAACGAGTTTTGACGAAATTTGATGGCTGTATTTTAATGGATGACGAAACATATGTCAAAATGGATTATAAACAAATCCCCGGACGAAAATTTTACCTGGCAACTGGTCGTGGGGATGTCCCTTCCAGGTATAAATTTGTTTTTGCTGATAAGTTTGCTCGGAAACTAATGATTTGGCAAGGAATCTGCAGTTGTGGCCTTAAAACCAAGGTTTTCATCACATCTCACACAATGACGTCGAAGGTTTACATTAAAGAGTGTCTGAAAAAGCGGATTTTACCCTTCATTCGGCAACACAAGACCAACGTTATGTTTTGGCCGGATCTAGCCAGCTGCCACTACTCTAAGGAGGTACTAGAATGGTATGCTGCAAACAATGTTAATTTCGTCGCCAAAGAGATTAATCCTCCGAATTGCCCTGAGTTCAGACCGATCGAAAAATATTGGGCAATTGTCAAGCGAAAACTTCGAGGATGCGGTAAAGAAGTGACAAATGCACAACAAATGCGTTTAAAGTGGAATAAGTTCGCCGGTACAGTGTCACCAGCGACTGTGCAGATCATGATGGCATCGATCACAAGTAAAGTGCGACAGTTCGTTTGAAACGGTAAAATGTAATAACTTGTTATATATCGTTTGAAAGCTGAATAAATACCCTTTTGTTTGACGTTTTGATCAACCGTGTATGTTGTTTAATTCTTGAGTTATGATCACTTGAATGCGTCCAAATTTACTTTGAATCGGGCTTTAGTAGCTAAAGGTTATAAATGTCTCAATATCATGTAGATGTTCCATGTTGGAACTAGTTAGGTCATATTCTATAAAGAGTAAATTTTTTCTAGCGCTGTTTGCCCCTGGGTGAGCCGTGCTAATAGAAACCTTCGAGAACAAAGTTAATGGACGCCGCGTTATTCAAAACCACGCTATCGGGGAGATTGCTGTTAACTTTATTTTGTATTTCCTGTTATATTTAATTTATTTTCAGTAGTCATTTTTACTTTTGATTCACCATTTAGTACGGAGCAGAATTTTCCTCAATATTACAAAACAAAAAAAAACAAACAATTCGTCAATGATTACATGAATTACGTTTTTTGAAGACCGTTTCCGGAAGATTCAAACGCTGGCACCATCTGCTCGTGGAGAAAAAAGACCCAAATCTAGAAACTTTCATCTGTTATCAACAATAATCAAAAAATCGCGATGAGGAAGTCCATACTGAATACACACTTTTCTGACGTTTTTCAATTTCGTGATGAATCAGAGTTTTTTCTCCGAGACCCAAATTTCTCCGACCAAAACACCCGCCAAAACTCACCCCCTACATTAAACAAAACTGTAAGGACACTAACAGCCTCAACTCGAAAAGTCGTAGCACGATGCAGAAATGAAGATAAAAATTGGGTGAACCGGAGTTTCCAATCCAATTCAACTGATACTTTTAAGGTGAAAATTTCTAGCTACTACCCACCACGGTGCAGCATCGAAAAATTCACGAGAACACAGAATTGAACTTTTGTCTGACAGCTGTCCGGAAGCGGACTGAAAATGAGCTGTTGATCCACCACATGTGACGATAGGTTGTCCTTCTGTGCAGCGGACTAATTGAGTTGGCAGACCATTTGATCCCAGCACAAAAGCCCCTTCATCGCCATCTGAGACGTTGTTCAAACAAATGCCCCGAATCATGAGCTGAAAATCTGTGGAAAACAATTCCAGCACCGAAAAACCAATCCTCGAACGCGTTTATCGAGTTCAAATTCCCATGCAAACTTTTCGCTGTCACTGCAATCGCAAATTCCTTCCAACCCAGGATCTACGTGCCATCTCCATCGGTGGCAACGGTTACGCCAGCCAGTACCAGCAATCAGTTCGGAATCAGCAAAGTGGTAAATGAGATCAGCACCACCCCCACCGCCCCCACCCCAACCATGCCATCTTCATTACTAACCGTAGAGCAATGATATCCAGCGCAGTGCATCGTTGTGGGTCACTCCGTTTGAATTTCATCCTGGATTCTTAGAGCCAGCACTGCCAGTGTGATTCGAAGGGAAGGCAAATAGGAAGATCCTCTTCTACACTTTATCCAGCAGTTCTCCTCTAGAATGGAAAGACGTCGAGCACGTGACAGCTGTCGAGCTATCTCGGTTGCCTCCCCCGCTGGGACCAAGAAAAGACACGGAAAACTAGATATCACTCGACGCGATTGGTGAGATAGCAACAGCAGGAGCGCGTTGCCGCCGTTAGTTAAACTTGCTCACAATTATCTAAATAAATAATCCATGAAATTGCGATTGCTGGCGAGTGCATTAGGAACCGTGTGCTGCAGTTTGTGTGCATCTGCTGCCCATTTTTGTAGGCGGTGCTTCCGGCGAAGAGAATCGAAGGATAAATTGACTTCTGATAATATATATTTTGATTGGAAAGGACTGGCTGGCAGATTGGAGCCGAAATCTTTACACATTCATTTTGCAGTTATTGGGGGAAAACGGCATCAATGAATAGACAGGTTTGAAGTTTAAAACTTGCTTCTTAGGCAAGTGTAATGATACTTCGAAATTATTATGTTTTTTTTTTAAGTAAACTGTTTATTATATAACTTAACATAAGTTTCCTTACACAGTGAAACATATTCTATCCAGTTTGCTAGCAGAAGCAAACCATAATCCATCAAACGGAATAGAATCCAACCCACACTCACCTGCCGAACATCCACGGTCCCATCTCTGCTAGCTCAATGCGAGGGGTTCGCTGGCAACTTTTCTTCAATAGCACTCTGTAGGAACGCATAGCTGAACCCGGTGCGAGCGCTGCTACGCTTGCAACTACATGATGAATGAAAATTTAATAGAACTGGCACGTTTATGGTTGTTTTTCGGAATGAGATTTTTTCTTGACTAAGAAGGGGTTCAAACTTCTATCAGGGGTTCTTACCAGAGAAATGCACATTTTGTGTTTTAGTTACCTGGATAATTTTCATGTTTGGTTGAAATGTGTGTTTTATTTGCCTGAGAGACCCCCCCCCCTTCCAGAAGTACGAGGGGTCTCAAACTACCAAACTCCATGCCTTCAAAACCAGTGCTTAAAAATGTCATATTCAAGTCTCATAATGCACTCTATCTGAGACAACATATTGTTCATCACGTACTGTCTCTAGCGAACATGAAGTAAACACAAATTTGACTTCTTGAATCTCTAGTGCAAGGTTAATCAACTTGTTTTGTGTTGCTTTATTTTCATCATTCATTCGTTCCAGAAAGCAGTGAATGTAAATAAGCGCAAACAACTCATTCAATTTCAATGTTCTACCGTGAAGAAGAAAGAACAGTCCTTCATTTGAAAAATCTATGAAGGGGAAACACCAACGTATTTTGCATGCACGTATTTGCTGCCACTTCTCGAATCGATCCTCCAAAATGCCTTTTTTCGATCTCGAACCAGAAACTCTGTAGCGATTTCGGTCATAGATCGTTGGCTAGAGCTCCGTCCTATGGCTTCCTTTAAACGCCAGTGGATGCTTTACAGTGTTTCATTGAACGCTGTTTTTGTTTGGTAAATTTATGTTTCGTAACATTTTCTCGGATTTCGGAAAAGGATTTGATGATTGGAAGCATTTAAATCCAATTATACAAACTTATGAGAATTCATCGAGCCACAGAGAATGTTTCTTCCTGTGGAAGGATTTTGAAAATGGATGTTACTTGGTAAAACGGTTGATTCTGACTTTTTGCATGAAATTCAAAAAGAAACTGAGAAATGGCGAATCATTTTGAAAATTGTGGTCGATGTCATTTTGTTTTGTGCTCGCAATAATTGCGAGGCAAAGAATCTGACAGTAACATGTTTATGAGCACATTGGAGTTGATCATTAAAGGAGCATAAAAAAATGCTTAGCTATTTTTCCCCAGATATACAAAACGAGCTTATCAACATAATGAGCAGCTCGGTTAAAAGTAGTATCTTGCAAAAAGTCAAGCGAGCCAAATATTTTTCAATTATTTTTGATTGCACTCCTGATTTAGCACATATGGAGTAAATGAGCCAGATAATCCGTTTCCTGGATTTTTCTGATGGTAAATGCCAGATCAAAGAACGCTTCATCGATTCTATGAACACGGCCAAAAAGACTGGATCAGGTCTATTGAATGATATTTAAAAAAAAATTGCAAAACGATGGAATACACATAGCTGAATGCCGTGGTCACAGTTATGATAACGGTGAGAATATGGCGGGGACTAAGAATAGAGCACAGGCCAGAATTTCGATTAACTCTTCTTCTCTAAATGTGAACTGTACAAGGAATTTTCAAATATTTGATTGAATCAACTACGCAATGGAGTGTTCTTAAAGGGTATTTGGGAGTATCATTGAAAGGGCATTCAGATACAAGATGGTCGTCTAAACGACAAGCAGTGTCTGCTCTTAAGAGATCAATTTGTTCCGTGCTGAACATTCTGTAAGTCGGTCAGAGCCTACAAAATATAATAGTGCCACGGTGCACGGTGCCCAAGTTCTCTTAAAACAAATTGATTTTTAGTTCCGTTGGCTTCTTAACAAAAGGCAAGAAAACTTGATAAAAACCCCAAAAGGAAAAAAACCCCGGCATCCAAAACCTCACACATAGACGTGGCCAGTAAACACACATCATTCGACGAAATGAAAACTGATGTAGTTGACCGTGCAATAAAGTATGCGAAAGAAAAATGCATTGAACTTGGCATCGACAAGGATTTCCAAGTAACACCCCAGGTAACCAATAAGCATTAGCATATGCAGTAAATCAACCGCTAAATCTGCATTTCAGATGCTTCAAGCATTATATCAGCATCTTGAATGCTATCTGTTGTAAAGTTGAATTTCAAATGCTATTTAAAGGCCTGTAGCCTGTAATAAGCATTTCGAATGCAAAATAGCATTAATGAAGCATTATCATAGCATTGCAGTAAAGCAGCCGTATATTGGGCCAAAAGCGGCATTAATGTTGCATTTAAGGCGACTTAATTGCTTGATATGCTGTCGTTAAGACGCTTTGGAACTGCTTATTGGTTACCTGGGACGACAGCGGAATATGAGAAAAATCGATGACACCACAGATAATCGAGCTCCTCTATCGAGTGAAAACAGGTTTACGTGGGAAGTAAGCTCGGTGTTTGTTTGACAAAATACTGCATCAAATGGAGCAGCGTGGAG
This sequence comes from Aedes koreicus, assembly GCA_024533555.2. Classification (NCBI taxonomy): domain Eukaryota; kingdom Metazoa; phylum Arthropoda; class Insecta; order Diptera; family Culicidae; genus Aedes; species Aedes koreicus. Next base: position 325,534 of record JAHHFK020001912.1, read on the forward strand.
AATCAATGGCGGAATAGCATTGGAATTCTCATTTCTGACAGGACACTGACTTGCATCTATGACTATTCCACAATTGACGGAGGTCGCAGCAAACTTTGGACTAAAGTATGCTACTGATATTGATACAGTAGAGAAGGTATCTGAAGTAGAAGTTTTTAAACGGCAATTTGGTGAGATTTTGCCTGACCTGACCTCTTCTACTCCGTTAGACATATTAAACTGTATCCTTGGATATTCTCTCCAAGATGTTTATCGTAAAATTTTGAATTAATTTGAACTTTTAGTAAATATATATGTGAATAAAAGTTTTTTTAACGGATAAACATGAATTTTTTTGTGGTGTTGTTTTATTAGAAACAAACTTTTTTATATAAAAATAAAAATGAGTCGATGTAGATAAAATATTTTTTGTTTATATGTGCAATTTACTATAATATAAATGATTTCGTCAACATAAGGCAAAAATAATCCAAGACTGTATAAAATGATTAATTGAAACAAAACATGCAAAAAGCAATATAAGTTGGGGCGTCATTTGCTTGGTTTGCCAGGGACGCCACCAACTTTTACTACGTCTCTGTCAGAACGTTTCTGCAAACGGACCACAGTTCTGGTCTAAAAAGTGGATTTAGACGTACAACTTGATTGCATCTTCCTGATTGCTTTTGACGCCCATATAAGCATGTGTCTTCAAAATGTTCCATGAATTCCTTCATTTCAGTTGGTGACTGATGTTTTATAGTTTCGTAAGCTTCAGGAATTTTCTCAGGTGGGTGCTTGAACTTCTTTAAATGTTTTGTAAACTTGCAGACTCTGGTCAAAATCTTTAAGAAGGCCATGCTGCCGAATGAACTTGAAGAGATTGCTGGTAAAATGAAAAAACATCCAGTATGTTTTGTCTCGCCGAATTTAGCCTGCAGAGCGTTGATGATCGCTGTTTCAAAATCTGTTATCACGTGTTGTGGTTCCAAGTCCACTTCGATCTCGCCAGCCACATCTTGAATCCTTCCGAAAACTTTTCTGTACAGTGACTCACTTTTAGATGACATCAGAATGTACACAAGAGGCACCGTGTGTTGGTGGTTTGGAGCAATGCTACCATGGATTGTCACCAGTTGCCGAAAAAGTTCAGGAACCGTTAAGAAAGTACCGTCAATAACCCAATACTTCGACATGGACAATCTGGAAAGGTTCTTATTTGAACCGAATGCGATGGCTCTTTGTTCGTCGTCATCAACATTGCATAACAGAAAACGGTCACCAGTATTCGTCGCACGATAGACATCCGGTACAGAAAAATCAACTAAACTGTCCGGTTCACTCACTGTATTTCCATTAGACCGTGCTCGTTATACGACCTTGCACCGTGCTCTTTCAATCATCTTCGTTTGAACTTCGACTGGATATTCGTTTAAAACGGACTGTAAATTTTATAAAAATATAGAAGTTCAAAGAACTAAGCGGATATTTAGATGACGCATGTACCTGAATTGTTTTCGCAACATTGCTGCAACCCGACTCAGATTTTCTTTTAAGCTGCGCACGGAATTCCATGTTTTTTTGAAAAACTGGAGCTGGCTCATGATTGTTCTCCGAATTGCTTATCAGCTTATGTTGTCCGTCGATCAAGATGGTTTTCGCTCTCGAAGCACAACCGGAGCTACTTTTCTGATGGCGTCGTGATCGGCACTCCCAGTAGAATATTGCATGCTATGAATTGGAAAAATAGTAATCGATTCAGGTAATTGTTATGCGAAATAACCAACTGGACATTTATTATTTACCTCATTCCGATTCAGATAATACAAATATCCTCCAACCGCTAGCACATATTTTCCTTTAGAAGATTGCAAAATCTGAACATGACCTGGCTCACAGGAACTTGAACCTGCTTCAACACTTGCCATTTTGAGAAAGATTGCAAGAACACAACCGAACAATGAAATGATTTAATTACAGTGACCGAATCATGGTTTGCAAAAGCATGCCACTCTTAGCACGAACATTTTCGATCATTCAAAAGTCTACTTCATTCTAGGGGTGAGACAGCTCTACGGTGAGTTGCTTTGATGCACCGAGTAACTCGCGAGTAACTCAATTTAGCTTAAAATCGAATCAATCTTCATCGGTTCTTATCGGTTGCCATCGGTTTCGAAAAGTTTGACTTCCAATTTGTTTGAAAACATTGTGGACATTCTACTAATGACAATAGAAGATGGCACAACGGTGAGTCCTATTCCACGACTATGAGGGTCCAGGGAATTTTAATATGTTGAAATTAATTTAATATGTGATACGTGTTACGGACGGCTTTACTGAGGTGCAATGATGAGGCATGATAGCGATATGTATAGATTGGTTATTTGATAATTAGATCGATTCTAAGAAGCTTGAAGCTTGCGTCAGAGTGCAGCGGGCTGAGCTCGGTTGTCTCTTCTCCTGCCTTTTATGTACAAGCAAGAGTCAGTTTTTTCTAACCAGGAGCGAAAGTAAAACACTTCTAAATTTGTGTACTGTCAGGACAAGACTGAATCTTTCTCTTTATTTATGTCTCGATCAGACTTCACAATGTATAGTGCGAAACATCGCACTGTGTGTTCATTATACGACAAACATCGCATTGTACTTCAAATTGAAGTAACTCAATTAGTATACAGTTTTAATCCATACATATCACTGCCCTTGTTGCAAAGCACCAGTTCATAGTCTGGCCGTCTGGCGGAATGATGCTGCATTAGACAAATGGCAGGTCAAGCAAAAACGGACGGGTTTATTCAAAGTATGACTTAATTGGTGACATAAAAATAACTTCTTCTCGAAAAAGGCAAAGCCTTACAGGAATAATAGTAAATACTTTATCAAATTGTACGAACATATCAGATATTTAGTATGAGTGAGCGTAGGTTGTTTTCAAAAACAGAGTTAAATAGAGAAAATTAAAATCATTGGAAATTTGCTAGTATCCAATTGTACACACCAGAGAGCTCACGTTCTAGTCGGTTGATCTGACAGCTGCTGTGCAAAAAACAGAGAGAAAACAAATGACTGTGCTCGCTTGCTGAGCAACGAGAGTTACTCGAGGTTTCACAAAAGCAACTCTGAAATTGCTGGCGATGAAGAGCTGTCTTGCCCCTTGACTTCATTCCAAAGAGCAAAAAGTTTCCATGTTGACGTAGTGTTAGAGCTCAAAATTTGGAATTTTCTTGAAATTAATAATCCACTAGAGCAACTCTCAAAAATATATCGGGAAAATCAATTGTCGACAGATATTCTCTTCACAGTTCAAGATGTTTGCAGTCCAGCCTACAAGTGGCCGAAACATATCAAGAATATGATCGTATCCCGGACCTTTTGATGTGCGGAGAGAATCAACCTTACAACCATTTTTTGGGTCAACGGCTACCGGGATTGTGACGGTTGGCTCGAGTTTTTGGTACGCATCAAAGGACCTTCTTTCAGTCGATATGAACCAGAGCTCAAATCTCTTTCAGTTTACTGTGCGCGAGGTGAATTGCAGAAAATCTATTTCTTGTTTTGTCTAATGCATGGCAGGTATGAGTTTTTAGATGGATCTGATCGTGATATTGAAATAAAATAGGTCAATGTGGTATTAATGTGTATTCTTCATTCAAATTGTGAAATTCTCATATACTTGTCCCATTTGTTTTACTTTAGTTTGATCATATTATCTCTCACCATGTTTCGATAATTGTCAGTCATTATAAGGCTAGATTTTTCTGAGAAAGTTAATTGTAACTATTGTTAAAAAGGACGAATTACTCATTTGAGAAAAGTCGAAATTTAAAATCAGATTCTACTGTGAAATGCCATGCCAAGTAATTCGAAGGGTTTGAAGCCATTTAGCCAAATATCTTTTAAACATTAGATTCCAAACAACGTCAGTAAAATAAGAAAAACAAAAGTAAAATAAGAAAAATGGAACTTTATTCAAGCTCAAAATTATCAAATATTAGTTTTTCACATATTTCACCAGTCGGATCTAAATTTCTCAAATCGAAGTGCATGAAATCATGAGAATTACATTTCTTTGGTTAGTGAAGCTCCAAAGAACTGCTCATGTTTGAAAGAAGGAACAATCTTACAAAGAGTAATAAACCGGACAAGCACATGATTCAGCAGTTGCTTTTGAATACAGAAATTTGTATCGTCATAGAAGGCCCATGTGCAAAGAATCAAAAGAAGGTATATCTGACGGCTCCGACTGTCAGAATCAGTGATAATTCTATTTAACCCTTATGTGATCGACAGGGTACCCGGGTACCTTTTCATGTTTTACATTACGAAATTTTATAGTTTATTTTAACATAAAATCTTATTAAAAGTTGGAAGGCAACTTTTGGCATAAAAACATTTCGTATAGTAGCAAGGGGGCCGAAAGGGGGAGTTTGATTTTTTTACCCCTTATTTGAGAGGACAAGCCAGGGGGAAATATATAGGAGGAATAAAAGAAAGGGAAGGAAGGGGGGCGACAGAGACAATATAACAAATATCGAAAACGGTGCGAGCGGGGGCAGGGGGTATATATGATTGAAATTTGATTAGTGAATTATTGTTATGGCCGGCCCAATTATTTTTTTTTTTTTTTTTTTTTTTTTTTTTTTTTTTTTTGTTTTTTTTTTTTTATTTATTTTTTTATAGTAGTTTTTTTTTTTTTATTGTTCTTCGTCTTCGACTAAAAATCGTACAGACTACTCTACCTACTATTCTTAATCCTATTTTTAAAAACGTTTTTGCTGATGTTAAAGTCAAAATGTTCATTGGCATCGTTGAAGGCTCGCAGACAGGCGTCAAGTGGATTGTTGAAACCGTAACTGGTCCGGTGAGCAGGTACAGCGACTAGTTGTGCGCTTCTCAATTGTCGGGGTGGAACGTGAAGGGGAACATCGCGTAAGAGTTCCGGACAGTCTATATTGCCGCGTAACAGGTCGTAGACAACCAGTTGCTGAATGATTGTCTGCCTGGCCCGCAAGGTTTGCAAACCAATCAGCATACATCGTGCGGTATAGTCGGGCAGATTTAACGGGTCGTTCCATGGAAGGTTCCGTAGCGCGAATCGGATGAAGAGCTTTTGAGTTCGTTCGACTCTGATGATCAGTGATGCGTGATATGGTGACCAGACAGCGGCCGCGTATTCCAGTATATTACGGACTAAGGTACAGAATAATGTCTTTTATGCGTAGATATCTGTGAAGTTCCAAGTGTGACGTCGAATGAATCCAAGAACCATGGAGGCTTTAGCCGTAACCAGCGCGACGTGTTTGTTAAATTTTAACTTGGAGTCAATTGTAACACCTAGATCACAAATACATGTGACACGCTCTATTGGAACCGCACCAACTGTGTATTGATGCGTGATGGTCTCTGTACGACGGGAGAACGAAATCACCTTACATTTGGCTATGTTGACCCTCATACCGTTATCGTTACACCACAGCAGTAGTTCGTTAATATCGTTTTGAAGGACAAGGCAGTCAAGTGCAGCCATAATGACTCTAAAAATCTTCAGGTCATCGGCAAACATTTGCTTGAACGATGAAATACGAGGGCACAGATCATTAACGAAAAGCACAAAGAGCATTGGGCCGAGCACACTACCTTGTGGTACTCCTGAAGTAATTGCGAAAGTTCTCGAGCGTGCGGAATTTACCGTTACGAAGGACTGACGGTCGGTCAAGTAAGAGAGAATCCACTCAACGAACCAAATTGGGAATCCTACAGCCTTTAGCTTTTCGGCTGCGTACAGGTGTGGTACTGTGTCGAAAGCTTTAGAAAAATCGACATAGATAGAGTAAACCTGCCTTCGGGATTCAACCTCTCGAAACAACGTGTTGGTATAGCACAGCAAATTCGTAGTTGTAGAGCGATGCTGAACGAATCCATGCTGGTACTCCGATATTGAAGGATGGACAACATTGTACACAGCGTTGTGAACTAACGTTTCAAGGACCTTGCTAATGCAACAGAGAAGCGATATTCCACGATAGTTTTCAACAAGGTTCCGATTTCCTGCTTTATGGATTGGCACAATTGACACAGTCTTCCAAATTTCAGGGAACTTTCTCTCTCTTAACGAACGGTTAAATATGCTGCATATCGGAAAAGCAAGAGAGCGTGAGCAAAACTTGAGAAGAGACGGAGGAATTCCATCTACACCAGGGCCTTTTGAAACATCAAGGTCGTTCAAGGCTTTCATGACGTCATCCGGCGAGAAACAAAGCGCTGGGAAGTTCATATTGATTTTCCGTATGTTGTGAAAGCTATTTGGGTGCAGAGGTGGCGCCTTTGTGCTATAGACTGAAGAAGCACGCAAACAAGTTCGCAGCATCGACAGGGGTGCTAGCGGCGACCCCGTGGAATTCAACTGTGTTAGGAATTTTATTGCCAGCACGTTGTGACTTCACGAACTTCCAAAATGCCGCTGGGTTTTGCTTCAGGTTCGCTTGCAATTGCTGGACGTGTTCCTCATAACTGGATTTTAGGAGTACGTTGTACCTCGTTTCGATTAAACGGAGATTATTTTTAGTTTCGTTTTCGATTTCGTTTTCGCGACTTTTCCGAAGATTGTGTAACGTTGAATTCCACCAGGGTTGCACAGAAGTTGGCCTTGTAATCCGCCGTCGAAGAGGAACTCGCGCATAGAGAGTTTCATACAGTTTGTCGTAAAATTGGTCAGAAATAGAATCGACGGAATCACCCTCTAAAGTCTGTTGCCAATTAATAGTAGCCAATACATTATTCACGGAGTCGAAATCGCAGAGCCTGAAGTTCAATTCAGGTGGATACGAACCATTATCGTGTAGAATGGGCGAATTGCAGTGAGCGTCTAGTTTCAAGATGAACGGATTGTGATGCTGATCGATGTCCAAGAGAGGAACAGGAGGCTTAAGTAGGTTGAAAGCATCCGGTACGGGGGTGGAGGGTACGTCGTCGAGTCTTCTTTTTTTATTTTTTAGTAGTTTATTTTGGGGGAGTCGCCGGGTGGGGAGCGGGGGTGTGGGAGGCGGGGTGGGGGCGTGGAAGAAGTGGTGGTGGTAAATACCCATTCCCTTCTTAGTTGAAGTTCAATTAAAAAAAGGAGTGGGACCCGGGTGGGGGGGGGACGGAGAAAAGATTGTGGTTGGTGGGACGAGGGGTGAGACTTGTATAAATCCGGGCTGTAGAGAGGGCGGAGATAGATTCCGGTGATGAATAGCGACCGGTGTTCCAGGTTAATGCACACTGTTACTTGCTCCAGATGGTCGCAATCCTCAAGCGTGACAGATTTGCATAAATGGTCAAACTTTACCGCAATAAGTACGCCACCACCTCTGGAGAGCTGACTGGTGGATTGATTGCGATCTCAGCGGAAGATATGGTAACCCGTAGATAGCTCACAGTCCCGAATGTCCGCTCTAAGCCAAGTTTCTGTTAGAACCAGGACGTCGTAATCACACGATGAAAGTATTAAACGGAGTTGAGAAGTCTTCGTGCGTAGTCCTCTCACGTTTTGGTAGTAAACGACGAAGACAGAATCCATAGGACTGTCTTGGCGTGTGCACATACTTACTTCACCGGGCAACTTGCTGGAAATCAGGGAACTATCAGGTAGCGGATGAGTTGTTGAATTAATGTACTTGCCTGCTAATGCCGATTGGAATACCCCCTCGCCTTTTCCGACCGCGGGGCCGGGAGGACTTGGGTGGCAGGTTTCGTGGGGGGCTGGGGTGGCGGATTGTTGCCGGGGTTTTTTTTTTAATTTTCTCCTGGCCCCCTCTGGCCCCGGGGGGCCTGTGGCGGGGTGTGCGGGGCAAGGGGGCAAATTCTTAGTAGCTCTCTAAAATTTCAAAATTATCCTATTGGGAAATTTTTTTTTTTTTTGTTCCCTTTTTTGGGTGGTTTTTTTGTTCATATTTTTGCTGCTCTAGGCCCCACAGGAACCTGTTCCGGAATGACCGGTCCGAGCACAAATCATCAGATGGCCACTAAACGTTGAGAAACATCCTACTGGAGAAATTTCATGAATTTTGATACCCATATTGCCAGGGTTTCCTTCTAAATATGTTCATGGCCACTCGAGGCCCCACGGGAACCTGTTACAGAATGGCTGTTTGACAAGTCAACATGTGGTCCACAAAGGAATAGAAATAGTTTCCGGAATAATTCCAAAGATTTTGACATCCATTCCTGGAAATTCAATAGATGTTCCGAAATTGTGTCTCCGTACAGGACCACAGCCCCGAAAACCCAGATTTCCGGGTACCAGATGAGCTCAAACGGACATTGCCGGTAATGAGCGAATGAGTTTTTGAATCTAACGGTGCCAAAAGAATTAAACTCGGTTAATAATAGCCAGAGTTATAATCATTTGAACTTGGTGGGTACCCGGGTACCCTGTCGATCACTTAAAGGTGTTTTCTTTGTCGAACACATAAGGGTTGAGTAAATAATTTACCTTCTCAATAAGACGACCACCTCCCTCACGATCAGAACTACAGACGCCTTTGAAGGGGGTTGCCCGCGTTTATTTTTTTTTTTTTTTTTCGCTGTTTTCGTTTTGGGCATTTTTGGGGGGGGTGGGGGGGGGGCGAGGTGTTTAGTTTTTTTGTTCGTTTTTTTTTTTTTGTTTTATTTTTTTTTTTTTTTTTTTTTTTTTTCAAATTTTATTCTTATAAAACGGTAGAAATGCATAATAGAAAACGAAGTTCCGGTAGAAGAAGCAAGCACGGAACCACCGGTGAACAACCGCAATCAAGCCGCAAACCCAGCCATCGTCATTTTCCAACAACGCCTAATTCAAACTAATCACCCTCTCCTTTACCCAAAACAGAATCACTTTTCTGCCACTTATCTAGATAGGATTGGATGTCGGTTTGACATTTCTAGCCTCCCGATGTCCTCTCTACCCATCCGATCGATTTCCACCCATCCAAAGGATGAAAATTAAATGACAAACCATTCGTTTGGTCCCCACAATTCGTTCCTTTACATTTGGCGAATGGATCACATGATGATACAAACCCTATCGACTACCGTCGAGAAAAGAAAGAATGGAAAATTGTTCTTACTGCTGAAGCTCTTCACTCGGCGGAAAAAATCCCCCAAGCCAATCGATTCCAACACAACGCTCTGATATGACACAGCTGTAACAGTGTAGGAGAGGAGCTTTCGTCTTACACTCGATGAGAGGAGGCGCCGCATGGATGAAAGCTTTGCGCATTTTCCAGTGATCGTTTTCCATCCTGCTCTCGCCAACCATTTCAAATGGGGGAAAACATTCCAGTGCAAGTCTCCCCTCCTAGGCAGAACGTCCTTTTCCGGTGGGAATCTGTGATGGTGTTGGTAGAGCTTTTCCTATCGTGAAAAGCTTTTTCTCCGAGAGCGAAATATTCTAGTTGAAGTGGAAAATCCCGTCCCCATCATCGATTCTGTCACCGCGTGTCGCCGTCTTCAGCTTCACCTCCGCCACTCAACGGCGCAGTGCAAATACAGAAAAATAATAAGGACGAGACAAAAGTCGTACTAGATTACACTCTTCACACGGGTCGACGTTTCCGTTCCGTTTTTTCGATGGTTCAAAACTGCTGTGTGTGTCTCTATTTTTCTCGATTTTTGCGTTCATCGTCGTTGTCGTCGTCGTAAAACCGTTCTCGTCGTCGTCTTTCCGGTAAAAGGTTGAGTGGCCATCCGAAAAAAAAAAGGGGTTCTGAAGCCATCCGTAGACGGAAGTGTTGTGTTGTGTTATTTTCGGTGTCAAAAGCTGTGCAGTTTTGAAAGGTTTCCTGGCAAGTTTATCGGTTCTCGGGTAGCGCGACAGAGAGACGAGTCCGAAGGGAGGTGCTCCGGTTTAGAATTTATTTATTTTCCCCATGAAGAGGTGAGAATGCAGGCTTGAGTTGTAGAGCTCTTCAGTTGGTGTCAAAGGGCACACAATAATTGATATTGATTTTGTTTTGGTGGAAGAGGAGGAAAAGAAATCCGCCGGATAGGGATTAGATAATAGCTGCTGACACGCACGGTATGCCGAAGATAGTGGGGCCACGAATGTTGGACTACGGCAGGACTACCACACGTGAGGCACAGACACATACGACAGTAATCCCGTGGGCGCAGGCGCCGATATTACGTCACCGATTCTAGTGGAGGCAGCGATTTGACAGCTTGCGAACTAAATGTGGAATCGCGGCTTGTTCGGATTGAGATGAATCAGGCAAATTTGGTGTATAATTTGGGTGCATATTGGAGGATTTCTTGGGTGAAGATTTTGTAATTTGGAAGCATGAAAACAGTGTGAGGTTTTCGGAGTGAACAAATTAATTGCCAATACAGATTCTCTGAGTGTACTTTTGAAAAGCTCGACCTGGTGTAACCAATACTGAAGAAAGATTGAATGTGTGACAGTGTGCGGTGAACAACTACAACCACGTGGACAGTTCTCTCTCTTGAACAACCTCTCTCGCACGAAGATGTCCACACAACGAAAGCACACGGGTGGCAATTCACGTCGGACGGTGGCTCCCGAGCACAATTTCGCACGGTTCGCACAGTACGACGACAGTAGTGTGTTCGCTCCCGCCGTAAAGTGACAGGTACTATGTTTTAGTTCTAGTTGAACACGACGACAACCACTCTGACTCCGGCGAAGCATCATTACTGCCAGCGTACACCGTATCGTGCGTGCGTGCCTCCGGAATCTATCGAGACCACGCTACTAGACCCCACCGATCGAGTTAACTGCTTCTAGCTCCCCCGCCCAGTGCGTTCCGAAGAAAATACCACTGAAAAAAGCTCCCCTTTTTACAACTACTCCACATACGTTCTCGGTCCGGCTCTATCTCTCTCCTTCACTCCTTCCTACGTGAACTTCGGGCACCGACTGAACTTACTCTATAGAGTGTGTAGTCAATATCGGACTGCTGCACAGAACAAAGGGAAGCTAAAGGCAAGTGTGTGCGGCGGGAGAACCCTTCAGTGTGATTCGCGTCAAGCCCCACCGCGTTTGGACACACAGTTCGGTCTGAGTTTCTGTGCTGTGTGTGTTAACGAGAGTGTCGTGTCGTGTCGAGTGCTTTGTGCGGTGTTTATCGTGGTGTACAGCTGCAGAACCCCTTGAAAAGATTGGTGTGTTTACTTCCTGACGGACTGCCCCGGCAATCCGTTCCGGACTGCAAACTGTTCCGGATCTTCCTCCGTTTGATTGGACGGCAGGTTGGACATCTTCAGCCGAACGCCCGCTAGTCATCTCGAAACGGTACGTGACAAAATCCTCCACTGCACTCAACCCAATTGTACACACACGCATCACACGAAATCACACACGACTGAGCCTATACGATGATATCGATCTCTGCCTGTTTTATGGAACATGAAGGGGAGCAATGAAAAATTTATCACTTTGACCCGTTTCGGGGTTGATTTCTCGTTAATTCAATTGAAACCGTGTGAATCATTGTGCACCACAATTCCGTCATCGAAATTCCATCTCGCCCATCCACACCTCAACGTGGGTGACGGTGAACACAGATCAAACACACAGCATGAAAACAAATGAAAATGTAAATAAAGCTCACATTTCAATCTCTCTTTAAAAGTTATCTTCTGACACTGGCAGTGCTGGCAGCAAACTTGGCAGAACTATAACCGTAAAAATCTACACGTGACTGATTGATTATAGACGATATCGATTTTGTTCGGGTCGCGTTGTAAATTCATTTCGTAAATGCTTTCGCTTGAAAACGTTGAAATTGTGAAGCGAATTAAGGGAATATTGGTTCGGCTGCCGCAACGTAAAGCCTTTTAAGTAGACTTGTGGCGATGTGGTGTAGGATCGATATCGACACACGTGACCTGGGCGTTTGTCCGGATGTGGAGCGAAACGAACGTTCGCTTTCTCGGTTGATAAGATCAGGCGGGATTTTCACGGATTTCGACAGCGTTTGGCTCAGGAAGATAAGGAAATATGGAATAAATGTATAGAATTCCCACTAATCTGTACCCGTAATATTTAAAGTTTTTAACTTGACAAAACACAAGTTTTGAAAATGCTCGAGTACCTGAACAACTAGCGAAGAAAGTTTGCTGCAAATACCTTCATGACCATTCAGGTGCAGATTAATAAACTCTTAAAGAATGCGTTTGTGGCACGCTGGAAATTCTGCAGCTATCTTGTAATTAACGTAATCGATAATTTGATTGTTTTATTTTCTTGTGGCCTCATTCATCGACACAAGATGAGCAAATAAGGGAAGCAAATTTTTATCGTGTTAGTTTTGTGCTCGCGTGACACAGAGGTTTAGATTGGTGTCAATGGTGAACTTTTTGGATGTCAAACCAGTTAAAGGCTATCCAAGTGGATCATTTATCTTAATGTGGGCTGATAGCTTACATTTTCCCTAAGAAAATTCCTTGTTAGAATACGTTGAATGAAACTCTAGGCTAATTTTCGAAACATAGGTTTTTCGTTGACGTGCGGTAGTTTTGCAAATAAAGATTAATTTGGTGTTTTCCTGGCATATACAGTATTGTTTTGAAATGAACCCCTTTTGAGTTTTTGTATGAGCCTGTTAATATTGAGATTATCGATTTAATTTTAATATTTTCTTTTAAATATACGCTATTCGGCAAGAAAATTGAGCAATCAGTAGAACTTAGCCATCAAGAGGATTTTCATGCAAAATAAGTAAAGTGGCACACATGAATATATCTGCTGCTCATGAAATATTCGAGAAAGAACACAACCATCTTTCACTGATTATTAAAGCACGTTTGTAGCTAGCTCGTCTCGTTGGCTTGAAAAAAAAAACACCTGGAAAACTATTAAGTTTCTCAAAAATCATATCAACTGACATTAAAGTTCTATCGTAGCTTATAACGAAATTAAAACTTGCAAAGCCTGTGTATTGAGATATTAATATTTATTGACAGGGTCCGGCAATCGAAGTGTAACAAATTAAAAAGGCCATAAATTCGGTTTGGAATATTACGTGATGTGATGTGATAGGAAGCCACCACCAGTGCAGGACTTGCCATGGCGTACAGTTCCTCCTAATGGCAAGATCAAACTGTACATACCTGCAATCCTCACTATTCCGTTGTACGAAGGGCCAAAAACGGGGGTTTGGCCCCGTAAGCAGAAGCACTTACACGAAACCCACGGAAAAGATAAAGAATCTCCTTCCAACGAAACACTCTTATTTCAGGAAATGAACAGTAAGCAATACACATTAGGATTTCCGTCTGGTGGTTTAAAATAGAGTGAGCTTGCTCACTGTAGACTGTCGGAAGACATTTAGCCCTTCGCTGATCTCAATCTGACGATTTACATCAAGGAAGGTATAATTGTCATCCATGACTTGGGCCAGATAACCACGAATCGCTCACCCAGCCTACACTTCGTCTGGCACCCTGTATTACCGCTTACCCTTTGTAAGTTATGTACGTTACAAAATATAATATATGTATTTTCAAAATATATCTGACATCCAATATATCTGACATCTACAAAATAAAAAATTAGGTATGCATCAATATCTTAATAGTCCTGGAAAAGCTGTAAAACAAAGAAAATCAACCAAATCAACGATGGTAAAATTGAAATGAAAAGATATTTAATTTTTTTTTTAGAATCAACAGACTATTCTACAAGTCGAAGAAAGCACTTTGAAAGACCGAAGAGCCCGGTTTGATGATTCCTGAAATAAACAAAACTACTGTCAATAATAAAAAACAAAACAATAAATAAACAAAACTACTGAAGTTCAGAAAAATAATTTTAAAACTGTTTGACTGTTATGCTTAAATGCAGAAAAACAAATTGAGCATTACAAGCATTTAATTGTCATGCTCCTTGGTCATAAATGCAAAAGTAATTTGAAATGCAAGGATGATCCCAAAGCGTGCTGAAATTATTAATTAATGCTGAAAATGGAATAAATATCCTGCTTGTACACGATCTTCAGTCGTAGTCACTCGCTTCGCTATTGTCAAACAGACAACATTCCCCAGGTTACGCCAAACAGCGTCTCCATGCTGAAATGCTGAAAAACCAATTTAGTTACTATTGTTTGTCATGTTGCTTCGAGCTAAAATGTGTAGAAAAATACTGCAGAAATACTTATTTATGCGATATAACCACAATGGAACTGACTCTTAGCTTCGGGTCTTGACAAAGAATCTCTACTTAGCCCTTGCGGCACGTCAAGCCGGCCAATTCAGCGCAAGGGATAAATTCGGTTTGGAAAATTATTTTGATTTAGTTGAAAGTACCGAATGTGTGAAAATAATCAAAAATTCAGAATCAAATCACTCGATATGACCACCTTTAACCTTGATTGTGGCCTTCAGATGGTCTATAAATGAATCGCAAGTTACTCGAGTGTGACTTGCTGGTATTTTGGCCCACTCACGGACAATGGCTTTCTTCAGCGTCTCGAGGTTGGTATATTTTTATACCTAGGACCTTGCTCTCCAGAATGGCCCTTAGAGAATAATGCTTTGGATTCGCGTCTGGTGTGGTCGTAATGAAGTCCGGAACGTTGGCTTTCAGCCATTCTTGGTTCACTCGCGCTTTGTGAGACGGTGCCGAGTCTTGTTGAAACGTCCATGGTCTGCGACCGTAATGTTTGTCTGCCCACGGCTTCAAAGCAGCCTGCAGAACACTTTCCCGATAATATGTCTCATTTACTTTGACGCCAGACTCAATGAAAACGATTGGAAAGCGCCCATCTGCAGCATAATGACATGAATTCGCATAGGTCGGTCAAGTAAACCCTATCGTTCTTACAGTTAACGAATTGCTCATTTTGAAAAATGTTTTCGTCAGAAATCACGATGTTCGGAATCTGACAGCTTTCAGCCGTTCTGATTACTGAGCAGATGGTCGGGAGTTCAATCCCAGGCCCGTCCCCTTCCTTCTCATGTTTCACTTGTCTCTTTCTATCACCACTAGATTTAAAATTAAAAGCAGTCTACTGCGCTTTCTTTCATTGGTCGCATCACTTACCACAGTGCATCCATGATCTAAAAATAACCTGCCTCACTGACACTAATACTATCCTTTCCTAGGCAAATGGGGAGACGCAGTTGTGATCACGGTCTCTAATAACATCGATTGTCAAACTTGTTAATCATCCTTTCCCTCTCCCCAAAGACCGTGAGGACGTGGCCGGTGCCGGTGCTGATCTATAAATATAATGAATTAGTGAACTTGTACATAGAAGATGTAAAGTTACTCCCAAGCTCCATCTATGTGGTTCTCTGTGCAATTACACTGAGAACCATTCAGTATCGGAGTAGCAATAACGAAACGCACGGTATTTATAAAAAAAAACTGATGCCAGTACGACAGCTGCACGAACGGTCTGAAGTAGGTTACACTTTGAATACTGGACCCTGTATTCACAATGTTCTTGCCCTAGAGGTTTTGTACAACTTTAGAATCAACAAGTTTTTGTACATAGACCCATGCTTTCATCAATTTTTGATCTGTTTCAACTGTCTCATGATTTTTGCGTAATTTCTGCTCGATAATAGCCCAATATTTTTCGATTGGTTTCTGGGGTACTAGGAGGTTAAAGGTCCTTGGATACTAAGTTGACCTTATGTTCTTAATACCTTTCTAGCTCCTGTTTTGAGAAGCGGCATGACGCCAAGTTTAGGAAAGAAATTGGTAGGCTCTTTTGCGACCTCAGCAACGGAAGAAGGCGTTTGCGTAAACATTCCTTTGCGAACATTTGGCCAACTTGTCTCTTGCAGTGTAGAACTGATGACTTGGAATCTGCTGAAATTCCCTTTTTATGTAGATATAATCATCCATTACGCAACAGGGTTTTTACGTCGGAATTTGCGTATGAAGCTGGGATGCCCTGGGATTTTGCTGCCACATTTGGCTGTATGTAGTATGCAGTTGAATTTTATGAAAATTATGTGAAAGCTAGTGTTTCACCTATTAAACTTCATTTGCTACATTTAACTACATTTTCAATATAATTTAAAGTAGCGCCGTTTTGAATTTCTACTTCTCAGATACGTCGTGCTTGAAACGTTGATCTTAAATCTCTCATGTTACATACACAATGTGTTACATGTGACATTCATCGATTTGTCATTTTGTTTATGATTTGCGTTATATGCTATTTGAAATACGTCGAGGAGTAGCATATTATATTATAAATGGTGATTTTTATCTCCACAGAAAAAAATAATTAATTTTAACAAGCGCGTAAAATTTCTCCTCGTTTAGTTCTAAGCCAAAGGAGGCGTAAACACCGAAATTGTTTGCAACCTTTCATGCGCCATACAACAATGTTTGCATTCTTTCATACAACAGGCTAGATTCAGGTGTTATCTGGCTTTAATTTACATGAAATATCCCATTATTTTCTGACAAGTCTAGCATTCCCTTTATGTGCAGTAGATCACGCAGAAAATTCAATGTTTCTTTTTATCAGTGTCTGCTTGAATTGATTTTGATTAATTGACAAAAACAAATGAATTAGGCATGTGATTCGCTATTAGGTGGAGACAAAATCTCTATTTGTTTACATCAAAAAGATTTTTTTTTGTTGAGGCGTAGGACCACTGCGTCCATTGAACTGAACTTTTGTGGTAAAAAAAAGAATTAAAAATTTATCTCTAACTTAATTGAGTTATTTCCAACAGGCCATTCCTAAAAGAAATGATGTTTGTATAGCTAACATGTTCACAAATCAGTCCCATAATACATTACAAATTTACACCATAGGTGACCAAAATCATTGAAAAACTTTAAAAAAAAAACAATAAACAAATACCTTACTTGTTCATCTAAAAAAAAGTAAAATTAAAAGCTTTTTCAAAGTATTACTTGTAAAAAAACTGCTTAACTGCTTCCCAACCCCTTTAATGAATGTTGCCTCATCAGTGCTAGTCATCTGCTCGCAGCTGATTTCTTCCTACACGAGACATGAATCTTTGCCAGCCGCTAGTCCAACCGGGATTCATCTTTTTGTCATCTCTCCCGTCATCAAATGCTGTCGTTGAGAGTAGAATGAGAATTTTTTTGACGGACCATGGTGCGCATCGCTAGCTCTGCAGTCTACGAATAATTCTCATGTCGCTTTCTATTCGACGATCATTTATCATCACCTGCAATCTTCTTAATAGGTAACTCAACGCCACGCCATAACTATGTTACCCGAATTATCAAAGATACGGACCATGAAAGGCTAAACTCAGCACCAAAAGTGGTACGCGTTAAAAGATTATTTATATTTCCGGTTTTCTCGGGCAGCAAAACACCATCATGTGCGATATTCACTCCGGACAGTAGTTTATTAGACTCCTCTTCGATACGAATGGCAATACAGGGTCATTTAATGAAAAAATGGTTCTTTTCAGGGCCACAAATAACTGAACGGTCCTTTTCAGGATAGTTGAAAAGTCGCATGTTAAGAGTCAATCAAATCAAAACATTTCACTTTAAATAAATTAGAATAATTGTTTTGTTGTACATAAATTAGATGATTCAATTATTACTATTAAACTTAAATTATTATTTAATTAAACAAAATTAGAGGTGGGTTATATCAGGGATATAACCGCAAGGTTTACGTGGAACCGCGATGGTGTATAGTAATAATGATATTATCTTATTTATACATATCATAACACATATGCTTGGTTAATATTGAAATGTTTTTATTATATTGCTTTGACCCGTCCCTTGTTATGAAATTTTCTACAAATCGAGCCATTGCTTTTACAGTTTGGGTTCAATGAAAAATCTCTAATGAATTCACTACTCTCGACTGAATGCCTCAAACAATCCAATATGTACTATTTTTGATAATATGCAAAAGTTGTTTAGGATTAATCACGAACATTTCACTTAAACACAAACTCTTTTATAGTAAAATTTAATTGGACGAAATTGAAAAAGACGATGGTTATGATACGCATTACAAATTAATTTATAGTTTCGGTTTTTTGTGCCAGCAAGAAACCATCATGTGCTTTATTCAATCCGGATAGTGGTTTATTAATCGTATTCCGCTGGGAGGTGCCCGGCTCCGGTAAAGCTTCGGAAGCGAGGCATCCACCCGCGCGGAATATCGATTTTTACGACCCATTGCCACGGCAATAGGTCGAGCGGGGAAACTTGCAAAACTTTGCAGCGCTTCCTTCTGGTTCGTAGATGAGCAAGCTTAGGCGATAATTTGCGAAAATGAAATGAAAAGAAGATGACAATTCGAACCACTTGTTACCCGTTTTTGAAAAAGGAAAACCATATTTTCAACCTGTTCATATACAGATTTGTATGGGAGCAAAAGTAGGTAATTAAAAAATTGAACTACTTATACAAATGGCACTTAACAGAAGTTTAAATATATGTTTTAATATTGTAATATTTTTTTTGATCAAATGGTGTAAAAATGAAGTAATATTGTTAAGTCAAACGAGAGGCCGGCGTCGGTGGTGTAGTGGTAAACGTGACTGCTACTTGGCACCCCAGTAGGGTCTGGGTTCAATCCCAGTCGACGTCGGTGGTTTTTCTGAGGCGAAAAAATCTGGTCACGTCTTCCTTCGGAAGGGAAGTAAAGCCGTTGGTCCCGGTTCATATTCATGAGTCGTTAGGTAGGGTCCAGGTGGTGGAGTCGTCTTCCTGGCGTCGGTGATTGTCACCATGTGAGGAAATAGGCCGACGTAAAAATAAAGATTAAAAAAAAAAAAGTCAAACGAGAGTTATTAGCATTCAAAAACCGTTCACGTCGTAACGCTCTCATTTTTCAAAATGTTGTAATGACACCCAGTATAGAAAAGAGAAACGTAGTCCTACGTTGAAAATTCTGCCGCACCCTGTATGTACCCTTCAATAACTGATTGTCCTCATCATGTCATTGTATGAAAAGCCGAACATTGGTTGGATGGATCTATAAACAACATAACTCATGCGTTTCCGTGGAATTGAAAAGATTCTCCTAAAAACAACAAGATTGAACAATTACTCAGCTCAGAAGGGCATTTTTAATGTAAATGCTACGCCAAAATTCTGAACAACAAATTGACATGTTGCTTCATGCTCTTAAGATAATTGGTTTTGGAATGCAAAGATGACCCCAGACCGTGATGAAATTATAAATGTGAATGGAAAATAAGGTATAAGATCGTCGGACTCCCTCATTTCGCTATTATTAAATTGACAACATTGCACAGAAAAAAAATATGAAAATTAATAATCACGTAATTTGAACCTTCACTGAAAATATGTCGAAACAATTTATAGCTGACCGCATTTTTGAATTCAATATATCGTAAATATCTGAATGAATCACCTGCACTGAAATTTATAACATAGTTAAAATAGTATTCCAGTTTAATTCACAATTGTAGTTGATAGCATATAAAAATCCGCCTTGAACGCTGGAAATTTACATGACCTCAACACAACTTAGCACCACTGCTTGTTATGTAGAATTAAAAAGATACCGCCGCCATATTGTGTGGGCAAGTTTCGAGCGCAGAGTGCCAACATGTCAAATGGGTTTCATACAAATTATAAAATCGTGTGTGACTGCGATAAATCAGTGATATATTGTAGGTTTTTATTAGCATCATCCGAATGCTTTTAAATATTTTTATCATCACGAAATGCCGTTCACGAAACGCCAATACTTATTTGACCGGTTGTTTCACAATCTCCTCCAGAAAAGTAATCCTATCAAGATATTGAAAACATACCTTATATGGAATGAAAGAAAGAGGTGACTCGGGGTCGCTAAATTTGACTTTTCAGTCATCGAATTAATGTTCGCAAAAAAGAAAAAAAAAGATATATATTCATGTTTTTTATTCTTCTTCTACTATCCAACGTAATGGACATCCAAGAAAGTGTAGAAGCATCATCACTTTCAAAAAGGCCAATAAATAGGAAGCAATTGAAATCATTTACCAATTCTTATAATTTGGAAAAAAACGTAACCTAAATATATGAGAAAGGCAGAGTAAAGCAGATTTAATTTTACAGGCCCTTATGACATTTAAATTTACAGCATACTACAGTGATGTAAATTTAATTTGCTACATATATTTCTATAAACTATGATAGAGGACAATTTGTTACATTCAAGTCGCGATAATTTTACTAGTTTCATTTGAACTGTGTGCCAACCAGCGTCTCCATGCTAGTCTTTTGTGATTATATGGCTCTAGAAAACGTGAGATAGGAACTAGTGAGGACCGGAGGTCGGTCGGACCCTTCTTTCAGGTTGTCAACTCATCATTTGAAGCCCAGTTCGAGTTCGCAACGAAATGATCTCAAATTATGGGAGAGTAATCTGGACGTGATTTTGGGTGGGGTGGAGCTAAATTGATGCTTCGAATCACCCCAGTAGATATGGTTGTACTTACCAAGTAATCAAACAAATGCAAACATCATACTGGCTTCGAAAACTCTCAATTAATAACTGTGGAAGTGCTTTTATAATAATAAGTCGAGAGCAGCCTACTAGCCAACTTTGACCAACAATAGGATTGAAACGCCTAGAAAGAAAACAGAAACAAATTGCTGATTTGAATCCTTACTTCGAATTTTATAAACCGAATCACGTTTTTGCTGCAATAAAGTATGAAAATGATTGCATTTTCATGAATGAAATACTTCTGGTTTCTGATAATTGTGCCATTGAAAATGCGGAGTAATGATGCAAGTCTACCGTTATTATGTCTGTTAGTGGGTTCAATCAACTCTTGCCTTAAACATATAGAGGAGAGTCTCCCGAATAATAATTACTCAATAGCAAACATAATAAAGTGTTACAAAGGAGACCTGCGTCATAATACAATAATTGAACAATTTTCTTCGAGAGGCACAAAATAATAGGTAGGGTATGTGTCCCTTGGCTCAGGCTTATATGCAACAATCGATTACAGAATTTGTTATAACTCATAGAATATTTCAGCTGGAAGCAATATATAACTAGTTATACACTTGCCTCGATATGTTTAATAACCCATTTGGTAGTATGTATCACAAAATGTTAAATCACTCATTTTATAAAGTCAGAAACTTTCGAGAAATATGGATATAATGTCGGTCTGTAAGCACCAAATTGGGCATATTTATGGATGCAACTGCGTCCTAATCGATAGATTTGTTATTTAATGTTGACTAAGTACGGTTTTTTTTTTCTGATTTCTGATTTTGGACGTTGTCAGCTGTATTCGCTCTACCCAACAACAAAATTCTCAAAACAAACTATTATAAAACTGCGTAGAAACCCTTAAGTGATTTTCACATATGATCGGCCATTCCATAATCAAAATATTGTAATTCACTCTACACAGATTTTGTTCCTTTGCTTTGGGTAAAGATGAGTGATTTGAAAAACATTCAACCGAAACTAACACATGTTTATTGAAATTTTACCTATAACAACATTTTTACTACACTTTTTATACAACAGGCCATAGTTGAGAACATAGAATAAAATATGTTTCTAACATTGGGTCTACGGTTTTTTTTAGTTAAATGATTGTTATTTTAGCTTTGTGAACAGTTAGTTTTGAACGTGTAACTATTTTCTGTACATTTTGGCTGTATTACTTGGTTTATCGGTTTAATTTAGCCCAATTTAGATCATTCGAAGATCGTGTAGATAATATGTTCAGCTTAACCAGTCAAATCATGGTGTTTCAAAAGGTAAGGAAACCGTAAATTACGCGGAAGTGAACAACTATTAATTGATTAATAATGTCCGATTGCTTTGAAATAAATCGGTCATCCTATCAGGATAGCAACATAATTTTGCTGATTATCGCCGAATTAATGACATATTCGGTACATAGGCCGAATGCAGGAGCTAGGCTAACATTACATCCCGTTACTCTATAAGATTGTAATCTGATGCTTTCATAAGATTTCAACTAAATTAACCACAATCTTCATTCCCCGCATCTCTGCGGCAGCATTCCCAGAACTAAAAATGGGAAATGTGTTAAACAGCTAATCAAATTTACTCAACACCTTTCCAAGAGTGTGCTAATTGAGTTTCGTGGAAGTTGGATCGATTAGTATTTACGTACCACGTAGCAATTTACTGAATCATAAATCATCATTCTTGCGAGGTTCACTGGTGCAGCAGCAGTAACAGCAACATATTCACACAACATGTGTTCATTTACATATGCGCCGGTGTTTATAACATTCTCGTCCATTATCTCGATTAGACATGATTTATCACGTTGCTGTGTCTGGATGGTCAGACGCCGGGGTATGAAGGAAGTGCATTCAATATACTAATCGATTAGCAAACAGATTACCTGATATCGACATGGCTGATATGAGCTATGAATTTTCAAAAGCTATGCTCACCTACGGGGTTGTTAATTCTATGATAAATGATCGTACATTTGAATAGAAGCGAAACTGACAACACTGACTGGTAACTCGCGAAATTTTCTCTCTTAAACTGAGTCCACATTGTAGTGATCGTGTGATCATGATCGCCTATACAACCACGGGTATTAGATCGCAACGCAACTCACTCATACTTTTTAACTAGCTCTGAGGAGCATCATAGTGATAACGCAACCAAACACAACCATATGGGTTGTTTTCGTTCTGTCTCTTTCTAACACCTCAACACCCCCCCCCGCCCCTTTAAGGCCCCTCTCATCCGCAGCCGCAAGCAACCGACACCCATTCGACCTAAGGCGATTTAAAATTCGTCTGCTGGTTTATTTCCAACTTGAGCCCCACCGGTGATGCGTCAGTGTCAGTGCGTAGAACATACATATTTTTACCGGCTGGCAGCGCCGATTGATTTCAAAAGCTTTCAAAAGAATTACGACTGGTCGAGGAGGGGCTGCTAGAAGCATTGAAATGCGAGCGTGAAAAAGGGGACAGTCAAAATATTGACCGCCTGTCTGTCTGCGCTAATGTCGCTCTTCGTGGGCTTCTGTAAGCAATGAATTTCGATTCAGAAGAAGGTTGAAAAAAGTCATTCGTTTGGCAGCAGCGCACCCCGCGACGATAGATGTCTTCATTTTGGTTGTTGTTTCACAAAGTTCTAACGACGATTGATGGTGGTTAGTCACGTTTGCCGGTTTTTCCGCTTCGTTCGTTCGGAACTGATGTGTTTTTTTTTTCGTTTGTCAAGTTTTTGGTTTCAAACTTTGTCAATCGGTTCTGTTTGCGTGAAAAATGGCTTTGAGGCAAGCCATTACGAACGTGGTGCTAGCGGAAGTTTATTCCGATGTTTCTGCTGTATTGACAATATCGATCAGAAAGATTAAAAACATTGACATTCAAATGACGCGCTAAGGAGGCCTTAGTCCAGCGCCTACTTGGGTGGCAACGTCGTGCATTCTGAAAGCATGTCAAAACATTATGTCAACAGCACGGGCCAAAAGACACTGATGTGACGTTTTAGCATGCCAGCATACAATGTGATACGTGATATGGCGGCGCATCAATGGGAAATTCCTCGGTTGGTTTCCTACAACAAACTGAGTGTCGTAATTTCATCATTAAATTTATTGACAAAGCTGAAATTTATGCGAGGTAAGATCCAACTCGGATCAACTTTGAATACCGTCCGTGTTTGAATGATTTGTTAAATGTTGATTAACTTTCATCTTCAAATCAAAGTTTTAATCCTCGAATCAAAGTTTCAGTGTATCTTACTATGTACACATAAATGGGACAAGTTTTAACTTTCAATTGGAGAACATTCTGAACATCTAGTTCATTATCGTCGGATTGTCCACGACTGGTTGTTATTGACATGAAAACTCATCAGTAAACATCCGTGCGTTCAGAATCAATTTCTGGATACCAGACCGTATCATCGACTGTGACCAGCACACTTCAGATCTACGGCACTCGTCTCATACAAGTGTGTCATATTCTAGCATCCTGTAACAAAAAAATCCATTCATGCCTCCCATCAGCCCTTCTGACGAGTAAGTACATTCATACGTAGGTTCGGAGTAGCTGACAGCTGGCCTAGCAGCTGGAAAAAGGCGACGACATTTCCAGTAATGAAGAACCTGACGAATCGTAGTGTGGAAGTTGGTACTTACATTTCTTCGCATCAACGGCAGTGATGTTGTCAGTCAGTCAAATGCCAACGAAGAGAGGCAAAAGACAAAAGTCATTCAGTTGTACATATTACATGGCAGTGTATTGGTTTCTGGCCAGACTTGATTCAAATAATAAAACAAAAGGAAATGTAAATATACAGCCATTCCATAAAATACCGATATAGAAGGTCTAAGAATTTCTTGAAAACTGGTAGATTTGTTCCTTAACACAAAATATTAGACACGTAATTTTTTTTTATTTTTTCACTAAGGTGACCATTTCCATGCTTAGGCGATACCAAAAATCAATTTTTTCGAACCTTTTTCTGAAATGACTTTTTTCAAGAAATCAATACTTTTGAACCAAATGTTAATGTTAATGTTGTTTTGATTTCAAATGTTAAAATATCAAATAGATTAAAAAATATGACGACATTGAAAAAATGGATTTTTGTACTGAAAAACATTGATTGTATTTATATTTCGCGGTTGTCATGGTGACCAAAGGGCGCTATACGATTTTATTTTTTACTTGAAACTTTTGACTGTTTTACACAGGTTTAATCACAGACATGTTTGCTTATTTTTCCTTTGGAGTGCGTTCAAATTTCAACACGGCTTGTAAATTTGTTTTGAATTTTCATTCGGTTGACTCTCGTGGTAATCATTGAACGCGAAAAGGAAGCTCTTGTTAAGTCTGTTTTTGAAACATTTTAGACCGTGTACTGTTTTAAAGAAATTGAAACCACTCGGAATAAACAAAAGATTCATCTTTCGCACCATCAAACGCTACAAAGAAAACGATTCGTGTAATATACCTCCCACACCTGGCCGTAAACGCACTGTCAGATGTCCGGAAGTCATCAAACGATTGAGAGAGCGAATTTGGAGGAATCCTGGTAAGCCTGGCCGAAAGATGGCCAAAGAACTGGGAATGTTGCAGTGAACGATCAGGAGTATTTTGAAAGTCGGCCTTGATCTGAATCCATACAAAAAATAACGGTGTCTTCGGCAAAGTAGCTCAACTAGACAAGGCCTACTTCATGACTTAATGATTTCAGTTTGATGAAGTCATATTTCATAAGTGTATATTTTGAATGATTTCTTCTTCTTCTTTCTATAATCAGGTGACTATAATCCTGTGCGCCGATTAAAATTTGATCGTCGGTTGCTTAACTTACCTATCAGACCAAGGCCGGGATGGCCTCTGCTGTACACCGAAGTTGTCTCCATTGTATTCGCTCCATGGCTGCACCCCTCCAGCCTCGCTGTCTGCGAAGGGTCCGCAGGAAGCCTTCTACTTGATCGATCCACCTTGCTCGTTGCGCGCCTCTTCTTCTTGTGCCCGTAGGTTCGTTCTAGAGAATAATTTTAACTGGGCTGTCTTCCGGCATTTTTACGACATTATAACGACATGCTTTGTTCAAAAGTTAACAACAAGTTTGGAACTACTAAACAATCATCACAAGAAGGACAACTCGTTTAAATACAACTTTGTAGAAGACACCGTGATTCGAAAACGTAACCCTTAGGAGTTATAAATTTCGACTTGAAAAAAGGCTTTTCCAATCACTGTGCGACGTTCCGTCTTCCATCTGCACTCCACCGTAGATGGTACACAACCCCTTCCGCTCAAATACACCAAGGACGCGTTGGTCCTTCACAATGTCCATGTTTCGTGGCCGTAGAGGACTAACGGTCTAATTAATGTCTTGTACATGGTCAACTTTGAAGTTCGGCGAACTTTGTTCGATCATAGCGTGCTTTGGAGTCCAAAGAAGGCATGATTTCCAGCCGTAATGCGCCTCTCTCTCTGATGGTGTCGTTATCGGTGGTCACCAATGAGCCCAGATACACAAACGCGTCTACTGCCTCGGTTTCATCACCATCGATTTGAACTCGTGGTGGGAGGCTAATATTGTCTACTCGTGAGCCTCTTCATTAGGTGTGATTTGTTATGGTTCGTCGGTGGTGGCGGCGTGGATTGGCGTGAAAGTTAATTATAAAATCTACTTAACGGTAAAGATTCTTTTGTTCCAATTCACTTATTAAAGATTTCTATAGTGAGGATTAGAGTTCAGAACAGAACACATTTATCTGTACTGTGAGGAATTCGGTCCCATAATCGCTCAAGGAGACAAAGAAACTTTCAATCAAATTATGAATAGAGCAAAACAACTCTTATATCTTGTCAGAACATCTAAATGGACTACTTAAACGTCATGTAAATGTCTGTCTCCAGAGACGGACACATGCAAGCGTCCTTTGACACAGAAGTATGAGTTGAAAGAGACGAGCTAATAAATTCAATCAAACACATCTTTCGTCGAATTGCGTATTTGTCAGTTTCAGGAGAAATAATTTTACTAGAAATCTCTCTTTACGTTCCCCGAATTTTTACAAACATGAATTACGTCTATTGTAAAATTCATCATTTCTAAGTGTGTATATCCAGAAAAATATCAGCTCTATCAGTTCGTTTACGGCAGCCATGGCGAAAACACTGAAGCAACTACGTTCAATGGTTTGTAAATACTGCCGGCTACAGCCCGGAGCGAAGGAGTCCGTCATCGTGCCGCACTGTGTGTCGGCCGGATATAGCCGAGCGGCCATGTACAAGATCTTGGCACTCCTGGAGAAAGGTGAGAGCATCAAGCGCAAGCCGGGTTTCGGCCGTCCGACGGTTAGGCGCGACCAGAAGCTGCAGTAAGCGCTGAAGTGGAAGACGGAAATATTTGGCCGGGAGGGCCGGGAGAACAAGTTAACGACAACGGCAACGGTCAAAAAGTATTTGATCAACATGGTCGTCATGAGGAAGGGACAGTCGAGGCCGGCCATGTCGGAAGCGCAAACGGCAACCCGAAAGAAATTTACACGACATTTTCCGATGATGATCGCGGTCTAGATTATTTTTCATTCTTTCCTGCATCTTCAAATGACATTAGAATTAGTCAGGTACATATTCAAGACATTCTTGCGAATCCCTCCAGCATTTCTGAAAAATCTTGCATTTGAACTAACTTCGCCCCTATTTTGGTTCTTCAAATTGTCACTTGATTCATGTCAGTTCCCAAAAATTTGGAAAATCACCATTCATAAGTCAGGAAAAATATCCGATATTCGCAATTTGCTGTAGAATTTCTATTATGTCTAGCATGTCAAAGCTTTTTGAAGCTATCGTCAATAGAAAACTGTTAGGCCAAGTACAAAATGTTATAACAAATTCACAGCATGGATTTTTCCAAAGACGCTCAACTTCCACAAACTTGTTAGAATTCGTGAACTATTCATTAAACGCAATTGACAACGGCAACCATGTTGAGGCGCTACTTCACAAGTTAGGAAAAATAGTATTTTAGGATAAATTTCTTAAATGGATACAATCGTATTTAATAAATCGGCAACAAGTAATCAGTTTTAATGGAAAAAAGTCACACCCTGTTCATTTATTATCTAGAGTTCCCCAAGGCTCGCATCTAGGAACTCTACTTTTTATTTTGTTTGTCAATGATATTTTTTACATTTTAAGCAGGTCAGAGTTCTCATCTATGCAGACGACATGAAACTAACGTTTGCATTTAAAAAACATGAAGAAAATTGCCGATTTTTCATGGGTTTACCTTCACCCGCACTGACAGAACTACTCATGCAGCATCAATCATAGTAACTCATGAGTCAGCAGACAAAATTTGACAGCTCTATCAGACGAACTCTAACCGTGGTGGCAAAAACAGTGTAGCAACTCCGTTCAGAAGTGTGCGCGTTCAAAGAACAGCCCAACGTCAAAAACGAACATCGTGCGGCACTTTGTGGACGCCGGATACGCCCGTTTCGGCATCTTCATCATCTTGACACTATTAGACAACAATCAAAGCATCGAAAGAAAGCCCGGTTCCGGACGGCCGACGACCCTGAGCGACAAGAAGCTCCAAAGGATGTTGACAAGGAAGACCGAGGGAAAAGTGGCTACATCGCTGCGTGCGCTTTGCCGGGGGGTCGGTTCAACCGGCCAAACAGTGAAAAGTAAGGAGTGTATCGAAAATAAGCTATCCACAAACTTTCTTTCAAATTATGTTGAAAACCGATATTTTATTCATACAAAAAATTGATCCTTTATTGTACGCGGTTAAACTTGAACATAATGCAGACCGGATTAAATTTAAGTTATTCCTTCACGAATTTTCGAACTTTGGATCGAATGCTCTTCATCAAGTTCCGGACAAGTGTTGCATCGCATTTTTTGGACGCTTGAGCCCAAATTTTTTTGAACTCCTGCATGTTCCCAGCTGCCTTACCAGTCTTCTTGAAGACCCTCTTCACGATTGCCCAGTAACGTTCGATGGGTCGAAGCTGAGGGCAATTTGGTGGATTGATATTTTTCTCAACGAAATCTATACCCTTTTCCGCAAGCCAATTGAGAGTGGTTTTGGCATAGTGAGCCGACGCTAAATCCGGCCAAAACAGTGGAGGTGTACTATGCTTCTTATATAAAGGCAACAATCTCTTCTGGAGACACTCAGATCGATAGATTTCCGCATTTATAGTTCCGGAAGTGTAAAAAAATGGTTGACTTCAAACCACAGGAACATATTGCTTGCCATACCAGTACCTTTCGACCGAATTTCTCCACTTGAATCGACCTGTCCGCATCGCTCACATCCTCCCCAACGACGGCAGTAAAGTATTGTGGACCTGGAAGGGTTTTTGAGTCCTCCTTTACATAGGTCTCATCGTCCATCAAAACGCATGCATCCGGACGCTGCAAAAGACGCGAATACAATTTCCGGGCCCTTGTTGCTGCTCGCTTCTTCTGTTCTGCACTTTGTTTCGAGATTTTCTGCTTCTTGTAGGTCTTCAGGTGGTTTCGCCTCTTGATACGCTGGATCATTCCGACACTCGTTCCTGCTTTTTTGGCCAAATCACGTATTGACATTGATTTGTTCTTCATGATTAGAGATACCACTTTCTGCTCCAGTTTCGGGTTGGAAGAACCGGGTTTTCTGCCTCTTCCTGGTAGCTCATCCAAAGAATAGTGTTCCCCAAACTTATTAATGATGGTTTTAACACTCGCATGATGAATTCCAAACCGCTTCGCCAATTTTCGCATAGTAATACCCTTCTCACTTAGCCATGTGTCCAGAACCTTAATTTTCACTTCCTTTTCAATACGCGACATTTTGAAAACGCAGAATTTGAACCGCACAAACAAGTAAACAAAAGAAAGCTGACAGTCAAACGCACAGCATGCAGTGTTCAGAGCATAAAAAACGATCACAAATACATGCGTACAACGCAAATGTATGTGGATAGCTTATATTCGATACACTCCTTACCTGGCGAACATGAACATACATGTCAGGAAGCGGAAGTCACGTCCACTGGTTTCGGAGCTGCAGGCAATGAGGCAGCTGCAGCGGCAGAATGAGATGGTCAACTCGATTTTCCCGGCGAATCACGACGTGGCGGTGGTGATGGACGACGAGACCTATCTCACCCTGGAAGGCAACGACTGGCAGGGCACTTCGTATTTTTCTTCTCCCATGAAGGAAGTGAGCTCCGAGGTGAAGTTCATTTCACACACCAAGTTCCCCAAGAAGGTGCTGCTTTTGCTGACAATCAGCGAGAAGGGAATGTCAAAGCCGCTCTTCTTTCGCTCCGCTTTTGGCCGTGAACGGGGAAATTTATAGTACGAAATGCCTGCCGGTAGTGGCGTCGTAAATCAAAAAATACCATAAGGGCGAAGACGCGGTGTTCTGGCCGGATCTGACCTCGGCCCAACTACTCTAAGCGATCGTTGGAGGAGATGGAGCGGCTGAATATCGATGTGGTACCCAAGTCGGCGAACCCGTCCAACGTCTCCCAATTTTTGGGTCAACTTGAAGCGTAAGATCTACTGAAGAAAGAACTCAAAATCATGCCAACACGCATGTTTTCGTCCGCCATGGCAAATGTTCCGGTTAACTGCCGGAAGGCCGCTCGCAAGGGCGTAGAATTTTTTTTTGCAAGTAAGCTTAAATAATTACCTTCCATGGGAAATTTATCAAAAGCAATTATCTGTCTTAGCTTTTTTTTATCACCATCAGAAAAATGCCATTTTTTTTAAATGTATACGTTATTTGTTCTGTTTCGTTATTATTGGTAAATTTTATCGTTTTTTCCATCCATCCGAAAATTGTTTTTTTGTAATGCAGGCGTTACGAATGTCTGCATCCGCAATAATCTCAATACCCAAAACCTGTAGTAAAACACTCATGAAGCTTTTATATCATGAGTTCGGTGTATGGTTTATCAATTCATACGATCGAAACAGTGATATTCTTCATTGATATAAAAATCCTGAACTTTACCTGCTGCTTCAGCCATAAGTGTTTGTACAGAATCCCTAGCGACCTTGCTGGCAGCTCTGGTCCATATTTGTAGGAAATGTTTGGCATTTTAACCTCCTGCTTTGTTTTCGGACAGCTTCCGCTTCGCCATAGCCCAATATCTTTCGATTAGGCGTAACTCAGGAGTATTAGGAGGTTTGGAATATTTTGGTAAGATATTAACCTTTTTGGAAACAGGCCACTCTATCACGGTTTAAGTATGGTAACACGATGCCAAATCGGGCCAAAACAAAGGACTACCATCGTGACTTCTAACGAAAGGCAGCAGTCGTTTTTGCAAGCAGTCCTTCTGGTTAATATCATCCGGTGGTGATGTCAGATTTACTTTTTTGCCACACCAACAAATTGCTTGCCAAACAAGGTATTTCTTTTCTCTAGGAAATTTTAACTTTTTTGTCCTGAAATACTCAGGTGTTGTATTTCTGACCAAAGCAGTCCTGAAAGTTGTTCAAAATTTTCCAAGACGTAAGTTACATCGTCCATAATGACTCATGAATATTTCGTCAATATTTTGTGCTTGAGTTAAATCGATACATTCAGACCTAGCATATCGATAAATTAGGTTTCTTTTCACTTGGTCTTTTCTCAGTAAATTTCACCAATTTTTGTCAATTGAACATTAAATTTCCAGGTCTTGGAAATTAGTTCAAATAAAAAAAAAGTAAAACTTCAAATCAGCCATGAAAATCGATCTTGTAAGCCCTTTGCTTCTGATTTAGCTAGCAGTCAATCGAACTTGAATTTGGACCTGTCCCACTCTCGCCCATGGAACCTATCCGAAAACTTTTCCACTGCAATGGATGGCATAAGATCCGACCCGGCACATCCAAGGGAAGAGATTTTGATGCAGTCATTGCAGGTTTAGCAAATGAAATTTTCCGGCATCGGACTGAGAAAGTCAAAATCTCTGCATTCTCAGTGGCTGCTTATGGGGAGATGATATCGGGCGATGTTACTGTGCAGTAGACGTTGCTCGCATCATGCCAGATTGGGAGTATGAATATGCCAGCTTTTCCGAGAAATAATTGAGCAGCGGGTGTGGAAGAATGCGACAAACAAATCGAGCAGGAAAATTGCATTCGAAAATAGATTTTTGATGGAGTTTTGTCTACGGTTTCGTACGGCGGACTCAGGAATGGTGGAGAAATTACATTTTGACTTTTGGAAACGTGCCTCGAGTGCGGTTTGTTGTGAGATAGGTAGATGCTCTTGAGTCAAATTTAGTTAGATATAGATGAGTGTGTTAAATGTACATCTGAAAACATTAACTAGAAAAATCGATACAACCTTTTGGGTGGACTGGACTTGAATGTTTCCACTGGCACTGACTGGAAAGTTTCCACTTTATTATTCTCGTTTTTGCAACGGCTACGGCTACGGCAGAGTAAAAAAAAGTTAACTTGATACCTTCTACAAAAGTAGACGGCTTCGAAGACCGTCTAAATAATTTATGTTTCAATACCAATGGGAAACAGACAGTGGGCTTTGCAATGCCACGTAGTCTGTTGATTGGTTATGATGCCAGACGCCTGAAGCTGTTGATGTTGAACTTTTGATTTGTTCCAGTGGAAATTCAGAGCTGAATTTGAATTTTACAGAATAACAAAAAACAACGAGAACGTCAATTGGCTTGTTTTTGTAGGTGGTATCCTATGAAGATCTGCTCGACTTTTCCAGAGGAGTTAATTATGCATTCATTGCTATGCCTTTCGACTGATAAACAGAGAGGTTGGGAGGTTTTATTTTAGGAATTAATTATCGCTTCTCACGTTGCATCTTTGTTCTTTGACGGAATTTTGAAGAAGCTTCCAAAAAATCGTACTCTACAAATTATGTAAATTGTTTGAGAAAATGAGGAATTGAGAGTATATTATCGTGACTTCTCCTTATTCAATTGCAATTTGATTGCGTTGGTTGGTTTGGTTGCGACTATGTTGGATATGAAAAAAAAAAAACTACAAAAGATAATCCAATGGAACACATTTTCCTTAAATACTAAAGTTATTACGCCTTCTACAGCAATGTCTCTAAGCCGTGCTGGGCGGCCTTTCGGCAGTTGGCCAGAACTTTAGCCATGGCCGATGAAGAGATAAATGTTGGCATGCTCTTCAGCTCTTTCGTGGACTTGGCGATCAACTGCTTCTTCGTTTTGGCCATGCAATTATTGGAGTAGATCCTCTATTTGAGGTTTGCCCAACAAATTTCTGTCGGTCAAAGCTGGGGGATGTTGAGAGGGTTGGTGGTTTTCAGTACAACGTTTATCTTCAGCTGGCTCATCTCCTCCAGTGAACTCTTGGCAAAATGGGCCGGAGCCAGGTCCGGCCAAAATACCACATCCTCTTTCGCGTGATACTACTGATTTCCGGCAGGGAAAGAAGTGGCTTGGATATTCACTTCTGGTCAATCGCCAGACACAAATTGACCTTCTTCGGGTACTTGGTTTGAGGGATATGTTTGACGATAACGCTTACCTTCTTTGTGGGTGATGTAATGTACCCTGTGTCTTGCCAGTAGTTACCGTTCAGCGTCAAGTAGGGTCTCGACGTCACGCTTCACCGGAACGATGTTTTTCACCAACACCTTCAACCGCTCCTTCTGGGTGATTGCCTGCTGCTCAGACACGGCTGGTCTCGACTGACGCTTCCGCATAACAATGTCCATCTTGCCCAGGTACTTCTTTACCGTTAGGTCGGTGCCACTAACGTCTCTGCCAAAGGCGCGGAACGATGAGGCCACCTTGCTCTCGATCTCCCTCTTCAGCTTTTGCTGCACTTTACCGTCGTGCAACCGGAACCAGGCTTTCATTCGACGGTTTTTTGTTTCTTTATACGATTATGTTCCATAGGCCTATTTCCTCACGTGGTGACAACCACCGACGCCAGGAAGACTCCACCACCTGGACCCAACATATCAACGCATGAGCCAACATAGCAACGCATGAGCCGGGATCAACTTTCCTTCCAAAAGAAGACGTAACCAGAGATTTTTTCGCCTCAAAAAAATCCCACTGACCTCCACAGGCCACTGAGGTGCCTGTAGCAGTCACGCTTACCACTACACCACCAGGGCCGGCATCGATAAATGTTAACCATCCGCCCGAGTGCCTTTCACATGAAGCTCGGCAGCCGGATGTGTCTGTAACCGTCCGATAGGGTATTATCTTTCCCAGATTTGGGAATTGCCAGCCGACAGTTTCCTTAGGAGCGGGTACCCAAGACCATCGGACCCTGCACAGACGAGCAGAACGGGCAAAATCTTGGACAAAACCTCGTTTTTTTTCTCAGGATTTCAATTCAACTTGATACTCTACAGAAACTAAGGCTATTCACTATGAGGAATCAAGCATAAACTTATTAAAATCTGATTGTTTTTGCATAACGTCAGGTACGGGAAGTTGGGGTTCAAATCCGATTAAAATTTGATGTAATATTTATAACATATATTTTTACCATAAACAAATACTTTTTCCCTTAAAATGGAGGGATTAATGATTGAAATACCTTTGTATGAACCTTTATTTCCAAAAAAAGGGATAAGTAAAATTTATTAATCAAACTAGGCTTTGATTTGAACACTAGGCATTTCACGTGAAAAAACATGATTTTTCTCTAATTTTAAATGTCTGTAAAAAAAAGCTCCACGTTTCTCCACACTTCTATTTTTATGGACATAAAGTTTAAGGTCTCAACTAGTCATACACCAAATTTCAGCTGCCGCCGTCTGCCGCTTCGAAAGTTATGCACATTTTTGCAAAGCATATTTTGACGTCCCAGACCGTGCTGTTCACCGGCTTTTCGGGTTTGCTTTCGATGGTGTCTTCACTGAACCACTCAGATTAAGCTACGTTCACATGTGCTTCGATGACGCATGAGCAATATTTATTATAGTGGCCCCTATTACGGATGTCACTTCACGGTGAAAACGGGCGAAGTGACACTCGTAATAGGGATGGTGCAAGTGATTCCCATTTGATTTGCACGCGATCTTTTTCACCGTGATTCGCAAGTTTTCACCGTGAAGTGACACCCGTAATAAGGGCCAGTTTCTTAAAACAATCCGAAAATTGAACCTTTTGCTATTTGTAAACGGTTGGATTCTGGAAAATTATTATAAAATCAATTTAATTCAAACGTGTTTGAAATCTGAAATATGTCAAACCAGTGCGTTACACGAAACATGCCGTATGAATCATGCTTAACTGACGAGATGTTTGCATCTTTGGCAGATAGTTGAACTACATGCTCGTCAGAAATTACTCTAATGTGAGTAAAAGAGTACTAAAAATCATAAAAATCGGATGTACTCTTCTAAATTGCTTGAAAGTATGGATTGATTTGAAATTTGGGCGTGACTTTATTAGTAAACCAATTTTACCAATATTTAGAGGAGGAATCATTCCCATACCTGCTTGTGATGTTTGTTTGTGAAATCAAGCTTTTATTCACGGGGAATCAGTGGTTGAAGCCATTGTTTACAAATGAAGTTACCCGAATCAATCAAAATTTGTCAAATTCTGAGGAATTTTTACTCTGTTTGGGTTTACGGAAAATAAGCTTAACTTAGTAAAAGTTATTGAATAGGTAAAACTCATTTTATAGTAGTTTCTGATGAGCGTGTAAGGAACTAGAGTTCTGTCACTTTCAAACGATTTATTCGTTGCATTGACTTTGATTTTATCGGGCGCATTGGTGTAGTACTTACGCAATGTTTCGCACCAGCAGAAAAGTGATGTTTGAAATGCAAACGGATTCAAGAGGAGAAAAAGCACTGCTACCCTGCAGCACTCTGCACTGTAGTGACCGAAAGTAAGGCTGAGGTATCATTGCAGGCTTTGCTTGACCACACAGTGCAACGCATCGCGTTGATAGATCCAGGGAAGTTTGAAGGGGTTAGTCGAGATGTCCTGAAGAATTGCACTCTCATAACTAAATGGGGCTTTGATGGAAGTGGAACACAATCGAGGTATCATCAATTACAAGCGAATCATGATTTTGACGATTCAAGTTTGTTGATGACATGTTTTGTTCCTCTCCAACTTTATAGTGGAGATAAAAATAACAAGTTAATTTTGTGGCAAAATCCGAAACCTTCATCTACCCGCTACTGTCGGCCCTGTAAACTGGAATATTGTAAGGAATCCATTGAGACGATAAAAAAGGAAGAACTACTTATTTGTACCCAAATATCAGGTCTTTTACCAACATGTATTGATACAAGGGCTGGAACGATACAGGTAACTCACACATTATCCTGCACAATGATTGACGGAAAGGTGAGCAACGCTTTGACTGGAACGAAGTGTTCTCAAAATTGTTCAGTATGCTCAGCAACACCCAAAATCATGAACAATATTGATGAAGTTTTGCAACGGGAGGAAAACCCAGAAGCATTGGAGCTGGGACTATCAACTTTACATGCCTACATTCGAATCATGGAGTGGATGCTACACGTTAGCTACAGATTGGACACTAAAAAGTACTACAGAACACGAGACATCAGAGCAATCGTTGACCAACGGAAAAGTAAAATTCAGGATAGATTCCGTAAAGAGCATGGGTTGTTGTTGGACTTTGTTAAAGAGGGATCTGGCACTAAAAACACGGGTAACGCAGCCCGGCGTTTTTTTTTTTTCGAAAATCCATCTGTCACAAGTGAGATAACTGGTATTGACGAAGAACTTATTGATCGATTGGACACAATTCTACGTACGCTTTCATGCGGAATTGATGTAAACCATGACGCATATCATGCATTCGCCATCAAAACAGCTCGTTTGTACGCAAGCTTATATGAGTGGTATCCAATGCCTGCGAGTGCTCATAAAATTCTTATCCATGGATCGAAGGCGATTGCACTTGCGCTGCTACCCATAGCGAAGAAGCGCAGGAGGCCCGTAATAAAGAGTTTCGGAAAATTCGAGAGTCACACAGCCGAAAGTCCAGCAGAAAAGAGACAATGCAAGATGTATTTAACGGTATGTTGATCAAATCAGATCCCTTCTTGTCCAGCATGAGAACCAGCACCACTTCATCGTCCGAACGTGAAATGAAGTCAGCTGTTGCGGATCTCCTTCACTTCGAAGCGGAATCGGGAAATGATGAAGAATAAATATACATTTATAAATATTATTATTTTATATTCACAATCCTAAACATGGTTCGAAATTAATTACAAGAACATAATTAAGTGTTTTTTTCCTCAATAATGAAGTTTGATCAGAAATTGCATTGCAATATTCAATACTATGTGTCTACTCATTATATTTTTGATTCCCTTTTGAATAAAACATCCGTCAGTAAAAAGATATCTTGATCAAAACCAGTGATGCCAAAATTTAGCTTTAATCCTCATGAACAACTTCGCAGAAGGTTTTGTTTTAATAGCGGGCTCCACTCAAAAGATAGAGCTGATATAGATCAAAATAGAGTGATCTAGATGAAAAGGAGTGATGTCAAATGATAGATATTATTCACCTGAATAACCTTGCTGTAAATTTTGCTTCTATAGAATGCTTCTATCAAAATCTAAAATTGATTTAGATAAAAAAAAGTTATCTAGATCAAAAACCAGTGATGCAAATTGTGACTTTACTCCGCATGCACAACTTCGCAGAAGGTTTTATTTTTATATCAGGCTTCCCTGAAAAAATAGAGCTGTTCTAGATCGAAAAATAGTGATCTAGATAAAAGAAATGATGCCAAGAGATAGATATGATTCACCTGAACAACTTTTTTGAATATTTTGGGTCGATATAATGCTTCTATCAAAAGATAGGATTGATCTGGATAATAAAAAAGTTATCTAGATCAAAACCAGTAATGCCAAAATGTAGCTTTAATCCACATTAACAACTTTGCAGAAGGTTTTGTTTTAACATCAGGCTCCACTCAAAAGATAGAGCTGATATAGATCAAAATAAAGTGATCTAGATAAAAATAAATGATGTGAAAAGATAGATATCATTCACTTGAACAACTTAACTGCCATTTTTGCTTCGATATAATGCTTCTATCAACATATATAATTGATCTAGATAAAAAAAAGTAATCTAGATCAAAACCAGTGATGCCAAAATGTGACTTTACTCCACACGAACAACTTCGCGGAAGGTTTTATTTTTATAGCAGGCTTCCCTCAAAATATAGAGCTGATCTAGATAAAAAAAATAGTGATAAAAGAAATCATGCCAAAAGATAGATATGATTCACCTGAACAACTTTGCCGAATACATCAAATCACTATGACTTGAAACTTAGGAGTTAGGAGGTTTTGTCCGTAAAGTTGAATGATCTGCCCCACTGTGCCCTGCTGCCTTGTCAAGGTCTTCAAGGTCAAAAAACCTATTGCAGTCTGTGGAGGTAATACTTGGACGCTCTATGGTACGACAGTACATCCTCTCAACCAGTGTCTTTACACGTAGGAACTCATCACTATGAATGCTGTTTGCCAGCACCTTGGCAAATCGAACAGCAAAAGTCTCATCGTGGAGCTCCGGTTCGTTCGAGTATCCCGCATCAATATTGACGACCCTCTCCACATGGCAGTTCATCCCACCGACAGACTTAACCTTCCTCCACAGCTCGCTGGAGTATGTGGAATCCGATATGTCCGCAGGCAGTGAAAGCCAACCAGGTGGCCCTCTTTCCAACCCTGATTGACCTTCTTTCAACTTATGTCGTTATCGGTTTTATACCTGGGTCAGGGCTGACTCTGACTCGCAGTTACCGAACGAAAACGGATCCAGAGTCAAGATGGTATTAGTGCAAAACATAAACATAAACAAACATGAACATTTTATTTTGACGGCTCATGTTTGTGTGTATTGGTTGGACCTCGAAAAAAGTTAGGACAGGCCTAGGGCGAACCCAGTTTCGTACTGGTAATAACCGAAAATGACATTAGCAGCCCGAGACATCAATGTTTGTTGAAATTTATTGTCTTGAGAAGTTTTCCTTCTGGTCATGGTTTGTTTCTGATAAATGAGTTAACGTATAAATGTTTTTAGTCTGCAAGTTAACATGCTGAATTTTAATAATGAAAAGATAAGGTTTAACCTTACAGAGCAACCTCGCGAGAACGGGCGTCCACAGTTAAAACGAATGGCTTATGATAAGCGTCAATTTTTAGAAGAGCAGATGGAGCCTCGAAGAGATCTATGATACATGGATTACTTACGAATACCAAGTCAAGTAGCTTACCGTTAGCGTTCAGAAGATCATTGACCTGATAGAGGCCCACTGACAACATAGACTCGTCTAGGGCAAGATCCTGTTTCTTTGACATATTAGTTGGCAAGCATCCCAAAATCTCTTCATCAAATCGCCAGATTAAATTCGGTAGATAAATAGTAGTCTCCGAAGCATACGATTAAATCACGGGGGTTGGCTTGACTTCGAATCTGGTTGACTGACTCCACGTGCTCTCTCTGGACAGCTGTTTGGTCGAAGATTAATGCAGCAAACAAATAAGGAAAATTGCGGAAGAGGATGTTTGTTCCAAACTATCACAATCCACTAGATGTACAACCTTGCAGTTCAGCTCCAATTTTACAGCAATCACCTCTTCGCAGATTGCTGGTAGAATTGCGGTCGCATCGATAAATAATGTAGTTACACGCTAATTCTGCGGAAGCGATTTTGGTGTGCAACCACGTTTCCGTAAGAACAACAAAATCGAAATCGCTGGCCAGCAGAGAGAGGAGCAGTGTGTTCGTTTTAGTTCTCAGCCCACGGACGTTCTGGTAGTATGTGGTGAGTGGTGCAGGGGTGAAAAAGACGAATGGGACAAGGTTCTGAAGTTAACACGGCTGGCTCGATGTGCTGGTCGTTGGGCCTGCATCCGCGTTCTGCACCGGTTTCCAAAATTTCATCAATCTCGTGTTATCCTCGATAAACTCCCAGAAACATCTACAAGATTCTGGAACTTCTGGAGAAGGGAGAGTCCATCGAGTGGAAGCCTGGTTCCGGCCGTCCGATCGTTTTAAGCGACCGGAGGATTCAATAGAAGCTCAAACGGAAGACGGAAGGCAAGGTGGCCAGAGAAGTTGTGGGCCAATTTCAAGAGGAGAGTATATTCAAATAATTTCGTGGCCAAAATGACGGGTGATTTGATCAAAAAGGCGACCAGGGAACTGAAGAATATGTCTACAGGCTTATTTTTTTTCACTTATGGCCAAAGTTCCGGCTAACTGCCGCTAGGTGGAATGGCAGGGCGTAGAAGTTTTTTGTGAAGTTTTCAATTTCTTAATTAATACATTGCGATTTGGTTTGTTAATATATCTTTTTCCGTTCTTTTTTACCTTCCATCCGAAAATAGTTGCTTTTTTTTAAATGCGATTAATATATGTATATAAAGGTATACTGGAATGATCTCACCATATTTGTTTGATCAGCCATTAGACTCTCTTTTCTGGAATTGCGGTATTCTCTTTGCGGTTATTTTTTTAAATTTTTCAGGAAATTTGATTTGAAAGTTCTTTTTTGCTTTTTAACCATTTCGTGGTAAAACGATTGAACGATTCCGAGAGTCATAAACGGCCTTACAAAAAAAAAAAAAACAGTCATAAAATCGTTATTCAATTCCCACGCATAAAAATACAATAAGCATCAACGATTTGACGCTAACCAGCTCATTACTTATGTCAATATTGGTTCATAACAGCCGTTTTTCCTCCTTACATTCCATACTCGATCAAGTTTATGGATCCATTAATCGTGACGCAGTTAACTTACGTTTGGTTGTTCAGTGTTTGTTTTCGGAAGCGGCTTTTCAATCTTTAATCATTCAAAAAATACAATGCCAGTAGCTCGTCTGGCAACCGAGAATAACAAATTCGATCATGCCAAGAAGATTATGGAATGTAAACATAAGGTTGAATTGATTTATTTTATGCTCGTTCAAAAATAACGTACGGTCTTCTATATAAATGTGTTTTCAAAGAATGGTTATCCTCCCGTTTTTTTTCATCTCGCATACTTACTATAACCCTATAAACCATGCTCTTTGATGTCATAAGCATGCCTCAACTTCAACTCCCATGAACGAATCATCCGTACAGGTCCACTTCAGTATTGTCCAGTCCAATTACATCGATTGATAGCAAATAGAATAATAAGATCGTAACCTCAAACAGATAAAAATAGAGCAGGAGCAACGACAACAGTGTCACTGCTGGTCCGGCATTATGGTGCCGTGACTGTCTTCTCTAGGTAGGTACGAGTACGGTACCATTATTGTCATCATGAATAAATAACTGTCCCGTCCACACCAACAATAGTGTCCCGTCCTTGGATTTCCGCATGGACATGACGGTTCCAACACAACATCATATCTACCTACCTCATTTGATGACGTCGAGTAGGACGACGGCGACAACGACCCGGGATCCGGGTAGTTCAATTATTGGTTGTTTATCCAATAAAGTTCCAACTGCGGCCCTGCCTGGCTCTTCCCCCGCCCGGCGGGATTATCTACCTCTGCAATCGCTTCCAGATGCTGCCATGCTGCGGCGCAGTATGGAAACTGATGTTGGTCGTAAGAATATTATCATTGTCATATCGTTCTTGCATTTGCTGTTGGTACTACTTCTAAACAGTAGCGGCAAGACGAACTCCATCTGATAGAAGAAAAGCATGAACACACAAAAGTCGCCCCTAGTGGAGGCGGTGGCTTGTTAGTCATCATACTTTTATTGGTACTTCGTTTTTGTTTTTATGTCACCTTTCTGCACCGAGCAACAACAATAACAACAGCGGGACGGGGAAGTGACTTTCCCAAGCTCGTTATCCATTATTGTAAGTGGTGTGGGTCTGTGTTTTATGGAAGCCATTCTGAATTGCTGTTTTCTTACTTGAGGATCAATATACAGAATTGTTTCGAAGCGCAGTTTTGCGAAACGTAAGCTTGATTCGGAAAAAAAAATGCAGAGCAGATTCATTTGCAGCAATGACCCCGGATGAAGTTGAGAGATTTATTATTACACTGGTGCTGTGCATTCTCTATTCGGAAACGAACAGGTTTGCATTGCGAAATCCACTGGAAGCCTTGTGCCGTGTGAGAGCACACTTACGTCGCCCGGTGGGGAATGCTTCTATTTATTTAATCCTTGGAAGTTCCATTTTAAAAGAAGGTGCTTATTCCATTATTTCAGCACGGAAGTTCTCCACAATAGAGAACATGCGGAGCTGCATTTTAATCCGTTTCTAATGTGGAGAGGAATAATTGTTTTTAATCCACAAAAGCCTTTAAGAGCAGGTTTCTCAGGTTTTTTTTTATTCTAAGGTGGACGCTATTTTAAAAACTTTTAAGCTGCTTCAAAATGTCAGTGCCAAGTTGTATTGTGAGGCATTCTGTTGAGTCCCATGAGAAGACTCCTGACTTCTTCTAGTTTAAACTGATTAAACTGATAGAAAAGTGACAAACCCCCGCTTCATAGTTCTAGAACTGTTTCAGAGCATGTTCTCATGAGCTTTTAACAATTCACCATATTAGTCTATTTTATAAATGATAAGCTGAGACCATTTAATAAACAATTTTATGCACAACAACTTTGCTAAACGTTCCTTTTCAACTACAGGTTGAGTAGGTGTTCCTGCCAGTGAAGTATTTGGTCATAACAATTATAGACACTGTATATAGACCGGACAACGCATACAATCATACAATCTGCTAACCCTGAAAATGTCATATATTTGAGCAATTGATCTGGCACCACTTGTATCTGTACAAACTTGAAGTAAACAGCGCAATAGGCTAAAAAAATCACTTTCGATGTTGGTAGTTTGTTTTGATTCCGTTTGAAGATATTTATTAAAAAGCATAGTGAAAAGTGCCGTGTAAAAAATGAATTGTTTGGAGCGAAATTGTGGCAATAATTCACGATGTGAAGTGAATTCGGTGGGTTTCTTCCGGTTTCCAAAGAAAGATAATATAAGGCACAAATGACTTGCATTCTGCGGCCTGTAGGCAGATTTTCATATTCTAAGAAGCCATAGGCTGTGCAGTGTAAATACAAAATACTTTAAAATTATCAAGCTCATAGCTTATCCAAAGTTTACATAGATTCTATTGTTTGAATTTTGTTTGATTGATGTTCTTCACTAGTTTTGATCAAATTTTTCATGCGCTATAGCTAGAACACGTCGCATTTGTAAGTCGGGTCCTGATGCAGTTCATCGTAGATTGCGTTCAAGTATCATCCGATGCTGTGGGCCAGCAGGC
The DNA here is from genome assembly GCA_024533555.2 of Aedes koreicus. Lineage (NCBI taxonomy): Eukaryota > Metazoa > Arthropoda > Insecta > Diptera > Culicidae > Aedes > Aedes koreicus. Next base: position 368,196 of record JAHHFK020001912.1, read on the forward strand.
TGCAAGAGGTTTTCCGATATAAACTTCAAGTCTTTCCGCTGGCCACTCGTAATAACCTCAAATAATGTAGCCATAGCCTCAACAACAGCTAAAATAATTTGTACTTCAATTTCGGGACTCAATGTATCATTTGTAAAGACGATAATTGATAGTGCTGTGAAATACACGTTTAAATGGAGGTTCTATGCTCGGCACTGTGTAGAGAAAGAGTTTTGTTCATTTTTAGTAATCCAAACGGCAATAAATAATACACCGAAAATACTTACATTTATTGAATATGGAAGTAGAAAATCCCTTATATGTTCATAATTGGCTTTTGTCAAAACAATACTTGATCACAATACTTGCTCCTTTAAAGTGAATCAAAAGTTGACAGTCCATTTGGCTGCATTTTTTGACAGGTCGATTGGCTGCATAAGTCCGGTCTATATACAGTGTCTATAATAAAAATGGGTAGCTTGCATGAGTTATAATTTTCAATATGTTTCCTGTTTGGTATATTTTTTTGTCTTTATTTATATACTGTTCCGAAAAATATAGCACTGTGTTGATACTTCTGTAATGTGGTTTAAACTGCTCCGACGCTCACATCTTCTTTCTTAGCCAGTTTTCGGATCGAAAGACCACGGACGGTGTACCGTTTGTGCACAATCCATTTTCTTTGCTCGGGAGAAAGGCCACGCATTTTCAAACTTCCGTGCGTAAAGTTGAAAGAAAATGACAACATCAGTTTAATTTGGATGTAAACAACAGGACGCAGCCAAAAGTTAGTTGAATACTGCACGCATTTTGAAATGACGGTACACCTGTAGTGTATTTATAATTATCGGAACAGTCTATAGTTCAGCTCAAATCTTTCTCACTTTGCCTTAATTGCTAGCCGCATGCATTGTTGGAAAGCGTCACAGCTGGCACGCACGATATCTTGAGGCTTGTCATTCCATATTTTCATCAAACGTTTCTTAAAAGTTTTCACGGCTATTCCTTTGTTATTCCCCAGTCTGCTCAGCATGTAGCCCCATGCATAGAAGTCGAGAGGATTCAAATCAGGTGAAGAGGCAGGTCATTTTTTCGACGAAATTTTTTTCGAAAAATTGCCTTCACACCACCTGAGTAGCTTTCGCCTGGTCGGACGGAGCAAAGTCTTGTTGGAAACAGTATGGTGCCTTGTTGTAGTGTTTCTTGACAAAGGGGAGCAAATGGTTCTTCAAAACATTATCGATGTCATATTTACTGTTGATTTTAACACCAGGTTCAATGAACAGCAATGGAACCTTCAACATCCCCAAACCATCACCCTTGACACATTCTGGAACCTTTGAACAGCAAGTTTATCACGAGGAATATCAGAACTATTTGCAGCATACACCCGATAACTGTGCTGGTTGTAATGATCTGGTAGCAGAAACATTTTTGCGTCCGAAAACATAATTTCATAATCACGGTGCCGCTTGAGCAGCTTCCGACATCTTTCGACCCTTGTAATCTTCTGCTTTTCGATCAAGCCATGTACCCGTTGTTTTTTGTATGGATTCAGACCAAGGTCGTCTTTCAAAATACTCCTGATCGTTGTCGGCGACATTCCCAGTTTTTTGGTCATCTTTCGGCCAGATTTACTCGTTTGATGGCTTTCGGATACCTGACAATGCGTTTACTGCCAGGTCTGGTAGGTATTTTTCAAGAACCGGTTTTTTTTGTATCGTTTGATAGAGCGAAAGATGAACATTTAATTTATTATGAGTGGTTTCAATTTCTTAAAAATAGTACACAGTCTAAAATGTTTCAAAAGCACATTTATAACGAGCTTTCTTTTCACGTCCAATGATTATTACGAGTCTCAAACGAATGAAAATTCGAAATAGTTAAACTTGCAAGCCGTGTTGACATTTACATACACTATGAAAAAAAAAAACTTCCAAACATGTCTGTGACTAACCAATCCAAAGTTACACGTATTGAGAAAAAATCACTGATATGAATTAAAAGGTGTACCGTTTTAAATCCGCACACACTCAAATAAAGTTTATTTAAATTTTGCGTAGACATACAGGGGGTCGACAAAATAACTAGGATAGGCAAATATATGGTCAACTTTGGAGTGCTCTAATTTCACGAAATATTGATCGATTTGAATTTTCTTGGAAGAATTCGACGTAGTAATTTATTTATTTTTGTATACAGTAACGGGAATGGTCATGGTTCCCTGATACTGGAGATATTCCGGGTTTCCGGAGGGGACGTTTCACTTGTCTATTTTCTGGTGTAATTTTGTACTGGATGCCGTTTAGAAATAGTTTTCTCTAGTAAATACGAAAAAATCAATAACATTTTCCAAGCGAATGATAGGTTGAATCTAAAAATCGGCCTTAAAATGGCCTAGATATGGCCATTTTCCTGGAACAGGTTCCTCTGAAGGGTTCTGGATGCGGCCAGATCTTTCTTTCATCCAAAACATGCCGAGCGACACCTTTTTCTTTTTCTATTTTCATCACAAAGCATTCCTTAAGCACAAAGTGGACATTTGGAGACATTGGCCACTCCCGGGGCCACCGGAATGTTCCTGGGGGAAGCTGGAGCAGGGGCCAATTAAATTTTCACGCCAAAATATGCCGTGCGACAGCTCTATCTTCTTGATTTTTCATAAATAAGGTTCTGGTATACTAGAAAAGACCATTGGCCACTTAGGCCGCTCCCGGGACCACCGGAACGACAGCTCTATCGTCATGGTTTTTCATAAAGGATGTTTAGATATACGTAAAAAGACCATTGGGCACATTTGCCACTCCCGGGGCCATCCGAAAGTTCCCGGGAAACCTGTAGCAGGGAACAATTACATGTTTATGCCAAAACATGCCGTGCGCCTCCTCTTTCTTGTTAGTTTTTCATCACAAAGCACTTCACGGGATGGCACCTATGTCGTCTCCCTGTGTACTGTCGGGTTCTTTACGTTCCACTCTCCAAAGACCGGCTGCGTCAGTCAGGCGGGAGTAGGCTCAGATGCCAGATGCCTCAGATGCGACGATCCGGCGCTGAACACAGTGTCCCCACCAAGACACGTGTCAATCCTCGCATGCACAGTTCGAAAGATACTAGGTGGGGTGAGAAGTTACCTCCTTGGGAATTAAAACATTTTTTTAAATGTGTTTTTTTTTCTCAAATTTTATTCAAGTCGCTTTTTAGCTCGATACACTTATTCCAGCGATTTTCCAACTTCCTGATCCCGTCCGAAAAGTAATTTTCCGGAAGGTTTGCAAAATACTTCTCCGCGGCGTCGATGATTTCCTCGCGTGAGCTGATTTTTTTTTATTGATAAGCCATCTTTTGAGGTTTGGGAACAGATAATATGTAGTCCAAGTCAGCCAAATCGGTTTAATACAGTGGATGCGGAGGCAATTGGAGCCGTAAGTCCTTGATTTTAGCCGTGGTTGTGATAATCTTGTACGCCGGCGCATTGTCTTGCAAAGTCAAAATTGTTTTTCTCTTCATTTGAGGTTGCGTTTTGTAGCGATTTCAGCCTTCAATCGCTTCAATAATGCACATTAATACTCGCTGTTGATGGTTTTATTCTTTTCGAGGTAGCCCACGAAGAGTATGCCATGACAATCCCAGAAAACCGACGCCAAAATCTTTCCCTCCCATTGAGCCTTCCTAGGCCGCTTCGGAGCACTCATGCCGGCTTCAGTCCATGGCCGGGCACTCATTCTGTTCGCTGGTGTTTAATCGTGGCTCCAGGTTTTATCAACAATTACCAATCGACTCCAAAATTCTTTCCGATTCTGCATCAGCATGTCTGTCAACACTGTTTCGAAGTGCTCTCGCATTCGTGTTTTTGGTCAGGAGTGAGCATGTAGAATAGAAGAGAAGAAGAAAGAAAGATAAAAGCGAAAATAGACGTTGGGTGTTCAAAAATTGCAATATTGTTTCGAATTTGCGTGAGAATAAAGATTGTTTTGGTTCACCGTTTTTCATTTGTTGTCTTTTTTCAAAAACTAATGATAAATTCATACCGCGACAATAAATTATAGACATTTTGGTCAAAATTTGGTACATCGAATTTTTTTCATCCGCCATTTTGAATTTCGACAATTTGACTTCAAATTCGTATTCAGCGACCCTGAAAACCTATAGGATCAAATAGTGGTCGTGAAAACTGATCGAATAGAAGAGTTATCCTAAGAAGAACTTTCTAAAAACTTTGAACGCGTTTTTCTCGAAACCATGTTTTTCAATCTAACTTCAAGCCCCGGGCTTGAACTATTAATCCGATTCCCTCTATCGAATAACAGTTTGAAAGGTTATAATTTTTTGTACGGCTTGAACTCAAAATTGGTATTAATAATTAATTAATTATAATTTTTGAACACGGTTGAAATTAAAAAAAGTAACGAAAAAGTAAACTTTTCAGTTCAAATGATCACTTTGCAATGAGTTTAAGGTTAAATTGTCTGAAATTTAATTCAAGCCGTAGAAAATTTCGTTATCTTTCAGAAATGATAACTAGATTTGATTTCTGTCCACTACAAGAGGCTGCAGGCTTGAAGTTGTCGCCCCATGTTTTGTGCGCAGAGGCTTACGGAAATCGCCATTTTGTAGCCGCCATTTTGAATTTTCGTTTTATCTCTTTGAAATTTTGAATAATAATCGAATTTAATCGTCGCAACTGAAAGTTCGTACGACTTTTCGTTCTCGCACAAAAAAAAATACAAACTTTACCTTATTTTTGCCCAAATCCAGGGGAGGGTCCCCTAAAGCATAAGTTTGAGCAGAAAGTTATGCTTTTTAATGCCATATCTGAGAGAGGAATTTCCAGGTTCAAACCCAGTGGTTTGGCTATTAATCAATGAACCAAAATCAAATATTGATTCCATTTCTTCAAACATATCATGTAGATGGAAGTTACGTGTTTTGGCCGGATAAAGTGTCGTCGCATAATGCGAGAAAAACACAAGCCTTCTTGGAAAACCAAAACATCCCGTATGTACCAAAAAACCGCGATCCAACAAATTTGCCCCAGTGTCGCCCGATTGAAGATTTCTTTGGAAAAACACTGGAGAGCCAAATACTGTAAACAACTGATTAATAAAATCAAAAGATGCATTCGCCAAATCGATAAAGAAGCCGTTCCTGTTCAAACATCAGGACAAAGCTCCGTTGAACAGCTGATGACGAACCGTATTCAAATGTTTATTTTTTTTATTTAAAACAAAAAAGACGTGCCTTCAAAATTAATCAATCAGTTTTCCTTTCTATAACGTTTGCATTTAAAAAAATGGACAAAAATTGCCGATTTTTCATGGGTTTTCCTTCACTCGCACTCACGAAACTACTAATGCAGCATCAATCATAGTAACTCATGAGTCAGCAGACAAAATTTGACAGCTCTATCAGTCGAACTCTAGCCGTGATGGCAAAAGCAGTGAAGCAACTCCGTTCAGAAGTGTGCGCGTTCAAAGAACGGCACCCCGCCGCGTCGAAAACAGACATAGTGCGGCACTTTGTGGACGCCGGATACGCCCGTTCCGGCATCTACAACATCTTGGCACTATTAGACAACAATCAGAGCACCGAAAGTTCCGGACGGCCGACGACCCTGAGCGACTAGAAGCTCCAAAGGATGTTGAAGAGGAAGACCGAGAGAAAAGTGGCTACATCGCTGCGTGCGCTTGGCCGGGAGGTCGGTTCAACCGGCCGAACAGTGAAAAAGTACCTGGCGAACATGAACATACATGTCAGGAAGCGGAAGTCACGTCCACTGGTTTTGGAGCTGCAGGCAATGACGCAGCGGCAGCGGCTGAATAAGATGGTCAACTCGATTTTCCCGGCGAATCGCGGTGAAGGACGACGAGACCTATCTCACTCTGGATGGCAACAACTGGCAAGGCACTTCGTATTTTACTTCCCCCACGAAGGAAGTGAGCTCCGAGGAGACTTTCATTTCACACACCAAGTTCCCCAAGAAAGTGCTGCTGTGGCTGACAGCCAGCGAGAAGGGGATGTCAAAGCCGCTCTTTTTTCGCTAATGAGTGGCCGTACGAAATGCCTGCCAGAAGCTGCGTCGTTCATCAAGAAATACCATAAGGGCGAAGACGCGGTGTTCTGGCCGGATCTGGCGTCGGCCCACTACTCAGAGCGATCGTTGGAGGGGATGGAGCGGCTGAATATCGTTGTGGTACCCAAGTCGGCGAACCAGCCCATCGTCCCCCAGCTGTGTCCCATCGAGAATTTCTGGGCCAACCTTAAGCGTAAGATCTACTCCAACAATTTTGTCGCGAAAACTGAGGAGGCATTGATAAATAAAACGAAGAAAGAACTCAAAAACATGCCTTCACGCATGTTTTCGTCCACCATGGCGAATGTTAACTGCCAGAAGGCCGCTCGTAAGGCCGTAGAACTTTTTTGCAAGTAAGCTTAAATAATTACCTTCGATGGGAAATTTATCAAAAGCAATTATCTGTCTTAGCTTTTATCACCATCCGCAAAAACGGCCATTTTTTTAATGCAAACATTGAACAAGTATATTTGTTATGGCCCTTAAAGGAAATGATCATTTTTTAGTTATACCCCGATATGTTCTTAATTCAATAAATACTCTATAGAACAACTAGAATTGTGCTCCAAAAAGGACTCACATTGCAAAGCCAATTACACCAAAAAACTTGGCAAGAAGGTGGAGGTGTGGCAGGCCATATGTGGAAAAATATCTCGTCCATTCATTACGACTAACACAATGAATGGTCAAATCTACGTGAAGGAGTGTCTGCACAAAAGGTTGCTCAAACAGCATAACAAGCCTACAATCTTTTGGCCTGATCTTGCATCCTGCCATTACTCTAAATATCCACTAGAGTGGTACACAAGGAACAAAGTTTGTATCAAAGGAGATGAATCCACCACACTGCCGAGAGATTCGCCCTATCGAAACTTTTTGGGCTTTGATGAAGGCGAAACTGAGAAAACACATGAAACCAGCGGATAGTGTTGAAACATTTAAGAAAGATTGGCCAAAGGTGGTGAAAATGGTTGGAGAAAACACTGTGCAGAAGCTTATGAGTAGTCACAGTATGGTCTTTTTTATTTGAGAAAGGAAGTGTATTTATATTTTTCGGAACAGTCTATAGGAATCTCAACTATATTCTAAATTCGAGAAATACTCTGTAGAACAACTAGAACTGTGCTCCAAAATGGACCCACATTGCATTGCTGCGCATATTCGCAATTGTACACATGGTCCGGTATCGCTTCGATCGGATCGTTTCGAGTCATTCCTTTGCTTCGTTGCCAATGTGAATCATCGGTGAATCAAAGTGCTGTCAAATACAACGGAACCGTCTTCATGCGAGTGAGGAATCGCAGAAGAGAAAGGGAAAACAAAAAATGCAGCAAAGCATTCTCTGAGCACCGATGCTTTCGAGCTCATGAAAGGAGAGCCTACTATGGCCGCGTTCAGTCGTTGGTGAGGTCAGCTTGGCAGGCGATAACATTCGCATTGGGTAAATCAGCAACCGTGAGCACGACTTTTCAAGAGTTTGATCCAAATGATTAAAAATTAATTTAAAAACTACCAAACAGAAAATTCGATGAGTTTTTCACTGCGATAACATAAATAAGAAACACATTAAACAACGTTAAATATTGAATGTGGACTACCTCAGCGCTGTTTCTTCTACACACACTACTCATTGAATGAACGCAAAGAGGTACTTGAAAAGGTGTCTTGACTATTCAGGTTCGTGACCGAAAAGTTGTTTCATACTAGGAAACGTCCATAAAGTACGACACGCTATTAGAGGGGGGGTGGAAGAAGTTTGAATACTGCAACGATCCGACGATGACGAAAATTGTTTGGTGTCCGTACAAAATACGTTTAAAATTGGCATTCCTTCATGACGCACATAATGATCATGCCCCTAGTAGGCTTTGGAACACTTGATAAGCTTTGACCGCTCAAAACTTTGTTTATCGAACTGATTTGTACCATTTCAACGAAAGGCATGTGAACAAGTGACGCACCTTATCCAAGCTTTTATTTAGTTTTCTCACGCATTGCAATGTCACTTCAGTGTGCACCCAGGCAGATGGTTTATTACATGCTTTAAAACATGGCGCCAAACCCCCTCTCGTCAGGTCGTGTATGAAGAGTGGGAGCCCATAAACTTAGCGGTGCATTTCTTTTATAGCCGAGACGTTCGTTCAGCATCAACGACGACGACCATAACAATAGGTGCACTTCAGCAGGCTTTAACAAATTCGACATTCACCAGTCTAGAGCCGAACTCGCTTAGAATCCGCTTTCCCAACCAGACCCCCTATGGCGCTTACTGCCTGGGTTCCGGCTGCGATAATGTTCTACTTTCTCCGTACAATTATGCAATCTCGTGAAGCGTATAAACCACTCATTTTGCTCACACATGCACGGGACTTTGGTCCTGCTCGTTTCACTTCTCAGTCCTGCCAGGGTAGTTTTGAATAGTTGAAGGGCGCTGCAGCAGCTCTGCGTGAATGTGTAGGCTGAGAGGGTGGCCTTTTGTCACTCACTACCGAACCACAGCCCATATCTCTTTGAGGGGGAACTTTACTTCGTATGTGGCATGGGGGGTACCTTCGTGGGTAATAATAATTTCCATTTGCAACTTTCAGCATTTACTTTCTTGAATTGCTGAATGGCACGGGGCGCGGTTGGTGGATGAGTGAGTGCGGTGGTACTTGTATGGTATTTCTTTCCGGCTCAAAGTGCCCCTGCGGGGATGACCTTTTTTGTTGGCGAAATCAGGTATAAGAGGGTAAACATGGAACCACGGTGGGAGGGGGCGGGAGAGGTTTCTCTTTGTGACCTTATCGTCTTACAATGGGGATCAACAAAGCACACGGATATGGCGGAGGGACGTTGGGTCACGCTGGCGATTTGCTAGAAATTAATCGGGAAAAGGGATCGGTTGATCGTTGGTGTTCTAAACTGTTCATAATGGTGAGCATTGGTCCGTAACTAACATATAAATTGACTGCATTGCGCAGTCTTGATGAGAGTCGATTTCAACAGAGTTTTCGGTCAATTTCCACAAGTCCAACACGCTTAGGCAAATTATAAAAGCATCTAGTTGAAAATCACAGTTCGGCTTACGTTTCACTGTGTTTAGATATGCTCCGGAAACTAGACGTGTTCATGTTTGTTCATGATTTCACCTTTAAACAAGTTATGAAATTCATTGCTCGGTCTACGTTTGCCTAAAGTGTGGCTTGCAAATTTTGTTTTAGTAACCGCTTCGCTCTCAGATGCGAGCGGGCAGCAGCAAAATGGCCCTTGCTCATGAAAAAGACGCTCAAATGTATTTTGTCGAAACACACAAATTTTGACGTCAGACAACCTTGAATTGGAGAATTCATGAGCGACGTCTTTTGCAGTCGTTGGCAACCGTAATGGCCTTTTATTTGCTTCAGCAGCGTCAATTTCGCACTGAGCAAACATCAATCCAGTACGAAGTGAGATTGGCTACTGTAGATCAAAGAGTGCGCGAATGGCATGGCTCTTTAGGTTGAGCCTCGTTGGTGGCCACCGGAGATAATACGGCCATTAGCTGCGAATTAGTAACACCAACGCGTGAGGTCTCCAATTAGCACCTTCGTGCAGTGGGATAGATCGATGGATTTATATACAGGTTTTGAACTAGCTTCCGTGAAGTAGGACTGCGGTGTCACTTTTGTTTCAAATAGCAATATGGTTATCACTTATAACATTAAGTATATAAGTTTCAAACCGTAATACTCACCTTGTTTTTCTTTTTTTTTTTTTACAGGTAAATCCTACTAATAGATGAACTGGAACTCATGAATGTGGAAATCAATACCTTGGTGAAAAATACAGGTAGGAACAGGAGGACAGTAAGAAGGCAAAGCATGCATTTATCTGAGAGCCGGCAAGGAGCTGCAATAAGTTTGAAGAAGAAAGAAAAAAGTTTGCATTTCCAGATCAACAATGTTCAAGGGAGTCTTCTGGACATCATAGGAAGCTCGGAATCTACGGTTGTGACAGTAGCTTTTTTCGTTATATAATGCAACGTTACCATTTGAACCAAGTTCATTTATGGTTTATGACATAGCACATTGGTCAACAAGTCCCGGGCCTAAGTAGGAAAACAACATTTTTTGCCAAAATTCATTTTTATTCATCAATATAATCTCCTTTTAGAGTGATACAATCATACCAACGTTACTCTAGCTTTTCGATACCACCGGTGTAGAGCGATTTATCGAGAACTTCAAAATATGCTTCAGTTTCTGCAATCACTTCCTCATCTTAGCCAATAGTCGCTGGGGGCCAGATCTGGAGAATACGGTGGGTGCGTTAGCAATTCGAAACCCAATTCGACGATTTTTGCGGCTGTTTTAATTGACTTGTGACACGGTGCATTGTCTTGGTGAAAGAGCACCTTTTCTTTTTCAAATGAGGCATTTTCTGGGCGATTTCGGCAAGCCATCAAGAATAAAGTCTTAGTGTTAAACCTCCCTTTAAAACTCAAAAAGGCTTATCTGAAAGCCTTCTGGAAATGCTCAAAATCCAAAAAGTATTCTGAGAATATACTCCTTAGATAATCATAAGACGAATCTGTAAGTTTCCTGGAAGTACTTTGAAAATTACCTTTCTTCCAAGAACCAAGTCTTAGCCCAAATGTTCTTGGAAGTCTCAAAAAGCCTTTTGACCAAACTTGGAAGATCTGATTGAAAAATTCATGGTCTCGTTGTCTCGATCATCTGCTCTGGGTCTAAAAGACTGAAGAAAACATCTGGAAAGATTTATGATTGCTTTGCCTTTTTTCCTCTCTTTGTTATCAGGATTAAAATATATTTTTCTCGCAAAATGCACGAATGTTTTTCTAAGGAGTAGCCAATAATCGCACAATTACCCTAGATTGATTCAAGCACGTAGTAACTCTACATTGGAGGACTTTTGATAATGTTTGGAAGGGCTTTCATAAAACATCTAGAAAGTCTTCTGCATTCCAAGAATAGGTGTACCCAACAAACTGTAATTGTTGTTTAATCGCTTCTTCAGGCAAACAGTTTTCTTCTTTAACCGGAAAATAATATGATCTTGATGCATTTTAAATTCATAATAAGCATTTGGTCGATAAGAGATGTGTGAGAAAGTTCACTGAAACAAACCAAGGGTGCCTTACTTCTCATTAACTTTCTAACAAATTTTTTTACAGAAAAAGGATGGTTCTGGAAATATTCTGATGCATGATATGTACTTCCACCCATTGTAGCACGGAAACTAAGTCCGACAGTAATCCCAAGTAACCTTTCCAAAACCATCCTGCTTTATTAAGTTTTCTTAAGGTTTCATTAAAGCCACTAAAAATCAATTTGGTTTTATAATGGGTTTCATCATTTAGTCAGGTTTATGACAACCTACACAGCTTGTTTACAACGATCTTAAAACCTTGTTTTCTCAAATTCCTTTTACTTCTATCATAGGATTTTTTGAACTCATAAAATGCTGCTTTGAAATGTTGTTTAGGACTGATTCATATTATCTTATTATGGTCAGTTAAAAAAGCATTTTAAAGTTTGACAGCTGCCATTTGGCCGTATGCTGATTTTCATGGCAGCCAATAGGTTTTATGAAGGTTCTCAATTGGTAATAACATTTATCACTAGAATATCTTCCAAATCTTTATGATTTTATAATGGTTTTATAAACTTGTTTTCGCAACCGTCTATAGAGTGGGCCACTTTGTACAAATTTTGACTTTTAAGAAGCATAGAGGTGTTGGTGGACAACACAGTTTTGAATGTTGTTTTATCAACAAAGCCGTGAGGTGTGCTATATGGCTGGAATAAAACTAAAATTGTTACTTGGGATGGGCTCTCCCCTTTATAAACTTGATCAAGCTTTAATAACCACTGATTATCCTAATCATGCCATTGTATGCCATTGCCAAAACGGGTTGTGTGGATCGATAAGCAACATCACTTATACGTTTCCACAGGGATATAAAGAAACCCCTTCTAACAACAATATTGAACAATTGGTCATAAGAGCAAGCTGTCTAACATGAGGATGTCCCAATGGGCGGGAAGAAGAGCCTGCCATCTATTCTCAAACGGTTCGCAGGGTGCTTCAAACAGGTGCCCTGATGGTCCCTCCCATTCGAAAAAAGTGTTAAAGTGTAGAGTTCTGTGGTTCCACGCTTAAGCACGTTTTCGTTCGTTTTCAGCGACAGCAGCAATTGACCAAAATCTAGATTTGAGGTATCCTGAAAAAGTTTGTTAAATCTATTGAAATTGTACAAAACCAACATTTATAAATTTTAATTTACTGTTGCCATGGTCACTATTTGCTGCTTGATGCTGATTTTATAACAGCAATCTGCTTTTATTTTTGCTGGCCTAATAGTTATTGCTCCTGAGTTAGGAAAACAGCGACGATTTAATTGAAAGGAAATTGAAGACAAATGGACATAGAAAAACAATAAGTTATGTTGAAATCATCTATGAAGTAAAATAAATAAAACCATATTATCAACCCAAGTAACATTGCCAAAACCATACTGCTTTATTAAGTTTTATTAAGGTTTTATTCAAGCCACTCGAAATCAATTTGGTTTTATCATGACACCAAGAGCTGCCAATAGGTTTCATATTTTAGTCAGGTTTATGGGAACCTACACAGCTTGTTTAAAACGATCTTAAAACCTCGTTTTTTTCAAATTCCTTTTACTCCTATCAAAGGTTTTATTTTGACTTTATGAACTCATAATATGCTGTTTTGAAATGCCGTTTTAGGACTCATTCATATAATCTTATTATGGTCAGTTGAAAAACCCTTTTAAAACCATTTTGCATCCAGTAAATGTATTAAACGGCAAATTGGCATTAAGGGAAGCCACCAAACAACCAAATAGTTTTAATGTAGGCATTTCGAAGATAATTTGGCTTTATGCCAGAATTGTGATTATTTTCCAATCGCCATATTGAAATATACGAAATAATTGAAATAGGGGAAAATAAGGGGATAATTTGGCTTTATGCCAGAATTGTGATTATTTTCCAATCGCCATATTGAAATATACGAAATAATTGAAATAGGGGAAAATAAGGGGATAATTTGGCTTTATGCCAGAATTGTGATTATTTTCCAATCGCCATATTGAAATATACGAAATAATTGAAATAGGGGAAAATAAATGCACCAAATTCTAAATGTAATGCAAATGAACTGTAGATTGGAGACCAATTTCTGAATTTTTTTTAGATAACCTTATTGAATTCCATAAATTTTCAAGAAATTCATGATTAATTTATCGAATATATTTGTATTAATTTTGTGTTTGTTGTTGTGAACTCGCATAATTTCCGAGGCGCATTAATTTTCGGCTCTCATCGTGCCAATATTCACCACAAAAGTAAAAGCGCATATTATTTGGAGCATGATACGCTGTAAAAAACTCAATTTGCTTTGGATATTTTGCTACCAAACAAAATTTCCCGCATCACTTGACCCTTTTTCTTCGATATTATTTACTGCTAAATAAATCAGAAGAGCAGAGAATCGAACAAAGCAGAACAACAAAAACCAACCACAGTGAAGTTTGACAGCAGTGGCCGTTTGGCCGCATGCAGGTTTTCATGACAGCCAAAAGGTTTTATGAAGGTTCTCAAGTAGTCATAGCATCTATCACTAGAATATTTTCAAAATCTTGATGTCTTATATAGGTTTTATTGAATTGTTTTCACAACCGTCTATAGAGTGGGCCATTTTGTCGAAATTTTGGCTTTAAAGAAGCATAGAGGAGGTGTTGGTAGACAAAACAGTTTTGAATGTAGTTTTATCAACAAAGCCGGGAGGAATGCTATACGGCTAGAATAAAACTAAAATTGTTACTTGGGTAATCACCCTAGATTGGTTTAAGCACGCAGTAACCTTAGATTGAAAGCCTTCTGATAATGTTTGAAAGGGCTTTCATGATACCTCAAGAAGTATTCTCGGAAAGGAAGACTCCGGCAGCACTGCGTTCCAAGAATAAGTCCACCCAACAAACAGTTGTTGTACAATCGCTCCTTCAGGCAAACCGTTTTCTTCTTTAACCAGTATATAATATGATTTTAGTTCATTTTAAACATGTGATCGATTTAATTAGCGAACGACAAATAAGATATTTGTGGGAAAGTTTACTGAAACAAGCTGAAGTGCCTTACTTCTCATTTACTTTCTAACTATTTTTTCACAAGGAAATATTGTTATGGAAATAAGCTTATGGAGGGACTCAAAATATTTTTTTTCCGGGAAGATGCTCAATACAAGTCTTCGAAATCTCTCCAGGACTCTGGAAGACCTCTAGAAAAATCCAGAAAATCCTTAGAAATTATTTTGTTCCAATTCTGGAGAAATCCAGACTGCAATCTTCAATATTTTTTTGGGAAGCATTAGAAAAGTTTTCTATGTTGTTACAGAATATCGGATCCGTTGTGTGAATAAACTAATGTTGTAATCATCAAAAAATGCTGGCTTATCAAACAAAATGATTGAAAAACATGTTGAGTAGCAGGGGTGGGATTCACCTCACAACAAAACCAAAAAAAAAAACAAAAAATAATTCGGACATTTCACCAGATCTGAAGGAGGGGAGTGTTTGCCTACTCCAACACAAATAAAGACATAAACAAAAAATCTCAATGATTTCGTTAAGTAATCTGACAATTGAACTTGTTACTGCATTTTTACTAATAGCGTTCCTAAAGTATCTGATACGCCGATTAGATCAGGTGAAACGGTTCAGAGTCCAACAATGGCTGACTTGTGTCCGTAACTCGTATTTTTAGAGGCACGAATCCCAATAAATCTTTGGCCTCATGGTTGTTTTTTGCTTCTTTCTTGATAAATGTGCTTCTCGAATCGTGAAATGGTAATGTGGACTAGTATTGTCGATGCTCCTAATTTGGGCGTGTATCGACGACATTCTACGTTTTTGGAAGGTTGGAGATTTTATAAAGTGTTGGAACTGTATATTGAATTCCTGATTATTTAGGCTAGAAAAGTTTTATTCCACCATTCTCTCGAAGGAAATTATTAAAATGTTTTTTTTCTTAGAGATTAGAAATTCGGAAACCCTGCTCAAAACTTAGCTTAGTGATGCCGCATCAAATTCCCACCACAACTGTCTACAAATCGATTAGATCCGATCGGTGACGATCTTCGCTGACTGCCTCTAGAATGGGCGCATTTTACGATCGATGATGACGGCGATAATTACCCACCATTTTCATGATGATCGATCGTTAAAACAACACCTACCTCGCGTGCTTTCCGCAAAACAGCTGTGCGAATCCAACGCCGAATGCGTATTAACTAGTTTTATCTTGATCTGATTTCCAGCCGATACGATCAAATGAGTTCATCAAATCAGTTGAAGCCGCTAATTTTATGGCAACCATATAATAGCCGAACCATGTGATTGGGTTTGAATTGGGTTTTTTTTTTGTCAACAATCAATCGGTTGGTTTGCTTTGCGCAATAATTTGAGTAGTATTTTCCGATATAGTAATAACACACGAGAGGGTTGACCTTACCGCAAGGTCTCCAGGACCGTGAACAAATCACCACTTGCGCAAACCATCAATTACTAAAAATCATCACTTTATTTACAAATAAATACACTGGCCGACTATGCATTGATTATCCTACCATCACTAGCAATTGCCTTGCTCAACAGTCTGCTCGTTGGGACCCTGTTGTCTGGCGAATGTCATGTATCTTGTTGCTTTTCCGCCGATCCAGCAGCTCTTTCAATGCAGCATTGGACGGCAACTCCACCAGCAGGGTCAGCAGCGTTCCGAAAAACAATGTCCACCAAACGATTTGCGATATGAGATTTGACTGTTGAAATATAAAATTAAATCTTAATAGGAACACCAATTTTAACAACAACAAACGCAATCAACTCACCACTCCCCGTTCGTTGGAGTAAACTGGGGCCTTGACACCTGCGTACACAACCTCTATGACAGTGAAGTGAATCAGATAGAATCCGAAGCAGAGCTTTCCGGTTACACCGAAGAATGGGTGAGTAAAGAATTTTTTCAACAGGAACTTCCCGGAAGCCAGTGCCAGACCCAGCTGCAGGATGGTCGTTAAAACTGACCAGGCATGTTTGAAGGCCGTTGAGTAGATGGCTTTGAGTATGGGATGGATGTGATTACGGTACTCGAGAACCCAGTAGACGGACGACATGCACAGCAAATAGTACACAACTGCTACCCAGAATGCCACGCTGAACCACTTCGACTTCAATAGATTTTGGGGCGAGTTTCGATACCGGTGGTACAAAAAGCCAGCCAGCATTCCCATCGAGTAGGTGCCAATGTTCTGCTGGAAGGGAAAGTAGATATCGAACTGGTAGTCGTGCTGTCGATTGAAGTGGTTGGCATTCTTCATCCGGTTGGTCATGGCTGGCTCGATATCTTTGATCAACGTTGTTACGGTTGGGATGAAGGCCGCGCATATAAACGCCGCCGTAAAAATGTACTTCTTAGTCCAGGGCCATCGCCAGATCAACATCATGACCACCAATCCGTAAATAAATAGTTGCATGTCGACAGCCAGATACCAGGATTGGATCAGACACTGTAAGTTTAAGAATGGGAAGTGTTGTTGAAAAAGGTTGAATTTTCCATTCGAAGGGGTCTTTAACTCACCGGTTGATCCGTTCGGACGTAGTTGTTGAAGAACAGCAAATTTGCCCACCACCAGCGGCGACAGTTCTGTTCAGCTTCCCCGATAAACTGCTGCCCAATCGGTCCATCCAAATACCGATGCAGTATGGAGCATTCCACGAGAATCACAAACGCATATGCCGGAACGATTCTGCACAGCCGGGCTTTCAGCTTGTCCCAGAAAATTGAACAGTCGAAATCCGGATTTTTCCTTATGTGCTCCAGGAAATTGATCGTCAAAAGCATGCCGGAAATCGAGAGAAACGTCTGAATGTAATTTTGGAACTCCGCTATGAAGAATATGATCACTGGATCCTCTTGAAGATGCTCCATATAGTCCGTATTAGATTGGGGAACTTTATTATGACCCATGGTGCTGTGCAGGAACACAACGCGACACATTTGAAAAAACCTCAAGGCCTCGAGAAATTGGAGGTCCTGACGGATTTGACTGAAGCCGGTATTTTTCAACCGGCAGAAGTTACGTGGAAATGAGAACGACACCAAAAGCCGTTCCCGATGTGTCTTGGGGTCGTCAAGGAAGTAGGTATCCGGACTACCTTGCACGTCCCGTTGACGGATATCGTAGGCAGTGGAACTGATGATAAACGCTAAAAGGATCGTTGCGACGACGTAGAACAGGGCTTCAGGAAAGTCTACGGAATGAGATGAGGATGAGGAAGCAGATTGTTTCTCAGTTTAAAATATTTACTTACCGACCGGAGGGTTGTCAGTCTCTGATGTGTAGCAGTGGTAGATTTTGACGTGGTTTTCTATGCGCAGGTTGCTGTGTTCTTTCAAACGAGCGTTGATGCAGGATCGTGCCTGTTGGGCGTAGAGGGCGTATGGCACAGGGTCTTCCGTTTGCGGAAGGTCTCCTCGCAGGCGGAGAGTGTTTTCGCAGTCTTGAATGCAGACACCCCGCTCCAGCAGGGCATGATCGTAATGCAATTCATCTTGGGAGAAAAGCTGCGAATGGTGGAAAGGAAATTGGGTGCTGTTTAAAGCTTGAAGAAAGTGAATATGTGGTGTAATTTCGACTCAAGAATGCTAGGTTTAGTACGATTAGCTCTTTCAGATCATCGTTCAGATTTATTCTAAAAAGTTCTAGTTAGGAAGATTTAAACTATGCTCATAATGTTTTGTCGAGAATTGAAAACTTTCAGCAGCTGATTGCAAAAGCCTAGAACAAAGAAAAGAATAGCATATTGCATTATAATGTTTTTTGAACTTAAGGATGTTAATTGAATATGTTTGAATATTTATTGTAACTTTGTATTCACTAAAATGTACACACTTAGAACTTATCTATTTTACACGAGACGTAATTCATGTTTGTAAAAAGTCGGGGAACGTAAAGAAAGATTTCGTGTAAAATTATGTCTCCTGAAACTGACACATACGCAATTCCACGAAAGATGTGTTTGATTGAATTTATTTCCTCATCTCTTTCAACTCATTCTTATGTGCTAAAGGACGCTTGCATGTGTCGGTCTCAGGGGACAGAAATTTACATGCCATTTTGGTAGTGTGTACTGTTACGACTGTAAATCTTATGTGACGAGTTTTGAACATCGAGATAGTTTGAATGACCTAGACCATCCCAAGATTATCTTCTTGTGTATTTTAACGTTCGAAAATATTCACTGAATATACTTGAATACGTGACGTAACTTTGTATAAAGACTGTCGATGAAATTTGGACACACAAAATAGGTCACCAAAAATTTTCCTTGAGCCCGATTCTTTTCAAACTTTCTGGAAATAAAGTACTACTAAATGGTTAAGTTTTGACATCATTGGCTTATTGAACCTCTTCTCCTAACCCAAATGCCCGCACCTTTGCCTTGACCCCTTTCATCAAATTTTGGGCAATGACTTTTAACCACACTTTCTTTAGTTCGAGTTCATTTTCTATCAGTTTTGGAGTTTTAACGAGCTTTGCCTTCATGATTGCCCAAAATGTTTCAATTGGGCGAAGTTCCGGAGTGTTTGGAGGGTTGACGTCTTTTGGTACAAAAACTACATTATTATCTTTGTACCAGTCTAAGACGGGCCGGGCATAGTGGCAAGATGCCAAATCCGGCCAAAACAGTGTCGGGCCATCGTGAGATCTCAAGAAGGGCAGAAGTCGTTTTTGGAGGCATTCGTCCTTGTAGATTTGTCCGTTGACGGTCCCAGAGGTGATGAAGGGCTGACTCATTTTGCCACATCCGCAGATCGCTTGCCAGACAAGGAATTTTTTGGCGAATTTCGACAGTTTCTTCTTCCGTACACTCTCCGGAACGGCCAACTTAGAGGTGGCGACGTAGTGTTCCTGTCCTGGCATTTGTTTGGTGTCGGCTTTAATGTAGGTCTCATCGTCCATCACAATGCAGAACGGTTTTGTGAGCCACTCCCTGTACAGTTTTCTTGCTCGAGTTTTGGCCACCGAGTTCTGTTTATCGCTCCGGTTCGGTGCCTTATGGACCTTGTACCCATGTAATCCAGAACGTTTCATTGTTTTCTGCACAAAACAAACTGAAACTTTCGCCTTTTTCGCAACATCCCTGATCGAAATGTTGGGATAACGCTTAAATTGGTTCAATACCATCCTGGCCTTCTCCGGATTTGATGTGCCACGTTTTTTGCCACTACCATTTTTCCGCATGGTTGTCTTACGGTCCTTGAACGTTTTTAACACATACGATACATAGATACGGTTGAATGTGCGATTCCGAGCTGTTTTCCGATCCATCGATGAGAAGCGTTTGGGTTTTCGAAGTGAGTGCCCAAAATTTGTTGGCGCACTATTTCTTCATTCGAAGCCATCACTGAAATCACTCGACCGATTTTCACGAAACTCATTACACAATTGACACAACACAATGAAATACATTCAGTTAAAATTTCAATAATTTTTACCCACACGCTAAAAAGTTACGAACAATTGCGTGTGTCCACATTTCATCGAATACATTCTTTAGCCCAAAAAACTACTGTTACTATCGCAGATTCCAAGTTCTGAACTCCAGGGCGGTTTGGATTACCTAGAGGATCTCAAAGTTATAAAATAATGACTGTTGACCTTCCAAAAGGTTCATTCAATATGTTTGAATATATATCGTAACCTTATACGATAGCCCTAAAAGCAACTGTTAAAACTGTAGATCTGAAGATTTTAACTCAAGTACATTTTGGATGACCTAGAACCTCCCAGAAAGATACAAAAATATTTAGCGTTCATCAACGACAATATTGTACGTATGCATATGTACAATATTCTAAAACAACGCTTCACACTACAGTGCGGGAAATAAAAATAACGACAAAATGGTTTCATTCTCTCAGTGAGAGCAACTTGAGCAACACGCATATCAATGAATATGTATTGAAAGCACAAATGTTCATGACCGGTTCATTCACTTACAGCATGTGTGTGTTTGTGTGTGTGTGACAAGATTCAATTGTTGATCTCGTCTTCAAAGGAAATAAATATAAAGGCACAATTCACCGCCAGACTGTCTTTCCCCGAGGACGTGTTGTTGTTGCTGCGTAAGACTTCACATTTTTGTTTGCTTTCATCAAAATTGATACTGTTAGGAATACATGGGCTATTTATATCAGATAAATACTGTTCATTGTGTTTTTTGTTGTTGGATTTGCAAGAAAAATGCCGAAAAACAAGCGATTAACTGAATTTGAGCGAGGACAAGTAACTATCCTCCATGAACAAAGTCTGACTTTTCGGGAAATTGGCAGAAGAATATGAAGGAGTAAGGATGTCGTGCATAATTACCTACGGTTGGGTAAGAAATCTGCCACTAAGAAGCGACCCGGGCGTCCTTCTATTCTGACACCGAGGATGAAGAGGGAAATCAAACGACTTGCAGTCCATCAAAGGCTGTGTCCGAGTGCCATCAAAGCCGAAATGAATCTTCCTGTGTTCAAACGTCGGATTTGTTAGATTTTGAGTGAAGATCCCAATATTTCCTTTAAAGTTCCACCAAAACTTCTTGGTCGTCATAAGAAGGCCCGTTTTGCCTTTGCTGGAAAATACCAGTTCTGGGAGGATGAGTGGTCTACTGTGTTGTTCAGTGATGGAAAGAAGCTCAAACTAGATGGGCCGGATGGTTTCAGCAGTCGCTGGTGTGATGAAAGGCAAAACAGGCCAAATAAAGAAAAAAGGAATTTTGGTGGAGGTACCGTTATGATTTGGGCAGGATTTAGCGTATCTGCAAAGACACCCGTTTGTTTCATTTCAACACGGATGAACTCGGAAATGTTTTGCCAGCTTCTGGAGGAAGTTTGTATTCCATTAGCTGACAATGAGATGGATGAGAACACGATCTTTCAACAGGATAACACTTCTCGTCATGCATCGGCAGCAACAAAAAACTTCTTGGACTTCCATAACATCCCTGTGCTGGAATGGCCGGCATGTAGTCCTGATTTAAATCCAATCGGGAATGTTTGGGGCTTGATTTCTCGCAAAGTTTATGGTCAAGGAAAAAAGTATGACACGGTGAAAGAATTAAAGTTGGCGATTCAATAATGAATAGCGATTCAACCGATGAATGGTCTAAACTTGATCCAAATGAATTGAAATCTTTCATAACTTCTATGCCAAGACGTCTGCTAGAGGTTATTTCTAAAAAGGGAAATGCTACACATTACTAATTTGTTATTTCCTTGAATTGAAATTCGATAAATAAATGATACTGTTAAAATATTTGATCTGGTCTTCATATTTATTTCCCATGAGACAAAATAAACTTTTGGATTGTTTTGAAATGACTCGTCTCAAAGGGAAAACTACTGATGATGAACTTTTAACTTGCTTCTGAGTATGTATTGGAAAGCATTTGGTTTACACAGAATAGAATGAAATATGAAAATTTTCAGAAGGTAGTTTGTCTTTATACTTATTTCCCGCTCTGTATTTTTTTTTCTTCCTGAACTTCTTCATATTCAAGATGTTCTCGGTCGTCACTGGGCCTTGAACTCATAAGTTTTTTATATTTTCCAGATAGAAAAAGTGAAGGATAAAAATTTTGCTTATTCAGTCTGTGTGATTTTATACAGCCATCATCCTTTTGGGGTCTTATAAGATCCTTTAGGCCTGAAGAAGTTTTTTTAAGGCAAGATTTGACATTTTTGCATTTTTCAATAGTATATGGCCCGAAATCAACAATGTTCTGTATTGAAATTGATGCGTAAAAATACTTCCGATCGATTGGTATACATTTTTTGAAAATCTTCTGAGAAATGACTGAGATATTAACGCTCAAAACCTGACCACTTTTCGTGACGGTTGCAATTCGATTTTGTTTTGAATTGTACCCCAGTATAGAAAACAAAGACGTAGTCCTACGTCAAAAGCAGTACGGCCAAATGTTGCATTTCAACAAGATGGGGCTCCGTGCCACACCTCAAACCGCACATCTGCCGTTCTGGGCGAAGGATATGTGGCCGCCATCCAGCCCCGGTCTTAATCCGCTGGATTACTCAGTATGGCGCTTCATGAAGGCCAAGGCCTGATCTAAACGCCACCCGAGTACAGCAAGCCTCCGACAAACATTGATCCGAACCTGGAGAGAAATGGATCCAATTATTAATGTCGATGAAGACCACGACACGTTTCACGCCTTGCAGCAGCTTTTCTAGAATTCCTTGAAATATAGAAGTTTCCGGTGGATACTCCAACTACAACCATGCTTAGACTTATCGGCTATCTCTAGTTGATTCTTAGCATCTTGTAGGTAGATTTTTGAGAACTTGTGCCCTCCTTGCCACTGGAATAACAATTGGCAGAGTTATAAAACATCAATAAACATGGAAAAATAGCACTAAAAATATGTGAAATAGCCACTAAATACACTGTGCCAACGAAAAAATAACACACCAAACAAATAGCAATAAAAAAATCAAAAAATTAAAACAATTAAAATAATTTGTTTTGTTTCAATTGGAAAGATTTAAAAAATTTGAAGACTTTTGTCACATTTATAGCGCTAGAACTTATTATTATGACGGAAAACTAATTGCTTATTATTGCGTGTATACTAATTGCCATTGCTTTTTTTTTTTAAGTTTTAGCGGTCACTTTTGAATTATTGAAAGTGAATTATCAATTTTTAATTGCTATTTTAAGTTTTTCTAGTGCGAATTGTTATTTTTTTCGTTGGCACAGTGTTCAATAATTTAGTGGCAATTTTGTGAATTTTCAATGCTAAATGTTCATTCATTAGTGCCAGTATATATTTAAGTCGATAACAATTTATCGATTCTTGTTATCGGATGCTTGCAATATACGAGGAGTCGATTGTGACCGACCTTATAATCACCGCATATGTGCACTTTTCCATCAGCTTTGAATATCGGATGTCGTCATGGAAAAGTTTTGACATTACACCCTTAGCTTTCATTCGAAAGGTCAATTTTGGAACACTCTAATGCAAAACCATTGCAATTACAAAGCACAACTGACATATGGTAGATGAGCAGAATCCCTCACATTGAACGGAATCACCTTCGATCAATTCAGCACATTTTTGCAAACTCCACTCATAATGGAGGTTTCGGTAACTCTGGGCTTTCTGTTACGTTTTGTATTCACGGATAGGTGGCAACACATACGGCTTAATTGATGTTTGTATTTATGAGTTGAAGATTGTGTATGCAGGGCTATGGTTTCGTACTAACCTCTTGCCTATCCAAAAGTTAGCTTTACACTTGATCGATCCACCTTGCCCGTTGCGAACCTGTGTTTCTTGTACCATTTGGCTTCTTTTTGAGAACCATTGTCACTGGGCTGTCGTCCGACATCGTTACGACTTCCCCAACCCATCGTAGTTAAACGATTTTTGCGGTGTGGACGATGGGAAGTTACCCCAGAGCCTCAAAAAAATTCGTGATTCATTCGCCTCCTCCACGTTTTGTCTTCCATCTGCATTCCATCGTAGATCTTACGCTTCCGTTCAAAGACACCAAGGGCACGTGTTGGTCTTCCTTGAGCATAGTCTATGTATCGGTTAATATCAGGTCGAAACAGTGTCCTGTAGATGGTCAACTTTGCAGTGCAGTGAACTCTCTTCGAAGCGGATTCGTCTACCAGCTCGATGCCATCACCGTCGATCTGAACTCGGGACGGGAGGCTTACATTGTTTTCTCATTTATTTATTTATTCATTTATTGATTCGTCATCAGAAAAAATGTGTATCCTACACTGAAAGTTCATTTCAGTTTATACTACGAAATCCAAGGTAGAACTAACGAATCGATTCGTTGTTTTCTGCAACGAAACTGATTTGTTGTTTTTATGACGATACCTTCGTCATTAATGATACACGCGCAACTGTCAGAAGCACGAAGCATTTGTTCACACAGAAAGAACATTCGTGCATTGTACGAAAACAATACAAAGAGCTACGAACATTTTGTCACAAATTAAAAAGAAACATCTTTCTGGTGGTTGCGTAAATGATTGACAGATCTACTTTATCGACTCGAAATGTGATTGAAAAAAAAAAGGTTACCAAGTGGCCTTGTCTAGCGTTTTTTACAATGTTTCTGACATGGGATTCGATATGGAATTTTCGGGATGAGCTTTTACTGAAACAGTGGTTGATCTTACTAAGCCACAATTCGTGGGAAGATACTTCATTAATGAGTGTGAGGTTATAACTCTTTAGAGCGCTTTAATTTTTATTTTGGGATAAATACATTTTTCCCGCCCACACTCTTAAAAATAATGAATTTTACATGTTACGTAACTATCATTGCCCGTAAATATTTCGATACGTAAACATAAATATGACTCAATTTTATGTTCATTTTGATTCATTCTATTAATCCAATGCGCAAGCAAAAATAACACACGCAATCACTCTAAATATCTCGTTCCATAGCTTCAGTTTACATTAACTTATGAAATATATGTAATAGATTTAGATATACGTCTATAAAGTGAAGAATTTTTGAAATGATGTGCGAAATTAGGCAGATACTAGTGGTATTTTATAGCGTTGATTAATACAAATAAGTGCAACAACAGAATCATCCGTCAAGATTGTTTCGATCAACGATACTTCGAAGCATTGTTTTTAGTTCATGAAGTTTAGACTGCTGGCAAAAGCACCGAAATGTTTTTAAATTTTGTTTTGGCAATTTAAATGTGACAGCATTTTATATATTTTGGGAGATTATTAGAAAATAAGAACAGAAGATTACATCATTTCTCTTCGAATCGTTACGATTACTTAGAGGTTTAAGAGAGTTGCAAGTAATTTTTCGTGAATAGATTGAGAATCTGCATTTGGAATGGTTTTTAATATATTGGCCAATTCAATGGCCTCATTAAATTAAATCTGATCACAGTATTTTGATTTTTTTATTGAATAGCTACTAGAAAAAGGTTTTGTAAGTTCAAAAGTTCTATCAAAAAGCATTTTTAATGGAAAAAATGACAAGTGCATTTAAATAATGTTATTTTGTGTTTCATAGCCTACATTTACATCATAACAAGTAAATTTCAATTTGGAATATTCATGGTCATGTAATTTTAAGAACAAATGTAAATCTTAGTCGGAAGGGCCGCTCCTTTTATGTGTATCCAAAGAGACTTAAGTTTACATAACTTTTTCTAAGAGTGCATGCCAGCAGCAACACGATTATGCATGAGTACGATAAAAAAGAAACAGCGATTGGCTGGTCTTCACAAAATTCATTTCGTGTATCATACAAAAAGATGTAATGATAGCATTTCACCAAAACAAAAATGCAATATGAATGTTTCATACAATATACGAGACATTTGTTCTATGTACAAACTCTATGTTTACGAAACTAGTGAAAGCTAATTAACGAAAATACCAATACGAACCAAATTTCATTAAAAAAAATGAACACAGCCATCTTTGGAAACAACGCTTATTAACCTCACGGGATACATTAAATTCAAACACGTTATAGCAGCTGTTAAAAACGCTGCTCATACTTAGCATGTGGCTGTCTTGAGGAACGCCGGATGAAAAGCTAGATGAGGCATAATTTGCAATCCTCATAGAAATAGTTCTACCAGTCAGGTATGAGCGAAGCCAGTTCAGTAATTGATCCTAAGCCCCATTTTGTCGTATTTGGAAATTGCAATCTGATGGTGCATTTTATCGAAGGCCGCAGAGAGATCTGTGTATATTATACATGATGACTGCGTTCCATTTCGCGGTTAATTAATTTTCGGCAAGATTGGTCCCCGGAGAGCGCTTGTGAAGGTGATATGAATAGATGTGCAGATCCTTCGAAATAATCTTGCCATTTGACAAATGTTAAAGTCATGTAGGTTACATACTTCGTAATTTTTCTAATACTTCTGAAACATTCATCCAAAATTTTATCCTTATTAATTTAATCTAAATAAACAAGTAGCTTAACACCAAGTAAAAATCGATACAGCCATGCTTCATCATTCCACGAATCAAGCCATTATTTTCCCTAAATAACTCATTGAAAAGAACAAAAAAAAACTTTTATTACTCACGCTTATGTTTCGCCACAATTCCGACGAGTCATCCGGAGCGATCCTCGCGTGAACCACGCAATAGGCATACTCTTCTTGGTAGTTTCGCCGGCAGTCATCGAAATCATCGTACTCGAATATCTTGGGAAACTTGACGAACTCAGTCACTGATCGTCGGTGTCGTCGCCACAGGTGAGAGGAAAAAACCGGAACAATCGAAAGCAAGAGCGAAAGAAAAAAGCAAAACAAAACAAGACAAAACATTAATTACAGAAGCCAATTTGCTCCGTCCAGTCGTCACTGTCATTCGGCACGCGACGCTTACACTCAATGAACGGATCAACGTGCTGAGCCAGACTCTTCCGGCAGTGGGTCTCGAAGAGCAGCAGCATGAGCAGCAGCTTCGTTGGTTTCCTCATTTTCGTCTCGTGCGCTGCGGTGCCTTTCCTAGTTTGCGGCGAAGTGTGCGGTGAGGGATTAAAGCGAGCGCGAAATGTAAAATCAATCGCCGATTAAAGTTGGCTCACACGTCTTGAGCAGAGTGGCGTGCGACGAATGAAATAAATTACAAATCAGTGATGACATAAATCGCTTCTGTCATTTTACGACATTTTTACGACTGCTACCAAGTATGCGGGGAAATTCTAGCAGTAGGCCTGTCGTTTTAAAAATGTGCGGAGTCCGAAGGATTTCAAGATGCTCGCTGATGTTTTTTCTCTTTTCTTGGAACATGGCTAATTAGTTCATGACTCCGTTCAATTTGGATCGAGTGTCGGAATGAACCAATATATTCTCATACACTTTTTCTTTTCGATGTGGTCGTCGAATTACGCCACAGATATTGCGAATATATAAGGGTTTATTCTTCTCTTAGGTTGTGCAAATTACTACGTTTGTTTGTTTTTATTCAGTGTCTTTCTTTCGTGGACTATGAAGCCATTTCTTGAAGCGATGATTAAAAAATGTTGTCGTGAAGCGAGATTTCGTTTATTGAACCATCAGACACTTCATCAGTGGATGACTGTAAGAGATCTAGCCGACTTGGGTACGGAACATGGCTGCCCATCTCAATGTTATGAAATCGTCCACACGGCGGGACAATTTAACTCAATTTTGAATCGTTTTTGAATCACTTTCGTCAGAGGTGGAGTCACTCATATATCAGTAAATGTGACTGGGATTGACAAGTCGACATATCTAAGACACCGACTTAAGTCAGATCGATGTTTTAGATACGTCGACTTGTGAATCCCAGTCACATTTACTCATATATGAGTGACTCCACTTTTGACGAAAGTGAGTCAAAAACGATTCAAAAATAAGTTAAATTGTCTCGCCGTGCATGCACAACATTCTGCAGCAAGATCTGAGACTTCAGGCATTCAAAAAACGAAAAGTTCATGGAGTTTCCGATCCTTCGAAAAAGAAAAGGCTCGAAAGAGCAAGTCCCATTCTATCATGGCACGCTGGTAGAATGCAACAGGCTTTAAAGGTTACCCAATATTGGTGTATGAAGGAGGGTCTAAAGATCAATCCATCATAAGTAGTAATCGTGTCTTTCACAAGAAAGAGATAGTTTAACCTTGAAGCACTCGAGCTAGGAGGAGAACACATTCAATTTAATGAAACCGGGGTGACCCCGGCGTAGTGGTTAGCATCCATACCCCTCACGCCAAAGTCACGAGTTCGAATCTCACCCCCGGACAAGTTATGAAAATACTCAAAAATGGAATTTGAATAACTACGACGGGAGATAAACCAGCCCGAGGCTGAAATTCTCGATAATCAAGAAAAAAAAATAGTGAACCTGTTAAATAGCTAGGCGTAGTTCTGGATGCCAAGCTGAACTAGAGTTTTTTATCTCGATTATGGACAGATAAAAAGATTCATTGAATTTTCTGCGTGATCTAATGCACATAAAGGGAATGCTATTTTTAGCAGAAAATAATGGGATATTTCATGTAAATTATAGCCTCATAACGCCAGAATCTAGCCTGTTGTATGAAAGATTGCAAACATTGTTGTATGGCGCATGATTGCAAACATTGTTGTATGGCGCGCTTGTTAAAGTAATTTTTTTTTCTGTGTGCGATAAGCAAAGCTATTAGGGGCTATTAGGGGGGGTTTTGACCAAAGTCTACGCTCCATACAAAAATTCAAAAAAATGTATGGAGAAAAGTCTACGAGATGGAGGGGGGGTCTGGGATTTCCAAAAATGAGTCTACGTGGTTTATGAACAGGCCCTTAGTGCTTCATGGTTATGCTCCAAAACCATTGTCAGGAAGTGGGGACTTAGACCAAAAATGATTATGTGTGCCTACACATCTATTATACGTCCAAAAATAACGGACGCTTCGTTAGTGTGGTGGGCGAAAACCAAGGAAGCTACTGCAGACGAAAAACTTACAAAACTTCAACGGCTTGTATGCTTTGCTATACCAGGAGCTAATTATCAAAAGCACTAGATGCGATTTTCAATCTGCTGCCGTTGCATTAATATGTGCATTTAGAGGCGGAAAGAAGCACTCGAATGCTGAAAAGGTCTAGAAATATGTTGTTAGGTGATCTTATCGGTCATCTGAATATTTTAAAACATTTTAAAAGAATACCGGTGAGAACTATGAACGGAGACTGGATGTAACCGGAAGACAACTATGACGTTCGCTACAAGGTATGCGAAACGTCGCATACAGATTGCGAGGCCAGAGGGCCCACTGATCGCCAACACAGAAAAAAATAATGAATTTCAACAGGCGCGTAAAATTTCCCCTCGTTTAATTTTAAGCCAAAGGTAGCGTAAACAACGAAATTGTTTGCTATCTTGCATGCGCCATACAACAATGTTTGCAATCTTTCATACAACAGACTAGATTCAGGCGATATCTGGCTTAACTTTAAATGAAATACCCCATTATTTTCTGACAAATCTAGCATTCCCTTTACGTGCATTAGATAACGCAGAAAATCCAATGTTTCTTTTTATCTGTGTAGATATCGCAAAAAAAAACATGTTTTTCCAAACTGTGAAGGTTAAATCATGTCTTTCACAGATTTCTCAATAAATTGGAACGGAAACTGGGTCAGGAATCTTTAGCCCTGGAATCAAAATGTCAGTGGCCATGAGACAGTGGTGTTTCAAGCAGAGATCTTTGCAATACTACACAGTTTGAAATAAACATGTGATTTTCTGCGTTATCTAATGCACATAAATGGAATGCTAGATTTGACATGAGCTCAGGGGATATTTCTCTTAAACTTAAGCCAGATAACGAGTGAATCTAGTCTGCTGTATGAAAAATTGCTAGCGATTTCGTTGTTTACGCTTGCTTTGGCTTAAGGCCAGTATCGACTTAAAAAGTAGAGAGGTTACGGAATTTTGTTCAATATAACCAAGCGGAATTTTGACAATTGATCTGCATTGAACGAAATGTCACCTTCACTTACGGAATAATCGAGCGCAATGTTCTTCCGAAAGTAAAAGTGACAGCTCCCATTAGTTTGCATGGGAACCTTACAAATTCCAACTTTATTTTCCGTTCTTTTCAGGTGGATACTGCTGCAGAAATTTCTTTTCGATTCTTTACTTTTCCGATTCAGTAAACGGAATTTAACAGGGGATTGAAATAGCAAAAGAAATTTCTTTCGAACACGATACCGACCTTTACAAGTGAACATGGGGAAATTTTACGCGTCTTTTAAAATTCATTATTTTTTTTCTGTGTAGAATGTGTGAATGTTTGCCTGAGAAGAAAGTACAGATATGCTCATATTTGTATTTTCTTGGACAGTCAGGCAGCTCTAAAATCATTCTGCGCTTATAAATGTACATCGAAAATAATCTGGGATTGTATTCTCTCATTATGACTACTGTGTCAAACGAACTCAGTAAATGCCCGAGTAGAGTTTGAGATCAAATAGATAACTAAATATGATGTTGCTGATAATGATTACACAGGTTGCTGTCGGTGTGATCGTTTTAACGGTAAAAAGATCAAAATTGATAGCAAAAAATTATTCCTGTGACAACAAATTTAAAACTGATCCTGCTATCAGTGAGAGCAAATTGAAAAGTCAATTTGCTGTACATCTTTGCCTGTTGATAGCAAAATGAGTATTCCACTTGATGTTTTGTCAAGACAATGAAGGCAAACCTATTTTTCTCAAAGAAAAGTGAACGCTAATCAAAGCAAGATGAAAACTAAATTTGGTATCAAATTTGACAATTGTGAAGTGAAATAAAATTTTGATATCAATTTGATGTTGATATCAAAATAAGTTTTTGAATTGCTATCTTTCTGCTGTTAGACTTTACTCGGGAAAACTACAGCACTATACATTACAGCAAGATGAAAACTAAATTTTTTATCAAATATGACAATTGTAGAGTGAAATCAAAGTTTGATTTCAATTTGATGTTGATATCAAAATACGTTTTCGAATTGCTATCTTAATGATGCTAAACTTTACTCGGGTGAGTATGGGATTCCGGGACACTGTGGCATTGAAGGGAATGAAAGAGCCGGTTACTTGCTAAAATAGGATCTAGGTTAGAGTTTATTGGCCATCAAACTTTATTATAAAAATGGAAATTAAATGCTGGGAAGAACAAAAGGTGATAACCAATGGATGGCTGTCAGAAAGTATAACCAGTCTAAAAGATGTATAGTTCCAAACGGAAATAAAACCAAAAAGCTCTTTGAGATCAATAAGAGAGCACTTTGTACAAACACTGGCCTAGTAACAGGGCACAGTCTGAGCAGATATCATTTAAAGAACATTGGCGGTCAGATGAAACATGCGCTCGTACCTAGAAAGAAGGTGCTGGGTGGATGTTGGTATAATCAATTTCTGGGGGGTGTGCGATGGTTGGCGCCGCAGGTGAGTGGGTTGGCACCAACTCACTGCTGGCGTGGGAGCGCCACAGTGTAATTCATATCCACCACAAAAAATTTACCTCTCATAAGGAATAGAGACAGATGGGGACCAAAGTACACAGAAAAAAATAATTAATTTTAACAAGCGCGTAAAATTTTCCCTCGTTTAATTCCAAGCCAAAGCAGGCGTAATCTTTCATGCGCCATGCAACAATGTTTGCAATTTTTCATACAACAGGCTAGATTCAGGCGTTATCTGGCTTAAATTTACATGAAATATCCCATTATTTTCTGCCAAATCTTGCATTCCCTTTATGTGCATTAGATAACGCAGAAAATTCAATGTTTCTTTTTACCTGTGTATAGAACAAATTTCTAAATTAAAAAAAAAAAAAGAGTGGGAAGAAAAGGGGATAAAAAAAAACCAAAACAACACTTTTTTTGTGGAGTATGTGTTGTTGTTTGTTTGAGAAAATATAATTTTACAAAAAATTTTTCTTTATTCTCCTGTTTTTTAAAAAAAAAAATTACGTGTCGTGTAAAAATATTAATTTTGTAGAGTGAGTTGAGGTTTTTTTTGTTTGATTTTATTAAATATCCTATTTTTTTTTATTATTATTATCTTTTTGGGTAGGAAGGGAGAAGAGAGTTTTTTTTTTTTTGTGTGTGGTGACACAAAAAAAAAAGGGGGGGGGAGGTTGGCAGAACGACAGATTGTGGGCTTCCAGTTCGAAAAATGTGCCAGATAGCGACAGAAACATGCAACAGTTCCAAAGTGCGGCGTCGGTAATGGTTTGTGGATTTTCATTCTGAATTTCCGCACGTTTTCAATGAAAAAGGCGTTTCGGTTAACGCCATTTATTATCAAACGGATGTTTTGGAAGAAGTTCTTGAACCTAGCTTCCGTTCAATGCTGGTAAATGACCATTACTTGCGAGATGGAGCCGACACTGCAAATTTTGTCCAGAGCTGATGCAGAGTGAATTTGGCGGACTTTATGGCCAAAGATTAATGGCTACCAAGTTCACGGGGTCTCAGTCCACTATTTTGTGTGGTCATACATGCTGTCGAAAGTGAACGAGCACCAGGCATCTAATTTGGCACAATTCAAGTCCACAATGCATTAAATATGGGACGAGATGCCAATGGAAGTTGTGCGTGCCCCCTGTGATGAGTTTGAGAAACGATCGAAGCTGGTCAAGAGGGAAGTTATTCCAAAACACATGCTGTATTGTATCTCTGTGGCACTTCCGTTCAATCAATGCAATCAATAATAAAATCTGAATAGCCAATAAGTAATTGATGTCGTTTTAATTTGTATGAGAATGTTTTGGACGCGGTGAACAAACGATGAATTTTTTCAAAATGCTGTAGAAATTTTAGCGGACATTTAAACGGAGAACAAAGTACTTATGCAGCTATTCCATAAAATAAAAGATATAGGATCTTCCAGAATTTCATAATAATTGGTAGTTTTGTTCCTTATCTGAAAATATTACACCCATACTTTTTTATTTCGTCATTATTTGACCAAGTTTGCGTTAGGGTCCTCCTCAAAATTGGCTTTTTTATGAAATGCATTTTTTTCAAAAATTCATAACTTTTGAACCACTGAGCGGATTTCATCAGCAAAATACGCAAATTAAAGGTAATTACATATTAAAAAAAAAGAACATAGAAATACACCTCATTTGCAAATCTTATAACGAAAACATGGATTATATTTGTTTTTCGTGGTCTCGGGATCGAATAGCCTCCACGTGTTTATATTTTTTCTTTTAAGTCTAAACATTTAAAAATTTACGATGCATGTATTTTAGTTTAATGATTTTTTTAAGTTTTTGCTGACTATCCTACCATGCGTTTCCATTATTCAAAGTAACTAACCAACCATGCGTCCCCATCAATCTATGAAGTTATTATTATTATAAGTTCGTTTAGCTTTTTGAGAGATAAAGGAAGGTCCATAATCCGCTGAAGTTTCCTTCATATATTTATTTTTATATACGTTCGTAAATCGTAAATCCATACCTAGATAGGTATATATCTGCAAAATCAAATGCGCATGTTCCATTTGAGGCCGTACTGCAATTGGAGAACGCGTGGAATAGTAAGAAATAAATTCTTTAACAGCAGTCTAGGCATATTTTTACAGTCACAAAACGCGCAGAATAATTAAATTGAAAGATAAATCAATTAGGCATAAACATTGCGGACCGTCCATAAACCAAATCGTCACCCTAATGACGAAATAAAAAAATTAGGTGTCTAATAAACAAAAAACTACCAATTAATATGAAATTCTTTACGATCGTATAATCGTTTTTTTTATGGAATTGCTGTATATGTGGCGACTTCCATCAACGCAATGCTGATTTCATCACTGACGTTTTCAATTAAGGTATTCTACTCCCAGTCGTTGAGGAAAATCAGACATTACAATTATTTTGTTACAAAGTAGCCATACTGGGATTAAACCAAAAATCAGCCTAACTGTTATCTAGATTTCCTGTTGACAGATATTCATTAGGATTTTTGTACAAATGAATGTTGGTCACCTCTATGAAAAAAATAGAGGTTGGTTATATCAGGGATATAACCGCGAGGTTAACGTTGGACCGTGTAGGTGTATAGTAATAATGGTGTCATCTAATTTACGGTTCATTAATATTGAAATATTTTTATTAGGTTGCTTTGACTTCTTTGACTTCTTCTGAATTCTGCTTCTTACTGCCTTTTTCGTGATTTCTGGGCTTATAGAATATAGAACGCGAGACGGGCCAAAATGATTTCAGTGTTCGACATTAGCTCTCAGCTGAAGGTTTACTCGGGACTTTACCGATGCATGAGGTAGACATTAATTGAATCAATATGGAAACATGGACCGAATTAACCTGTGGGTTAATCAACTTCTGGGTTAATTTTTGCTTCCTAAGTACAATTATTTCCATGCCGTACGAAAGAATATGTGAAACTCATTTTATGGCAGCCACTAAGCCCTCTCCACCCCCTCCAGATGCAGCCGGCAATTGTCTGTCCGTCATCTCTTCAGTCAACCTCTATGCAGCTTTTAACTGACAATATCGAGCGCATTCAATGACAAACATACAATTCGACAGCAAATTTCATTAAGACCTCAACTGACAAACGTAAACAATGATTCTTTCGTAAATATCTCGTGACACGAAGTGTACTCATGTGAACCACTAATTCTATCGGACAGGTTATACAATACAATCGGATAGGTCTTCAAAATGATGTGGTTGATCATTGAGGTAAGTTCTCAATGTCGATAAATTTGCGGGTAAAGTCATTTGCATACGTTTTTCTGTCCTGTCCAAATGAAAATTCTCTGCCGAATTTATCAATGTCGACAAAATGCCCCAAACTATCCAAAATATACTGTTTTTGGTAACATAAAATGTTATTCTATGTTGACGAAAATTGCACTTCAACAGAAAGTCTCTCATTGTCAAATTTAATTGGTCCACCATGACGGTTATGAAATACGTTAGAAATTTATTTATATTTCCGGTTTATTTGGGCAGCAGGACACCATCCTGTGCTTTATTCTATCTGGATACCTTAACCTTTTAATTATGGTTCATTTTTCGAAGATCAAAATAATCAAAACAAAAGATGGCCTTTCCGATTTTTCTTAGGGTCATACACACTTAGAAAATTTTACAGTATTCGGTAATTTTTTACAAAACTTCAACAGCTGAACGATCGGTAATCTGATTTACCGGATTTCGGTGAAATTTTACACTATTCCGGTAAAAAAATTACCGGAACATGTCAAATTTTACCGAAATCCAATAAATTACCGAATACTGTAAAATTTTCTAAGTGTGTAGGATCAATTTATAAAATCGAAAATCGACATCAAAAGGATCGATCTCCAAGATCACCCAATCCTAGTTCGTATATAAAAAATCAACTGACATTGGTCCATTGCAAGGCTATAAGTAGACTATTCATGAAAAATAGTGAAGTTTGAGCCGTCGAAAGGCATGTTTTGGTAAAAATCCGTTTTTGCCCCTTTTAAGGGGTTCTTCCAGGGTATCCGGGTTGTTTTGGAATTTCCAATATGGTCATTAATCTATTTCAAGGCTAGAAGTAGACTACTCACTTTTTTTTAGCAGCCCTTCAGAAATGTCAAACATTTGGGTTCGGAGCAGAAACGTAACTTTCTGTGATTTAGGAGAAGTACAGAAGGTTAAACTCCGCGTCCCTGCGAATGGCAGACGTCAAGATACTTGGGCAAGATTCTGGTAGTTCATCGCTGCAGTGGGTAGACAGGAGCGCCGGCACCCGATTAACCGGTCTTGCTTTGTCTCCCATACCACAACCGGGCGGCCTGTGGCGGGTGGGCAAAGCCCAATTCGAACCACCAGCTGAGAGTTAATTATGAACTCTGAAATCATTTCGGTTCGTCTGTATACCTCGTTCTGTATACTAGCGTTGAATAGCAAAACCCAGAAAGAAAAGAGTCACCAAAATTAAGTATGAAGCAAAATTAAAAAGAAGGGGTGGGCCTCAGGTAATAAAGACACGGGATAAGAATGCTAAATTATTTTGAAGCTGAGGGGGTGGCTATTGCATGCAATAAAACTTCATGATATAAAAAGTTGAAGGCAATTTGAACAATTTGGTACTCGTTTTTGAAGACCCGGAAAGGGAAAACCATAGTTTCAACCTTTTTTATGCAGATTTGTATGGAAGCAAAAGTAGGTCATTTTAAAGTAAAAATACCAATAGAACGTAATTAAAATTTTAATGCAAAAAATGTGTATGTTTTTCTGATCAAATGGTTAAGGAATGGAGTCAGTTCTGGCGTTCAAGAACCCTTTATTTAAGCGGTTCGCTCTCATTTTTCAATATTTTGAAATGACAACCGGTATAGAAAATCGAAGCGTAGTCCTACTTAAAAAAATAGGATAGGGGAGGCATTTAAAACACCACTGCTATTTGCATTAAACTATTGTTATCATATGTAAGAATGACAAAGTTAAAATTAAAGTTCAAGTTGATCACCTACAAGACATTAATTAAACTGGTAGTCCACTACGGCCACGAAACATGGACATTGCTCGTGGAGGACCAACGTGTCTTTGAACAGAAGGTGTTGCGTAGGATCTACGGTGCAGTGCAGTTGTAAGACGGAACGTGGAGGAGGCGAATGAACTACGAATTGCATCAGTTGCTGGGAAAACCACCTATCGTTGACACCGCCAAAATCGGTCGACTAAGGTGGGCTGAGCATGTCGTAAGAATGTCAGGCGACAACCCAGTTTAAATGGTTCTCGATAACGATATGACGGGCACACGGAGAAGAAGAGGCGTGCAATGAGCAACGAGGATGGGTCAAGTAGAAGACGGACCCTTCGCAGCCATGGACCGAATAGAATGGAGTCAACTTCTGTGTACAGCATTATTTCATATGATTGGTATTATTTTGGTATGTAATTAAGATCTGTATTACAAGAAATGTCAAAAAATGTTTACTTTTCCTAATATTTGGATGTTTTCCACCGCCTTGCCCCACCTTAACCTTTTTCATATCCATATGAGTAAGAATATTATTTTTTCATTGAATGGATTTATTTATGCAAAAATATGTCTTCAACTCAGCATTTGGTTTCAATAAGAAACATTCGATGTTTGATTAAGAAGAAAATAAGGACCACCCTAGTTTTTGTTTTTACCAAACGGCAGAATCTTACACAACTTAAATATTAAACTTATCAACAAT